>CAJFCW020000004.1:11200000-11641800 GCA_904066225.2 Bursaphelenchus okinawaensis | reverse complement strand
AAGCCTAAGCCTAAGCCTAAGCCTAAGCCTAAGCCTAAGCCTAAGCCTAAGCCTAAGCCTAAGCCTAAGCCTAAGCCTAAGCCTAAGCCTAAGCCTAAGCCTAAGCCTAAGCCTAAGCCTAAGCCTAAGCCTAAGCCTAAGCCTAAGCCTAAGCCTAAGCCTAAGCCTAAGCCTAAGCCTAAGCCTAAGCCTAAGCCTAAGCCTAAGCCTAAGCCTAAGCCTAAGCCTAAGCCTAAGCCTAAGCCTAAGCCTAAGCCTAAGCCTAAGCCTAAGCCTAAGCCTAAGCCTAAGCCTAAGCCTAAGCCTAAGCCTAAGCCTAAGCCTAAGCCTAAGCCTAAGCCTAAGCCTAAGCCTAAGCCTAAGCCTAAGCCTAAGCCTAAGCCTAAGCCTAAGCCTAAGCCTAAGCCTAAGCCTAAGCCTAAGCCTAAGCCTAAGCCTAAGCCTAAGCCTAAGCCTAAGCCTAAGCCTAAGCCTAAGCCTAAGCCTAAGCCTAAGCCTAAGCCTAAGCCTAAGCCTAAGCCTAAGCCTAAGCCTAAGCCTAAGCCTAAGCCTAAGCCTAAGCCTGCAAAGCCTAAGCCTAAGCCTAAGCCTAAGCCTAAGCCTAAGCCTAAGCCTAAGCCTAAGCCTAAGCCTAAGCCTAAGCCTAAGCCTAAGCCTAAGCCTAAGCCTAAGCCTAAGCCTAAGCCTAAGCCTAAGCCTGCCTAAGCCTAAGCCTAAGCCTAAGCCTAAGCCTAAGCCTAAGCCTAAGCCTAAGCCTAAGCCTAAGCCTAAGCCTAAGCCTAAGCCTAAGCCTAAGCCCAAGCATAAGCCTAAGCCTAAGCCTAAGCCTAAGCCTAAGCCTAAGCCTAAGCCTAAGCCTAAGCCTAAGCCTAAGCCTAAGCCTAAGCCTAAGCCTAAGCCTAAGCCTAAGCCTAAGCCTAAGCCTAAGCCTAAGCCTAAGCCTAAGCCTAAGCCTAAGCCTAAGCCTAAGCCTAAGCCTAAGCCTAAGCCTAAGCCTAAGCCTAAGCCTAAGCCTAAGCCTAAGCCTAAGCCTAAGCCTAAGCCTAAGCCTAAGCCTAAGCCTAAGCCTAAGCCTAAGCCTAAGCCTAAGCCTAAGCCTAAGCCTAAGCCTAAGCCTAAGCCTAAGCCTAAGCCTAAGCCTAAGCCTAAGCCTAAGCCTAAGCCTAAGCCTAAGCCTAAGCCTAAGCCTAAGCCCTAAGCCTAAGCCTAAGCCTAAGCCTAAGCCTAAGCCTAAGCCTAAGCCTAAGCCTAAGCCTAAGCCTAAGCCTAAGCCTAAGCCTAAGCCTAAGCCTAAGCCTAAGCCTAAGCCTAAGCCTAAGCCTAAGCCTAAGCCTAAGCCTAAGCCTAAGCCTAAGCCTAAGCCTAAGCCTAAGCCTAAGCCTAAGCCTAAGCCTAAGCCTAAGCCTAAGCCTAAGCCTAAGCCTAAGCCTAAGCCTAAGCCTAAGCCTAAGCCTAAGCCTAAGCCTAAGCCTAAGCCTAAGCCTAAGCCTAAGCCTAAGCCTAAGCCTAAGCCTAAGCCTAAGCCTAAGCCTAAGCCTAAGCCTAAGCCTAAGCCTAAGCCTAAGCCTAAGCCTAAGCCTAAGCCTAAGCCTAAGCCTAAGCCTAAGCCTAAGCCTAAGCCTAAGCCTAAGCCTAAGCCTAAGCCTAAGCCTAAGCCTAAGCCTAAGCCTAAGCCTAAGCCTAAGCCTAAGCCTAAGCCTAAGCCTAAGCCTAAGCCTAAGCCTAAGCCTAAGCCTAAGCCTAAGCCTAAGCCTAAGCCTAAGCCTAAGCCTAAGCCTAAGCCTAAGCCTAAGCCTAAGCCTAAGCCTAAGCCTAAGCCTAAGCCTAAGCCTAAGCCTAAGCCTAAGCCTAAGCCTAAGCCTAAGCCTAAGCCTAAGCCTAAGCCTAAGCCTAAGCCTAAGCCTAAGCCTAAGCCTAAGCCTAAGCCTAAGCCTAAGCCTAAGCCTAAGCCTAAGCCTAAGCCTAAGCCTAAGCCTAAGCCTAAGCCTAAGCCTAAGCCTAAGCCTAAGCCTAAGCCTAAGCCTAAGCCTAAGCCTAAGCCTAAGCCTAAGCCTAAGCCTAAGCCTAAGCCTAAGCCTAAGCCTAAGCCTAAGCCTAAGCCTAAGCCTAAGCCTAAGCCTAAGCCTAAGCCTAAGCCTAAGCCTAAGCCTAAGCCTAAGCCTAAGCCTAAGCCTAAGCCTAAGCCTAAGCCTAAGCCTAAGCCTAAGCCTAAGCCTAAGCCTAAGCCTAAGCCTAAGCCTAAGCCTAAGCCTAAGCCTAAGCCTAAGCCTAAGCCTAAGCCTAAGCCTAAGCCTAAGCCTAAGCCTAAGCCTAAGCCTAAGCCTAAGCCTAAGCCTAAGCCTAAGCCTAAGCCTAAGCCTAAGCCTAAGCCTAAGCCTAAGCCTAAGCCTAAGCCTAAGCCTAAGCCTAAGCCTAAGCCTAAGCCTAAGCCTAAGCCTAAGCCTAAGCCTAAGCCTAAGCCTAAGCCTAAGCCTAAGCCTAAGCCTAAGCCTAAGCCTAAGCCTAAGCCTAAGCCTAAGCCTAAGCCTAAGCCTAAGCCTAAGCCTAAGCCTAAGCCTAAGCCTAAGCCTAAGCCTAAGCCTAAGCCTAAGCCTAAGCCTAAGCCTAAGCCTAAGCCTAAGCCTAAGCCTAAGCCTAAGCCTAAGCCTAAGCCTAAGCCTAAGCCTAAGCCTAAGCCTAAGCCTAAGCCTAAGCCTAAGCCTAAGCCTAAGCCTAAGCCTAAGCCTAAGCCTAAGCCTAAGCCTAAGCCTAAGCCTAAGCCTAAGCCTAAGCCTAAGCCTAAGCCTAAGCCTAAGCCTAAGCCTAAGCCTAAGCCTAAGCCTAAGCCTAAGCCTAAGCCTAAGCCTAAGCCTAAGCCTAAGCCTAAGCCTAAGCCTAAGCCTAAGCCTAAGCCTAAGCCTAAGCCTAAGCCTAAGCCTAAGCCTAAGCCTAAGCCTAAGCCTAAGCCTAAGCCTAAGCCTAAGCCTAAGCCTAAGCCTAAGCCTAAGCCTAAGCCTAAGCCTAAGCCTAAGCCTAAGCCTAAGCCTAAGCCTAAGCCTAAGCCTAAGCCTAAGCCTAAGCCTAAGCCTAAGCCTAAGCCTAAGCCTAAGCCTAAGCCTAAGCCTAAGCCTAAGCCTAAGCCTAAGCCTAAGCCTAAGCCTAAGCCTAAGCCTAAGCCTAAGCCTAAGCCTAAGCCTAAGCCTAAGCCTAAGCCTAAGCCTAAGCCTAAGCCTAAGCCTAAGCCTAAGCCTAAGCCTAAGCCTAAGCCTAAGCCTAAGCCTAAGCCTAAGCCTAAGCCTAAGCCTAAGCCTAAGCCTAAGCCTAAGCCTAAGCCTAAGCCTAAGCCTAAGCCTAAGCCTAAGCCTAAGCCTAAGCCTAAGCCTAAGCCTAAGCCTAAGCCTAAGCCTAAGCCTAAGCCTAAGCCTCAAGCCTAAGCCTAAGCCTAAGCCTAAGCCTAAGCCTAAGCCTAAGCCTAAGCCTAAGCCTAAGCCTAAGCCTAAGCCTAAGCCTAAGCCTAAGCCTAAGCCTAAGCCTAAGCCTAAGCCTAAGCCTAAGCCTAAGCCTAAGCCTAAGCCTAAGCCTAAGCCTAAGCCTAAGCCTAAGCCTAAGCCTAAGCCTAAGCTAAGCCTAAGCCTAAGCCTAAGCCTAAGCCTAAGCCTAAGCCTAAGCCTAAGCCTAAGCCTAAGCCTAAGCCTAAGCCTAAGCCTAAGCCTAAGCCTAAGCCTAAGCCTAAGCCTAAGCCTAAGCCTAAGCCTAAGCCTAAGCCTAAGCCTAAGCCTAAGCCTAAGCCTAAGCCTAAGCCTAAGCCTAAGCCTAAGCCTAAGCCTAAGCCTAAGCCTAAGCCTAAGCCTAAGCCTAAGCCTAAGCCTAAGCCTAAGCCTAAGCCTAAGCCTAAGCCTAAGCCTAAGCCTAAGCCTAAGCCTAAGCCTAAGCCTAGCCTAAGCCTAAGCCTAAGCCTAAGCCTAAGCCTAAGCCTAAGCCTAAGCCTAAGCCTAAGCCTAAGCCTAAGCCTAAGCCTAAGCCTAAGCCTAAGCCTAAGCCTAAGCCTAAGCCTAAGCCTAAGCCTAAGCCTAAGCCTAAGCCTAAGCCTAAGCCTAAGCCTAAGCCTAAGCCTAAGCCTAAGCCTAAGCCTTAAGCCTAAGCCTAAGCCTAAGCCTAAGCCTAAGCCTAAGCCTAAGCCTAAGCCTAAGCCTAAGCCTAAGCCTAAGCCTAAGCCTAAGCCTAAGCCTAAGCCTAAGCCTAAGCCTAAGCCTAAGCCTAAGCCTAAGCCTAAGCCTAAGCCTAAGCCTAAGCCTAAGCCTAAGCCTAAGCCTAAGCCTAAGCCTAAGCCTAAGCCTAAGCCTAAGCCTAAGCCTAAGCCTAAGCCTAAGCCTAAGCCTAAGCCTAAGCCTAAGCCTAAGCCTAAGCCTAAGCCTAAGCCTAAGCCTAAGCCTAAGCCTAAGCCTAAGCCTAAGCCTAAGCCTAAGCCTAAGCCTAAGCCTAAGCCTAAGCCTAAGCCTAAGCCTAAGCCTAAGCCTAAGCCTAAGCCTAAGCCTAAGCCTAAGCCTAAGCCTGCCTAAGCCTAAGCCTAAGCCTAAGCCTAAGCCTAAGCCTAAGCCTAAGCCTAAGCCTAAGCCTAAGCCTAAGCCTAAGCCTAAGCCTAAGCCTAAGCCTAAGCCTAAGCCTAAGCCTAAGCCTAAGCCTAAGCCTAAGCCTAAGCCTAAGCCTAAGCCTAAGCCTAAGCCTAAGCCTAAGCCTAAGCCTAAGCCTAAGCCTAAGCCTAAGCCTAAGCCTAAGCCTAAGCCTAAGCCTAAGCCTAAGCCTAAGCCTAAGCCTAAGCCTAAGCCTAAGCCTAAGCCTAAGCCTAAGCCTAAGCCTAAGCCTAAGCCTAAGCCTAAGCCTAAGCCTAAGCCTAAGCCTAAGCCTAAGCCTAAGCCTAAGCCTAAGCCTAAGCCTAAGCCTAAGCCTAAGCCTAAGCCTAAGCCTAAGCCTAAGCCTAAGCCTAAGCCTAAGCCTAAGCCTAAGCCTAAGCCTAAGCCTAAGCCTAAGCCTAAGCCTAAGCCTAAGCCTAAGCCTAAGCCTAAGCCTAAGCCTAAGCCTAAGCCTAAGCCTAAGCCTAAGCCTAAGCCTAAGCCTAAGCCTAAGCCTAAGCCTAAGCCTAAGCCTAAGCCTAAGCCTAAGCCTAAGCCTAAGCCTAAGCCTAAGCCTAAGCCTAAGCCTAAGCCTAAGCCTAAGCCTAAGCCTAAGCCTAAGCCTAAGCCTAAGCCTAAGCCTAAGCCTAAGCCTAAGCCTAAGCCTAAGCCTAAGCCTAAGCCTAAGCCTAAGCCTAAGCCTAAGCCTAAGCCTAAGCCTAAGCCTAAGCCTAAGCCTAAGCCTAAGCCTAAGCCTAAGCCTAAGCCTAAGCCTAAGCCTAAGCCTAAGCCTAAGCCTAAGCCTAAGCCTAAGCCTAAGCCTAAGCCTAAGCCTAAGCCTAAGCCTAAGCCTAAGCCTAAGCCTAAGCCTAAGCCTAAGCCTAAGCCTAAGCCTAAGCCTAAGCCTAAGCCTAAGCCTAAGCCTAAGCCTAAGCCTAAGCCTAAGCCTAAGCCTAAGCCTAAGCCTAAGCCTAAGCCTAAGCCTAAGCCTAAGCCTAAGCCTAAGCCTAAGCCTAAGCCTAAGCCTAAGCCTAAGCCTAAGCCTAAGCCTAAGCCTAAGCCTAAGCCTAAGCCTAAGCCTAAGCCTAAGCCTAAGCCTAAGCCTAAGCCTAAGCCTAAGCCTAAGCCTAAGCCTAAGCCTAAGCCTAAGCCTAAGCCTAAGCCTAAGCCTAAGCCTAAGCCTAAGCCTAAGCCTAAGCCTAAGCCTAAGCCTAAGCCTAAGCCTAAGCCTAAGCCTAAGCCTAAGCCTAAGCCTAAGCCTAAGCCTAAGCCTAAGCCTAAGCCTAAGCCTAAGCCTAAGCCTAAGCCTAAGCCTAAGCCTAAGCCTAAGCCTAAGCCTAAGCCTAAGCCTAAGCCTAAGCCTAAGCCTAAGCCTAAGCCTAAGCCTAAGCCTAAGCCTAAGCCTAAGCCTAAGCCTAAGCCTAAGCCTAAGCCTAAGCCTAAGCCTAAGCCTAAGCCTAAGCCTAAGCCTAAGCCTAAGCCTAAGCCTAAGCCTAAGCCTAAGCCTAAGCCTAAGCCTAAGCCTAAGCCTAAGCCTAAGCCTAAGCCTAAGCCTAAGCCTAAGCCTAAGCCTAAGCCTAAGCCTAAGCCTAAGCCTAAGCCTAAGCCTAAGCCTAAGCCTAAGCCTAAGCCTAAGCCTAAGCCTAAGCCTAAGCCTAAGCCTAAGCCTAAGCCTAAGCCTAAGCCTAAGCCTAAGCCTAAGCCTAAGCCTAAGCCTAAGCCTAAGCCTAAGCCTAAGCCTAAGCCCAAGCCTAAGCCTAAGCCTAAGCCTAAGCCTAAGCCTAAGCCTAAGCCTAAGCCTAAGCCTAAGCCTAAGCCTAAGCCTAAGCCTAAGCCTAAGCCTAAGCCTAAGCCTAAGCCTAAGCCTAAGCCTAAGCCTAAGCCTAAGCCTAAGCCTAAGCCTAAGCCTAAGCCTAAGCCTAAGCCTAAGCCTAAGCCTAAGCCTAAGCCTAAGCCTAAGCCTAAGCCTAAGCCTAAGCCTAAGCCTAAGCCTAAGCCTAAGCCTAAGCCTAAGCCTAAGCCTAAGCCTAAGCCTAAGCCTAAGCCTAAGCCTAAGCCTAAGCCTAAGCCTAAGCCTAAGCCTAAGCCTAAGCCTAAGCCTAAGCCTAAGCCTAAGCCTAAGCCTAAGCCTAAGCCTAAGCCTAAGCCTAAGCCTAAGCCTAAGCCTCAAGCCTAAGCCTAAGCCTAAGCCTAAGCCTAAGCCTAAGCCTAAGCCTAAGCCTAAGCCTAAGCCTAAGCCTAAGCCTAAGCCTAAGCCTAAGCCTAAGCCTAAGCCTAAGCCTAAGCCTAAGCCTAAGCCTAAGCCTAAGCCTAAGCCTAAGCCTAAGCCTAAGCCTAAGCCTAAGCCTAAGCCTAAGCCTAAGCCTAAGCCTAAGCCTAAGCCTAAGCCTAAGCCTAAGCCTAAGCCTCAAGCCTAAGCCTAAGCCTAAGCCTAAGCCTAAGCCTAAGCCTAAGCCTAAGCCTAAGCCTAAGCCTAAGCCTAAGCCTAAGCCTAAGCCTAAGCCTAAGCCTAAGCCTAAGCCTAAGCCTAAGCCTAAGCCTAAGCCTAAGCCTAAGCCTAAGCCTAAGCCTAAGCCTAAGCCTAAGCCTAAGCCTAAGCCTAAGCCTAAGCCTAAGCCTAAGCCTAAGCCTAAGCCTAAGCCTAAGCCTAAGCCTAAGCCTAAGCCTAAGCCTAAGCCTAAGCCTAAGCCTAAGCCTAAGCCTAAGCCTAAGCCTAAGCCTAAGCCTAAGCCTAAGCCTAAGCCTAAGCCTAAGCCTAAGCCTAAGCCTAAGCCTAAGCCTAAGCCTAAGCCTAAGCCTAAGCCTAAGCCTAAGCCTAAGCCTAAGCCTAAGCCTAAGCCTAAGCCTAAGCCTAAGCCTAAGCCTAAGCCTAAGCCTAAGCCTAAGCCTAAGCCTAAGCCTAAGCCTAAGCCTAAGCCTAAGCCTAAGCCTAAGCCTAAGCCTAAGCCTAAGCCTAAGCCTAAGCCTAAGCCTAAGCCTAAGCCTAAGCCTAAGCCTAAGCCTAAGCCTAAGCCTAAGCCTAAGCCTAAGCCTAAGCCTAAGCCTAAGCCTAAGCCTAAGCCTAAGCCTAAGCCTAAGCCTAAGCCTAAGCCTAAGCCTAAGCCTAAGCCTAAGCCTAAGCCTAAGCCTAAGCCTAAGCCTAAGCCTAAGCCTAAGCCTAAGCCTAAGCCTAAGCCTAAGCCTAAGCCTAAGCCTAAGCCTAAGCCTAAGCCTAAGCCTAAGCCTAAGCCTAAGCCTAAGCCTAAGCCTAAGCCTAAGCCTAAGCCTAAGCCTAAGCCTAAGCCTAAGCCTAAGCCTAAGCCTAAGCCTAAGCCTAAGCCTAAGCCTAAGCCTAAGCCTAAGCCTAAGCCTAAGCCTAAGCCTAAGCCTAAGCCTAAGCCTAAGCCTAAGCCTAAGCCTAAGCCTAAGCCTAAGCCTAAGCCTAAGCCTAAGCCTAAGCCTAAGCCTAAGCCTAAGCCTAAGCCTAAGCCTAAGCCTAAGCCTAAGCCTAAGCCTAAGCCTAAGCCTAAGCCTAAGCCTAAGCCTAAGCCTAAGCCTAAGCCTAAGCCTAAGCCTAAGCCTAAGCCTAAGCCTAAGCCTAAGCCTAAGCCTAAGCCTAAGCCTAAGCCTAAGCCTAAGCCTAAGCCTAAGCCTAAGCCTAAGCCTAAGCCTAAGCCTAAGCCTAAGCCTAAGCCTAAGCCTAAGCCTAAGCCTAAGCCTAAGCCTAAGCCTAAGCCTAAGCCTAAGCCTAAGCCTAAGCCTAAGCCTAAGCCTAAGCCTAAGCCTAAGCCTAAGCCTAAGCCTAAGCCTAAGCCTAAGCCTAAGCCTAAGCCTAAGCCTAAGCCTAAGCCTAAGCCTAAGCCTAAGCCTAAGCCTAAGCCTAAGCCTAAGCCTAAGCCTAAGCCTAAGCCTAAGCCTAAGCCTAAGCCTAAGCCTAAGCCTAAGCCTAAGCCTAAGCCTAAGCCTAAGCCTAAGCCTAAGCCTAAGCCTAAGCCTAAGCCTAAGCCTAAGCCTAAGCCTAAGCCTAAGCCTAAGCCTAAGCCTAAGCCTAAGCCTAAGCCTAAGCCTAAGCCTAAGCCTAAGCCTAAGCCTAAGCCTAAGCCTAAGCCTAAGCCTAAGCCTAAGCCTAAGCCTAAGCCTAAGCCTAAGCCTAAGCCTAAGCCTAAGCCTAAGCCTAAGCCTAAGCCTAAGCCTAAGCCTAAGCCTAAGCCTAAGCCTAAGCCTAAGCCTAAGCCTAAGCCTAAGCCTAAGCCTAAGCCTAAGCCTAAGCCTAAGCCTAAGCCTAAGCCTAAGCCTAAGCCTAAGCCTAAGCCTAAGCCTAAGCCTAAGCCTAAGCCTAAGCCTAAGCCTAAGCCTAAGCCTAAGCCTAAGCCTAAGCCTAAGCCTAAGCCTAAGCCTAAGCCTAAGCCTAAGCCTAAGCCTAAGCCTAAGCCTAAGCCTAAGCCTAAGCCTAAGCCTAAGCCTAAGCCTAAGCCTAAGCCTAAGCCTAAGCCTAAGCCTAAGCCTAAGCCTAAGCCTAAGCCTAAGCCTAAGCCTAAGCCTAAGCCTAAGCCTAAGCCTAAGCCTAAGCCTAAGCCTAAGCCTAAGCCTAAGCCTAAGCCTAAGCCTAAGCCTAAGCCCTAAGCCTAAGCCTAAGCCTAAGCCTAAGCCTAAGCCTAAGCCTAAGCCTAAGCCTAAGCCTAAGCCTAAGCCTAAGCCTAAGCCTAAGCCTAAGCCTAAGCCTAAGCCTAAGCCTAAGCCTAAGCCTAAGCCTAAGCCTAAGCCTAAGCCTAAGCCTAAGCCTAAGCCTAAGCCTAAGCCTAAGCCTAAGCCTAAGCCTAAGCCTAAGCCTAAGCCTAAGCCTAAGCCTAAGCCTAAGCCTAAGCCTAAGCCTAAGCCTAAGCCTAAGCCTAAGCCTAAGCCTAAGCCTAAGCCTAAGCCTAAGCCTAAGCCTAAGCCTAAGCCTAAGCCTAAGCCTAAGCCTAAGCCTAAGCCTAAGCCTAAGCCTAAGCCTAAGCCTAAGCCTAAGCCTAAGCCTAAGCCTAAGCCTAAGCCTAAGCCTAAGCCTAAGCCTAAGCCTAAGCCTAAGCCTAAGCCTAAGCCTAAGCCTAAGCCTAAGCCTAAGCCTAAGCCTAAGCCTAAGCCTAAGCCTAAGCCTAAGCCTAAGCCTAAGCCTAAGCCTAAGCCTAAGCCTAAGCCTAAGCCTAAGCCTAAGCCTAAGCCTAAGCCTAAGCCTAAGCCTAAGCCTAAGCCTAAGCCTAAGCCTAAGCCTAAGCCTAAGCCTAAGCCTAAGCCTAAGCCTAAGCCTAAGCCTAAGCCTAAGCCTAAGCCTAAGCCTAAGCCTAAGCCTAAGCCTAAGCCTAAGCCTAAGCCTAAGCCTAAGCCTAAGCCTAAGCCTAAGCCTAAGCCTAAGCCTAAGCCTAAGCCTAAGCCTAAGCCTAAGCCTAAGCCTAAGCCTAAGCCTAAGCCTAAGCCTAAGCCTAAGCCTAAGCCTAAGCCTAAGCCTAAGCCTAAGCCTAAGCCTAAGCCTAAGCCTAAGCCTAAGCCTAAGCCTAAGCCTAAGCCTAAGCCTAAGCCTAAGCCTAAGCCTAAGCCTAAGCCTAAGCCTAAGCCTAAGCCTAAGCCTAAGCCTAAGCCTAAGCCTAAGCCTAAGCCTAAGCCTAAGCCTAAGCCTAAGCCTAAGCCTAAGCCTAAGCCTAAGCCTAAGCCTAAGCCTAAGCCTAAGCCTAAGCCTAAGCCTAAGCCTAAGCCTAAGCCTAAGCCTAAGCCTAAGCCTAAGCCTAAGCCTAAGCCTAAGCCTAAGCCTAAGCCTAAGCCTAAGCCTAAGCCTAAGCCTAAGCCTAAGCCCTAAGCCTAAGCCTAAGCCTAAGCCTAAGCCTAAGCCTAAGCCTAAGCCTAAGCCTAAGCCTAAGCCTAAGCCTAAGCCTAAGCCTAAGCCTAAGCCTAAGCCTAAGCCTAAGCCTAAGCCTAAGCCTAAGCCTAAGCCTAAGCCTAAGCCTAAGCCTAAGCCTAAGCCTAAGCCTAAGCCTAAGCCTAAGCCTAAGCCTAAGCCTAAGCCTAAGCCTAAGCCTAAGCCTAAGCCTAAGCCTAAGCCTAAGCCTAAGCCTAAGCCTAAGCCTAAGCCTAAGCCTAAGCCTAAGCCTAAGCCTAAGCCTAAGCCTAAGCCTAAGCCTAAGCCTAAGCCTAAGCCTAAGCCTAAGCCTAAGCCTAAGCCTAAGCCTAAGCCTAAGCCTAAGCCTAAGCCTAAGCCTAAGCCTAAGCCTAAGCCTAAGCCTAAGCCTAAGCCTAAGCCTAAGCCTCAAGCCTAAGCCTAAGCCTAAGCCTAAGCCTAAGCCTAAGCCTAAGCCTAAGCCTCAAGCCTAAGCCTAAGCCTAAGCCTAAGCCTAAGCCTAAGCCTAAGCCTAAGCCTAAGCCTAAGCCTAAGCCTAAGCCTAAGCCTAAGCCTAAGCCTAAGCCTAAGCCTAAGCCTAAGCCTAAGCCTAAGCCTAAGCCTAAGCCTAAGCCTAAGCCTAAGCCTAAGCCTAAGCCTAAGCCTAAGCCTAAGCCTAAGCCTAAGCCTAAGCCTAAGCCTAAGCCTAAGCCCTAAGCCTAAGCCTAAGCCTAAGCCTAAGCCTAAGCCTAAGCCTAAGCCTAAGCCTCAAGCCTAAGCCTAAGCCTAAGCCTAAGCCTAAGCCTAAGCCTAAGCCTAAGCCTAAGCCTAAGCCTAAGCCTAAGCCTAAGCCTAAGCCTAAGCCTAAGCCTAAGCCTAAGCCTAAGCCTAAGCCTAAGCCTAAGCCTAAGCCTAAGCCTAAGCCTAAGCCTAAGCCTAAGCCTAAGCCTAAGCCCTAAGCCTAAGCCTAAGCCTAAGCCTAAGCCTAAGCCTAAGCCTAAGCCTAAGCCTAAGCCTAAGCCTAAGCCTAAGCCTAAGCCTAAGCCTAAGCCTAAGCCTAAGCCTAAGCCTAAGCCTAAGCCTAAGCCTAAGCCTAAGCCTAAGCCTAAGCCTAAGCCTAAGCCTAAGCCTAAGCCTAAGCCTAAGCCTAAGCCTAAGCCTAAGCCTAAGCCTAAGCCTAAGCCTAAGCCTAAGCCTAAGCCTAAGCCTAAGCCTAAGCCTAAGCCTAAGCCCTAAGCCTAAGCCTAAGCCTAAGCCTAAGCCTAAGCCTAAGCCTAAGCCTAAGCCTAAGCCTAAGCCTAAGCCTAAGCCTAAGCCTAAGCCTAAGCCTAAGCCTAAGCCTAAGCCTAAGCCTAAGCCTAAGCCTAAGCCTAAGCCTAAGCCTAAGCCTAAGCCTAAGCCTAAGCCTAAGCCTAAGCCTAAGCCTAAGCCTAAGCCTAAGCCTAAGCCTAAGCCTAAGCCTAAGCCTAAGCCTAAGCCTAAGCCTAAGCCTAAGCCTAAGCCTAAGCCTAAGCCTAAGCCTAAGCCTAAGCCTAAGCCTAAGCCTAAGCCTAAGCCTAAGCCTAAGCCTAAGCCTCAAGCCTAAGCCTAAGCCTAAGCCTAAGCCTAAGCCTAAGCCTAAGCCTAAGCCTAAGCCTAAGCCTAAGCCTAAGCCTAAGCCTCAAGCCTAAGCCTAAGCCTAAGCCTAAGCCTAAGCCTAAGCCTAAGCCTAAGCCTAAGCCTAAGCCTAAGCCTAAGCCTAAGCCTAAGCCTAAGCCTAAGCCTAAGCCTAAGCCTAAGCCTAAGCCTAAGCCTAAGCCTAAGCCTAAGCCTAAGCCTAAGCCTAAGCCTAAGCCTAAGCCTAAGCCTAAGCCTAAGCCTAAGCCTAAGCCTAAGCCTAAGCCTAAGCCTAAGCCTAAGCCTAAGCCTAAGCCTAAGCCTAAGCCTAAGCCTAAGCCTAAGCCTAAGCCTAAGCCTAAGCCTAAGCCTAAGCCTAAGCCTAAGCCTAAGCCTAAGCCTAAGCCTCAAGCCTAAGCCTAAGCCTAAGCCTAAGCCCAAGCCTAAGCCTAAGCCTAAGCCTAAGCCTAAGCCTAAGCCTAAGCCTAAGCCTAAGCCTAAGCCTAAGCCTAAGCCTAAGCCTCAAGCCTAAGCCTAAGCCTAAGCCCTAAGCCTAAGCCTAAGCCTAAGCCTAAGCCTAAGCCTAAGCCTAAGCCTAAGCCTAAGCCTAAGCCTAAGCCTAAGCCTAAGCCTAAGCCTAAGCCTAAGCCTAAGCCTAAGCCTAAGCCTAAGCCTAAGCCTAAGCCTAAGCCTAAGCCTAAGCCTAAGCCTAAGCCTAAGCCTGCCCAAGCCTAAGCCTAAGCCTAAGCCTAAGCCTAAGCCTAAGCCTAAGCCTAAGCCTAAGCCTAAGCCTAAGCCTAAGCCTAAGCCTAAGCCTAAGCCTAAGCCTAAGCCCTAAGCCTAAGCCTAAGCCTAAGCCTAAGCCTAAGCCTAAGCCTAAGCCTAAGCCTGCCCAAGCCTAAGCCTAAGCCTAAGCCTAAGCCTAAGCCTAAGCCTAAGCCTAAGCCTAAGCCTAAGCCTAAGCCTAAGCCTAAGCCTAAGCCTAAGCCTAAGCCTAAGCCTAAGCCTAAGCCTAAGCCTAAGCCTAAGCCTAAGCCTAAGCCTAAGCCTAAGCCTAAGCCTAAGCCCTAAGCCTAAGCCTAAGCCTAAGCCTAAGCCTAAGCCTAAGCCTAAGCCTAAGCCCAAGCCCTAAGCCTAAGCCTAAGCCTAAGCCTAAGCCTAAGCCCTAAGCCTAAGCCTAAGCCTAAGCCTAAGCCTAAGCCTAAGCCTCAAGCCTAAGCCTAAGCCTAAGCCTAAGCCTAAGCCTAAGCCTAAGCCTAAGCCTAAGCCTAAGCCTAAGCCTAAGCCTAAGCCTAAGCCTAAGCCTAAGCCTAAGCCTAAGCCTAAGCCTAAGCCTAAGCCTAAGCCTAAGCCTAAGCCTAAGCCTAAGCCTAAGCCTAAGCCTAAGCCTAAGCCTAAGCCTAAGCCTAAGCCTAAGCCTAAGCCTAAGCCTAAGCCTAAGCCTAAGCCTAAGCCTAAGCCTAAGCCTAAGCCTAAGCCTAAGCCCTAAGCCTAAGCCTAAGCCTAAGCCTAAGCCTAAGCCTAAGCCTAAGCCTAAGCCTAAGCCTAAGCCTAAGCCTAAGCCTAAGCCTAAGCCTAAGCCTAAGCCTAAGCCTAAGCCTAAGCCTAAGCCTAAGCCTAAGCCTAAGCCTAAGCCTAAGCCTAAGCCCTAAGCCTAAGCCTAAGCCTAAGCCTAAGCCTAAGCCTAAGCCTAAGCCTAAGCCTAAGCCTAAGCCTAAGCCTAAGCCTAAGCCTAAGCCTAAGCCTAAGCCCTAAGCCTCAAGCCTAAGCCTAAGCCTAAGCCTAAGCCTAAGCCTAAGCCTAAGCCTAAGCCTAAGCCTAAGCCTAAGCCTAAGCCTAAGCCTAAGCCTAAGCCTAAGCCTAAGCCTAAGCCTAAGCCTAAGCCTAAGCCTAAGCCTAAGCCTAAGCCTAAGCCTCAAGCCTAAGCCTAAGCCTAAGCCTCAAGCCTAAGCCTAAGCCTAAGCCTAAGCCCAAGCCTAAGCCTAAGCCTAAGCCTAAGCCTAAGCCTAAGCCTCAAGCCTAAGCCTAAGCCTAAGCCTAAGCCTAAGCCTAAGCCTAAGCCTAAGCCTAAGCCTAAGCCTAAGCCTAAGCCTAAGCCTAAGCCTAAGCCTAAGCCCTAAGCCTAAGCCTAAGCCTAAGCCTAAGCCTAAGCCTAAGCCCTAAGCCTAAGCCTAAGCCTAAGCCTAAGCCTAAGCCTAAGCCTAAGCCTAAGCCTAAGCCTAAGCCTAAGCCTAAGCCTAAGCCCTAAGCCTAAGCCTAAGCCTAAGCCTAAGCCTAAGCCTAAGCCCAAGCCTAAGCCTAAGCCTAAGCCTAAGCCTAAGCCTAAGCCTAAGCCTAAGCCTAAGCCTAAGCCTAAGCCTAAGCCTAAGCCTAAGCCTAAGCCTAAGCCTAAGCCTAAGCCTAAGCCTAAGCCTAAGCCTAAGCCTAAGCCTAAGCCTAAGCCTAAGCCTAAGCCTAAGCCTAAGCCTAAGCCTAAGCCTCAAGCCTAAGCCTAAGCCTAAGCCTAAGCCTAAGCCTAAGCCTAAGCCTAAGCCTAAGCCTAAGCCTAAGCCTAAGCCTAAGCCTAAGCCTAAGCCTAAGCCTAAGCCTAAGCCTAAGCCTAAGCCTAAGCCTAAGCCTAAGCCTAAGCCTAAGCCTAAGCCTAAGCCTAAGCCTAAGCCCTAAGCCTAAGCCTAAGCCTAAGCCTAAGCCTAAGCCTAAGCCTAAGCCTAAGCCCTAAGCCTAAGCCTAAGCCTAAGCCTAAGCCTAAGCCTAAGCCTAAGCCTAAGCCTAAGCCTAAGCCTAAGCCTAAGCCTAAGCCTAAGCCTAAGCCTAAGCCTAAGCCTAAGCCTAAGCCTAAGCCTAAGCCTCAAGCCTAAGCCTAAGCCTAAGCCTAAGCCTAAGCCTCAAGCCTAAGCCTAAGCCTAAGCCTAAGCCTAAGCCCTAAGCCTAAGCCTAAGCCTAAGCCTCAAGCCTAAGCCTAAGCCTAAGCCTAAGCCCAAGCCTAAGCCTAAGCCTAAGCCTAAGCCTAAGCCTAAGCCTAAGCCTAAGCCTAAGCCTAAGCCTAAGCCTAAGCCTAAGCCTCAAGCCTAAGCCTAAGCCTAAGCCTAAGCCTAAGCCCTAAGCCTAAGCCTAAGCCTAAGCCTCAAGCCTAAGCCTAAGCCCAAGCCTAAGCCTAAGCCTAAGCCTCAAGCCTAAGCCCTAAGCCTAAGCCTAAGCCTAAGCCTAAGCCTAAGCCTAAGCCTAAGCCTAAGCCTAAGCCTAAGCCTAAGCCTAAGCCTGCCCAAGCCTAAGCCTAAGCCTAAGCCTAAGCCTAAGCCTAAGCCTAAGCCTAAGCCTAAGCCTAAGCCTAAGCCTAAGCCTAAGCCTAAGCCTAAGCCTAAGCCTAAGCCTAAGCCTAAGCCTAAGCCTAAGCCTAAGCCTAAGCCTAAGCCTAAGCCTAAGCCTAAGCCTAAGCCTAAGCCTAAGCCTAAGCCTAAGCCTAAGCCTAAGCCTAAGCCTAAGCCTAAGCCTAAGCCTAAGCCTAAGCCTAAGCCTCAAGCCTAAGCCTAAGCCTAAGCCTAAGCCTAAGCCTAAGCCTAAGCCTAAGCCTAAGCCTAAGCCTAAGCCTAAGCCTAAGCCTAAGCCTAAGCCTAAGCCTAAGCCTAAGCCTAAGCCTAAGCCTAAGCCTAAGCCTCAAGCCTAAGCCTAAGCCTAAGCCTAAGCCTAAGCCTAAGCCTAAGCCTAAGCCTAAGCCTAAGCCTAAGCCTAAGCCTAAGCCTAAGCCTAAGCCTAAGCCTAAGCCTAAGCCTAAGCCTAAGCCTAAGCCTAAGCCTAAGCCTAAGCCTAAGCCTAAGCCTAAGCCTAAGCCTAAGCCTAAGCCTAAGCCTAAGCCTAAGCCTAAGCCTAAGCCTAAGCCTAAGCCTAAGCCTAAGCCCAAGCCTAAGCCTAAGCCTAAGCCTAAGCCTAAGCCTAAGCCTAAGCCTAAGCCTAAGCCTAAGCCTAAGCCTAAGCCTAAGCCTAAGCCTAAGCCTAAGCCTAAGCCTAAGCCTAAGCCTAAGCCTAAGCCTAAGCCTAAGCCTAAGCCTAAGCCTAAGCCTAAGCCTAAGCCTAAGCCTAAGCCTAAGCCTAAGCCTAAGCCTAAGCCTAAGCCTAAGCCTAAGCCTAAGCCTAAGCCTAAGCCTAAGCCTAAGCCTAAGCCTAAGCCTAAGCCTAAGCCTAAGCCTAAGCCTAAGCCTAAGCCTAAGCCTAAGCCTAAGCCTAAGCCTAAGCCTAAGCCTAAGCCTAAGCCTAAGCCTAAGCCTAAGCCTAAGCCTAAGCCTAAGCCTAAGCCTAAGCCTAAGCCTAAGCCTAAGCCTAAGCCTAAGCCTCAAGCCTAAGCCTAAGCCTAAGCCTAAGCCTAAGCCTAAGCCTAAGCCTAAGCCTAAGCCTAAGCCTAAGCCTAAGCCTCAAGCCTAAGCCTAAGCCTAAGCCTAAGCCTAAGCCTAAGCCTAAGCCTAAGCCTAAGCCTAAGCCTAAGCCTAAGCCTAAGCCTAAGCCTAAGCCTAAGCCTAAGCCTAAGCCTAAGCCTCAAGCCTAAGCCTAAGCCTAAGCCTAAGCCTAAGCCTAAGCCTAAGCCTAAGCCCTAAGCCTAAGCCTAAGCCTAAGCCTAAGCCTAAGCCTAAGCCTAAGCCTAAGCCTAAGCCTAAGCCTAAGCCTAAGCCTAAGCCTAAGCCTAAGCCTAAGCCTAAGCCTAAGCCTAAGCCTAAGCCTAAGCCTAAGCCTAAGCCTAAGCCTAAGCCTAAGCCTAAGCCTAAGCCTAAGCCTAAGCCTAAGCCTAAGCCTAAGCCTAAGCCTAAGCCTAAGCCTAAGCCTAAGCCTAAGCCTAAGCCTAAGCCTAAGCCTAAGCCTAAGCCTAAGCCTAAGCCTAAGCCTAAGCCTAAGCCTAAGCCTAAGCCTAAGCCTAAGCCTAAGCCTAAGCCTAAGCCTAAGCCTCAAGCCTAAGCCTAAGCCTAAGCCTAAGCCTAAGCCTAAGCCTAAGCCTAAGCCTAAGCCTAAGCCTAAGCCTAAGCCTAAGCCTAAGCCTAAGCCTAAGCCTAAGCCTAAGCCTAAGCCTAAGCCTAAGCCTAAGCCTAAGCCTAAGCCTAAGCCTAAGCCTAAGCCTAAGCCTAAGCCTAAGCCTAAGCCTAAGCCTAAGCCTAAGCCTAAGCCTAAGCCTAAGCCTAAGCCTAAGCCTAAGCCTAAGCCTAAGCCTAAGCCTAAGCCTAAGCCTAAGCCTAAGCCTAAGCCTAAGCCTAAGCCTAAGCCTAAGCCTAAGCCTAAGCCTAAGCCTAAGCCTAAGCCTAAGCCTAAGCCTAAGCCTAAGCCTAAGCCTAAGCCTAAGCCTAAGCCTAAGCCTAAGCCTAAGCCTAAGCCTAAGCCTAAGCCTAAGCCTAAGCCTAAGCCTAAGCCTAAGCCTAAGCCTAAGCCTAAGCCTAAGCCTAAGCCTAAGCCTAAGCCTAAGCCTAAGCCTAAGCCTAAGCCTAAGCCCAAGCCTAAGCCTAAGCCTAAGCCTAAGCCTAAGCCTAAGCCTAAGCCTAAGCCTAAGCCTAAGCCTAAGCCTAAGCCTAAGCCTAAGCCTAAGCCTAAGCCTAAGCCTAAGCCTAAGCCTAAGCCTAAGCCTAAGCCTAAGCCTAAGCCTAAGCCTAAGCCTAAGCCTAAGCCTAAGCCTAAGCCTAAGCCTAAGCCTAAGCCTAAGCCTAAGCCTAAGCCTAAGCCTAAGCCTAAGCCTAAGCCTAAGCCTAAGCCTAAGCCTAAGCCCTAAGCCTAAGCCTAAGCCTAAGCCTAAGCCTAAGCCTCAAGCCTAAGCCTAAGCCTAAGCCTAAGCCTAAGCCTAAGCCTAAGCCTCAAGCCTAAGCCTAAGCCTAAGCCTAAGCCTAAGCCCAAGCCTAAGCCTAAGCCTAAGCCTAAGCCTAAGCCTAAGCCTAAGCCTAAGCCTAAGCCTAAGCCTAAGCCTAAGCCTAAGCCTAAGCCTAAGCCTAAGCCTAAGCCTAAGCCTAAGCCTAAGCCTAAGCCTAAGCCTAAGCCCAAGCCTAAGCCTAAGCCTAAGCCTAAGCCTAAGCCTAAGCCTAAGCCTAAGCCTAAGCCTAAGCCTAAGCCTAAGCCTAAGCCTAAGCCTAAGCCTAAGCCTAAGCCTAAGCCTAAGCCTAAGCCTAAGCCTAAGCCTAAGCCTAAGCCTAAGCCTAAGCCTAAGCCTAAGCCTAAGCCTAAGCCTAAGCCTAAGCCTAAGCCTAAGCCTAAGCCTAAGCCTAAGCCTAAGCCTAAGCCTAAGCCTAAGCCTAAGCCTAAGCCTAAGCCTAAGCCTAAGCCTAAGCCTAAGCCTAAGCCTAAGCCTAAGCCTAAGCCTAAGCCTAAGCCTAAGCCTAAGCCTAAGCCTAAGCCTAAGCCTAAGCCTAAGCCTAAGCCTCAAGCCTAAGCCTAAGCCTAAGCCTAAGCCTAAGCCTAAGCCTAAGCCTAAGCCTAAGCCTAAGCCTAAGCCTAAGCCTAAGCCTAAGCCTAAGCCTAAGCCTAAGCCTAAGCCTAAGCCTAAGCCTAAGCCTAAGCCTAAGCCTAAGCCTAAGCCTAAGCCTAAGCCTAAGCCTAAGCCTAAGCCTAAGCCTAAGCCTAAGCCTAAGCCTAAGCCTAAGCCTAAGCCTAAGCCTAAGCCTAAGCCTAAGCCTAAGCCTAAGCCTAAGCCTAAGCCTAAGCCTAAGCCTAAGCCTAAGCCTAAGCCTAAGCCTAAGCCTAAGCCTAAGCCTAAGCCTAAGCCTAAGCCTAAGCCTAAGCCTAAGCCTAAGCCTAAGCCTAAGCCTAAGCCTAAGCCTAAGCCTAAGCCTAAGCCTAAGCCTAAGCCTAAGCCTAAGCCTAAGCCTAAGCCTAAGCCTAAGCCTAAGCCTAAGCCTAAGCCTAAGCCTAAGCCTAAGCCTAAGCCTAAGCCTAAGCCTAAGCCTAAGCCTAAGCCTAAGCCTCAAGCCTAAGCCTAAGCCTAAGCCTAAGCCTAAGCCTAAGCCTAAGCCTAAGCCTAAGCCTAAGCCTAAGCCTAAGCCTAAGCCTAAGCCTAAGCCTAAGCCTAAGCCTAAGCCTAAGCCTAAGCCTAAGCCTAAGCCTAAGCCTAAGCCTAAGCCTAAGCCTAAGCCTAAGCCTAAGCCTAAGCCTAAGCCTAAGCCTAAGCCTAAGCCTAAGCCTAAGCCTAAGCCTAAGCCTAAGCCTAAGCCTAAGCCTAAGCCTAAGCCTAAGCCTAAGCCTAAGCCTAAGCCTAAGCCTAAGCCTAAGCCTAAGCCTAAGCCTAAGCCTAAGCCTAAGCCTAAGCCTAAGCCTAAGCCTAAGCCTAAGCCTAAGCCTAAGCCTAAGCCTAAGCCTAAGCCTAAGCCTAAGCCTAAGCCTAAGCCTAAGCCTAAGCCTAAGCCTAAGCCTAAGCCTAAGCCTAAGCCTAAGCCTAAGCCTAAGCCTAAGCCTAAGCCTAAGCCTAAGCCTAAGCCTAAGCCTAAGCCTAAGCCTAAGCCTAAGCCTAAGCCTAAGCCTAAGCCTAAGCCTAAGCCTAAGCCTAAGCCTAAGCCTAAGCCTAAGCCTAAGCCTAAGCCTAAGCCTAAGCCTAAGCCTAAGCCTAAGCCTAAGCCTAAGCCTAAGCCTAAGCCTAAGCCTAAGCCTAAGCCTAAGCCTAAGCCTAAGCCTAAGCCTAAGCCTAAGCCTAAGCCTAAGCCTAAGCCTAAGCCTAAGCCTAAGCCTAAGCCTAAGCCTAAGCCTAAGCCTAAGCCTAAGCCTAAGCCTAAGCCTAAGCCTAAGCCTAAGCCTAAGCCTAAGATTAAACTGACATCTTTTACTGGTTTTTCGACGCTATCTTCTAAGAGTTTTTTTGTGATACTCGACCGTATATTCAGCATGTATAATATAGCATGAAAAGTTTTAAATTACTGTAACTCGACGAATAATGGAGTTAGAACAACAGCCGGCACAGATTAGAAGCCCATAAAAAATTATATCTCAAACTGGTTTTTCGACGCTATCTTATAAAGAGATTTTTTGTGGTACTCGACCGTATATTCAGCATGTATAATATAGCATGAAAAGTTTTAAATTACTGTAACTCGACGAATAGTGGAGTTAGAACAACAGACGGCACAGATTCTGAAAAGTCCATCAAAACTGACATCTCACACTGGTTTTTCGACGCTATCTTATAAAGAAATTTTTTGTGGTACTCGATCGTATATTCAGCATGTATAATAGCATGGAAATATTTACATTACTGTAACTCGACGTGTAATCTAAACCCCCATCATCTTCCCTCACGTTTCGATCTATATTTGAAAAAGTGAATAGTTTAATTAATTTTTAATATCAGATTTAGTATCACTACTTTATAAACTTTGCAACTAAACACATTTGACGATGCGTCTCGACAAGCATAAATATTTTTATTTAAAAAACCCTTCGTCATCATCTTCATTGGTTTCTGAAGTTGTTTCTGTAGATACAATAGTTACCCTGGGTATGGTATGATTGGTCCGAGCATCAACTGCCAATGGGCCATACGTACGGTGATGACGAATAAAGTTACTCTGAAATTGTATACGAGGATTGTTGTCAAACGTCGCCATTTGATAGGTTTCTGACCGTGCTACTCGAGCTGCTGCTTTGGCAGCTTCCAAGTCACGACGAGATGGACTTCCAGTAAGAATTGGTGGTGGTGTTCGTTTACCACTCGAATCTGAAGATATGGCGGACGTTGGAGAAGCCATCACATGCATCAGGTTTGACCTTAGTTCGTCGAGAATGTTTGAGGACTAAGAGGCAATAAATATTACACAATACTAAAAAAATCAACCAATTTTTTACAAACATAAGTAAAAAAATTGTAAGCAACCAACCTGTGCACCGAGTTTTCTCTGTCTAACGCAACTGGCGTCTGTAGACCCAGTGTCAAACCGAGGCCTTCTGTCATCATCAATGTCCGTTTCCAAAATGTTAGTCGGACCGTCATCGCTACTGGGACTCA
Organism: Bursaphelenchus okinawaensis; assembly: GCA_904066225.2. NCBI lineage: Eukaryota > Metazoa > Nematoda > Chromadorea > Rhabditida > Aphelenchoididae > Bursaphelenchus > Bursaphelenchus okinawaensis. Next base: position 11,620,838 of record CAJFCW020000004.1, on the reverse strand, counting down.
TAGGCAAATTTGACGTGTCCCTCGCTGGATTCACACTAAATCTTCTTTGACCTTGTTTTGGCTTCCAACAAAATAATATCCATGGACAGGAACTGTCTATATACATCACTCTAAAATATACATTTTTAAAACAAAAAAAGCATATTGAAGAATCATACAGTTATAAATCTTGAAACAAAAATGAAAAGACGCTAGCTTCTGTTTTAAAATATAAATAAGCGACATATTTTAACTGAAGATAACAACTTACACAAATCCTCGATAGATAACGCAGAATATACATAAAATAAACAACATTCCTAAAGACAAAGAAGCCAAAACGTAGCCAAACCAATTTTCTTCAGGTTGAAAGTTAGGTACCTTGGTACACATGTAATTGTGACATGTATACCCTGCTGAACATACTTTTCCGTTACCATCAGGGCATCGAATTACAGAGCAGTCATTTTTATATTTACTTCCTTCAGCTACTGTTGTGGAATTAGCAGGACACGACGCACAATTCTGATTTCCATGCCAGTGTTTGTACTTTCCTACTGCACATGGCGTACAAAAATTAATAAATGTTGTCTCACTCAATGTTTGATCATCCGTAAGACTGTTATTGCGTTCGTTCTTAATTGTAAATCCAAGCGGACAAAACACATATTTACAATCTTCTTTACTCGTGCTGTTGAATTCGGACGTAAATCCCTTATTGCAAGGCTTACAGCCAGGACTAACAGAGAAGTCCATGAATGTGCCGTTAACACAAGGTGCACAACCAGTAATCAAGTCATAATTTTCCCATCTTTCGCACGGCCAAATACAATCATCTTCTTTTGTGCTACCTTCTTGCAAGGTAGTATACCAACCGGGAACACAATGATTACATTTGTCACGACCGCCTACATTGTTATACTCTCCACGCTTACACGGATGACATCCCTCACTATCGCCATACTGACCTTTGTTGCAATTAATATCTGTAAAATTAAAGCTTTATATGAAATTTTCATATTAATTACTTTAAATATTTAAATCCTCAATATTTCTGAAAAAGTGTATCTAAGACGTGGAACACTCAGATTTCATCTTCAAACTTTTTTTTATAGAAAAATCGTGTAAGCGTAAGAACTTAAGCAAAATAGTCAAGCGCGGTTTACACCATCCTGCAAAAATAATGATAAAAAATAATTTTTAAAATTTTCACCAAAATGGCATAGTGTTTCAAGCAACTAACTTTAGGCTTTCTGAACTTTTTATAATTTTCTTTGAAATTACAATAGAAACCCTTTAATGAGGAAATATGTATTTTCAAAACACAAAACAAGCTGGTATTTTTACATGGGCAATTCATACTACTAAGAAACGACATCTAAATTCTAAACGTTCCATATCAAGGATGCCCCTTGTAAATTAAAATTTTATACTTTTTTTGTTAAGCTACTTACAAAAACAATCGGTTTCATTACGTGCTCCACGAATTAATGTAGTCCGGTTTTCACCGCATTCCGAGCAAAGCTCGCTTCCGTGAGTTTCCTTATAGTACCCTATGTGACATTCCTCAACCTTATTCAAGGTTTTGTTGAAAAATTTTCCTGGGCCAGGTAAAAAGCAGAAGAATTGCTCTTGATCATTGTCAAGTTCTGTAGTCAGCCGTACATATTGAGCTTCGTCAGCACATTCAAAATTTTGATCTAGAGTTTATACGACTTAAATATTTTAATGTTACACTTTTTTTTATTTTTTTTTGTTCTTAAATTAAAAGTAAACTTTAACCGTATACTTAGCCGGGAGAGAAAATAATACCAGAAAGAAAGAAAAAAATTAAGAATTCCATAAATTTTCATTATCCAAAATGCCCATCGCAAAAGTCACTCTTCGAGAATTAACTCACATGGTGTTGGTAATTCCCATGACTAAAACATCAGATCATTGTCGCAAGTTAATAAAATAAATAAAAAGTATAAATGATATAAATGTGTAAAAACTTACTTCATTATTTGCATACACACGAATTTTCTTGACTTCAAATTGTTTACGAAGAGCCTCAATTACAAAATCTCTGACAACATGTTGTGTATTACTATAAAACAAAACTTTAATGAAAAGATTAAATTTATAAATCCCAAGCCTACAACAAATATGTTTGCTAACGTCTTTTTTATTTACGAAAGACATTCTTATTTCCGTATTGACTAATGATAAACATTTTTTTAAAAGTCCTTACTAATCTAAAATAAAATAAAGAAGCGCAAAAAAAGTAAACTTACTTAGTACTCAAAATATATTCGTATGTGCCAAACAGGTCAAGAGTTACAGCACGACTCCAGCGATTGCGATTTTTATTAAAATTTGTTGTATTATCACAAACCGGCGGGATTATAATTGTATTATCCGTACAGTCATTTTTTTCACAAAACCCTTTATCATATGTCTTTTCGAATTCCTCGGAAGCATTGTTAATTGCCCAAAGTATACGTTCCAAAGTAACGTAATCTAACTCATCTTGATTATCACAGTCGTAGTTGAAATTAGTCAAATTGCCGGTCAAATTTTGCATAGGAAACTCGGCCTTACTGCATGTGGGGTAATAACTTCCTCTTACACTCCAGTGATTCTAAAACTTTTTGACTAATTGATTTAGAAATTTATAGGGGAGTTTCACATGCGCCGTGTAGTGTTAGCCGGAGATTCAAAATTTGTTCGTTATACGGAAATTTTGTTAAGCAGGAGTTCTTTATACAGAGCTTCCACTTTACAAAAGTGAAACCATTTTAAAACAAACTGTCATACCATGAAATCCATCGTATAAAAAGGCGAATTGTCATCAATAAACTGATGTTCATTTTTTATACACTCCAACTGCTGATAACTTTTTACTTGATCCGTTTCAAATTCTCGATACCAACTTTTAGTATAACTTGCATCCAGTGTTGGTTCAGATTCGCCTTCATTTGCGATCACCACATCAAACTCACATCTACCATAATTGTTGTGCATATCAACAGCAATATAAACAACGTGATAGTAGCCGAACGTAAGTGTTTGATTACAAAAGTAATTCGATTTTACTTCCACAATATACGAGTCGTCTTCAAATTTGATTTCACCCCAATCCTCGCGGTACAATCGACTGGTACTGTTTCTTCGAATTAAAGAAGGACAATTGATGGGTTTTGGAGGTATACGATCTAATATTTACACATTATGACCATTAACGATAAAAAATTATGTAAAATACTAATTCAAAATTTAAACGTTACCTCAAATCAAAACCACATTATTAAACATTTTTAGTGCAATCATACAAAAAAACGTTTTAAATGACAAAATATATACAAATGTATTAAAAACAAAACAAACAATTATAAAAAACGTATTTTTTACCTATTTCTGGACTACATTCCTTCGCACCATTGCGACAATTTGTTTTGGAACATACTCCTGGTACCAATACTTGAACATCAGTTCTTGACCACGTAGTTAAGTTAATATCACGCCAGCTTATAATAACATTTTCTTCCTTAAAATGCCATTTTAAACAGTTTTTAATCTGTTCATTTATTTCTAGGAAAGAAAATGCGACGTTATGTACCTGAAATGCGTATAAAAAATCAAAAACGTTTAAGTGCTGCTCTTTAACGTAAAATTAGTATACCGCTTTTAATTTTATTTGATAATTGAAAGTTTTAACTTAAAATTTACTTACAAGAAAAGTACCCAACCCGCAACTCCCAGAATTAGCTCAAAATTTTTAATTTTAAGATTCTTTGTAGTATCGATAGCACATATAAGAAATTTAATGTTTTAGTAGAAATCTTAGCTTGCGGTTTTAAGTTTTCAAATTTAATATTTCTGACTAACATTTAAATTTTCTTTGCTACATTTAAATTTTCTGACACTTTGGCGAATTTGGCATTGTGTTTCAAGCCCTTTTTTGATGTTCTAGATAAGATAGTTTTTCTATTACTATATTAAGTAAAAATGTTAAAAATCAAAAAACGACAAAGTTAAAAGCTTGAAACACTATGCCAACTTGGCGGAAAATTCAAAACGCGATTTTTTGATCTCGATTTTCTCAAGAATGGCCGCAAACCGCAACTTACAAGGAAAGTACCCTACCTGCCCCGCTCAGAATCAGCTCAAAATTTTTATATGAATTCTTTGTACCACCAATAGTACCCATAAAAAATTTTAGCTCGCGCTTTTGTGTTTTAAATTTTAATTATTTGGGTTTCCCGCCAATTTGGCAAATTTGGCATTGTGTTTCAAGCACTTTTTTCGGCTTTCCAGGCAAGATACGCTTACAAATTTAAAAATGTAGGTTCATTTTGTTTCTCGAGATTTCCTGGAAAGCGCGATTTAGTACTTTGCTGAACATCTTATATTTATATGATCTTCCTATATAAAAATTTCGAAGTCAATCAGAGCGGGGCAGGTCGGGCACTTTCCTTGTTAGAATTTTGCTTAGGATCTTACATTTACTTGATCTTTCAAAAAAAATTTTGAACGAAATCTGAGCGTTGCAGGTCGGGTACCTTCCTTGTTAATAATGCTACCAAAATACCTGGACTAATCCCATTTCGCCTTTAAAAATAGGCACCATCGGTTTTTCATTCACTTGAGTCCCCAAAAGTAATTTCAAAGTCATGCAGTAAACGTTAATGTCGCGTTTATAGGCAGGGCCATTATTCACAACCACTGAGACAATTCTATTATGAACGTCGTATGTTATCACGTACTGGAAGGCATTTTTTAAATCATGCAGTTTTTTTATTTATAAGAACCAACAAAAAGTATGTGACATAATTCCAAAAAACTTACGTATACCCATTGTTCCAAGCCAACTTTACTTTCTGATATGTCAATTGTTACATTGTTAACAATAACTTTAGTTCTGTCAATTCGAACAAAATCATCATGATGGTTTTTCAAAGTAATAGGAAAAGTGTCAAAACCATAGACCGATTTATCATATTTCATCCAAGCAGTTAGTGTGATATAGTCCTTAGTTTTACAATCCACATCCATTGAATGAACTGGTGGTTTCAATACTGAACGACCAGTAAAGAAGAGGTTAAACTGGTTAGTGCTTTCTAAAAAGTATTTTTTTTAACGATAACCATAGAAGAATAGTTGTTTAAAAAAATATTATTTGTGAGAATGTGTGAAAAAATTTTTCAATTTTTTAAAATTACCCACTTTTTAGTTTTGCGCTACTTCTGATTATCCCTTACCTTGTTCACACTGACGACCGGTGTATCCTCGAAAACACTCACAGCTATCAAAACGATCATAAGATTTGCATATTCCGTGCTCATTACAGTAACTATGTCCATCAACACATTGACTCTGTAAAACAATTTTAATTATAATAAAAAATGTGTTACATTATGAAATACAAAACGTAATAGTTTTCTTTAAAACCAATTTATGGCATATAGCACAAAACCCACCGGTGGTGTAATACACTGTGGAGCCCTGTAACCATCCTTACATCTGCACGTGAAGTTGTATTTTCCCCGTGGAATACATTCACCATGTTCCCCGCAAGGATCTTTATCACACGGTGAAGGCATCTCTTCACAGTTAACACCATCCGTTTCTGGTGGGCAATCGCACATCATACGAGGTAACCGTCGTGTATCTCTGCCTTGATGACATGTACCATTATGCAAACATGTTTCGTCTGAACAGTAGTTCACATCTTCTAAACAATCCTTCCCGTAATAACCTTCACGACATATACAAGCCGTATCGTTGTAAGACTTATCTTTACAAACCCCATGAGGTACTAAAATATTAAAATTTGAAGGTAATTTGTTGATTTTGGTTATAATTATAATTATTCTTTGTTGTTTATTTTATTTATCTAAACGTACGTTATAATTTAAATAAAAATTTTCGTACAAATTTTTTCAAAAATAAATAAATGACAGCTAAGGACTTACAATAACAATTTGATAACGGACAAGAAGAATTGAATGACAAACAATTATCACTCGCTGAAAATAAAAATAATTATTAGAAATCAGCAATTTTTTCAATTTTAAGAATAAATTTACATTATCCACTATATAAATATATTACCTCTCAAATTTCCGGCCTTACAAACACATTTGTAACCAGAATATTCATTTACAGGTGCATATCCAACACCGACTGCTTTGCATTCTCCTTGTCCACACAGTTTGATGTCACGTTTTTCACAAGCATTTACTTCTTCCTGTAAAATTTGTTTTTTATTGATCAAAAAGTATATTACAAACTTCTTGATGAGCGTAACTCATATAGACAAACTTACATCACAAGTATCTCCAAAATAACCTTCTTTACAGTGACAGTAACACGTTCCGTAATGCCTTATCGTTTCACGTGTGTTATTCTTATTGCAATTCAAATACACGCAAAAATCGACCAATCTTTCGCAATATTCACCTTCAAAACCTTGAACGCATTTACATTCTGTTACCGTACCGTTGTCCCTACATCTTCCCGCATTCAAACAAACCAGAGACTTCGGATGATCTTTATGACATTTACTGAGCCTGGCTTCACAATATTCTCCAATATAAACGTCATCTTCCTTCGGTCGACAATCACAAAAAGGTTTTATACCATCATATTTCAAAATACCATCATTTTGACATTTAATTAGGGTCAAATATTGAGGATTGTTGCAATCTTTCAAGTATTGGTTTTCATCACATTCTTGGTAACATTTGCCACATTCCGGTGTTTCAAAAAGACAAACTTCAGCGGGCTTGCAACCTTTTTCTTTTGTACAGCAACGGGGGTCTAGAGCTCTTCGTTCGCAAAATTCACCTTCATACCCATCTTTGCAAACGCAACTAAAATTATTTTTCAAAAATTTTAATAAAAATTTTATTTTTTTCTTTGATTTTGGATAATTTTAGATAGAAAGGGGGCTGGGCCCCTTCCTCATATCTAATTTTAGACCATTTTCAAATTTTGTTTACAACACATGCGTCGAAATTCTTTTTTTGTGTCACATATCTCTCCAACGTGTCATGTCTCGCCCTACGTAAACTCATTTTTCTTTGTTTTTCTGTATATTTAGGTTTTCAAGCTATTTTATTGCTCTAAAATGTCGGTCGATGATGTAGAAATGTTGGAGGACGAACAAATAGAAGAGGAAGCAATTCCAGGTAAATACTATTTTATTGTGTTATATTGTTTTGCTTGTTATGATATTAATATGTTGTTCTTTTAATATTTTGTTTAAATTCTATTGTTTCTAACATAATAGGAAGTTACGTTTTTTATCATTGATGCTTTAGAAAATATGGAAGAGGTCCCAGATGAATCGTTGGTGGCATTGAAAGTTCATGATAAAGATATTTTTACAATTAGTTTATCACAAGATGGAAAACGTTTGTTAACAGGAGGAGAAGACGATAAAGCAGTGTTTTGGAATTTGGAAAATGTTAACCAAGGTAGGAGTATTTTGTTTTAGCGTTTATAGTTTAGGTATGACATTGAATCGGTTACTAGAAGGGCATACGGATTCTGTCGTTAGTGTAGCCTTTAATGGTACAAACACATTGTTTTGCACTGCTGATATGGCTGGAAAGATTCAAATATTTGATTCAAAAACTGGTGAGAAGTTGTACGATGTAAGTTAAAACCTGGTAACGAGATAACGATAGATGGACGTACACAGAAAAAAATTATATTACTTTAGGTTGATTATTGTGACGACCTAGAGTGGACAATATGGCATTCGCAAGCTGATATCTTATTAGCCGGAACTTCATCTGGCCAAATATACATGTTTTTGTTGAGTCGCAAACAAATTGAGAAAGTTAAGGTAAGTTAGAGCAAAGTCAGCGTATTTAATATTGATTTTTTAAATCTTGTTTAACATTCTTTGCCTATTTTGTGCGAAGAAAGGCGGCTTTCTAGCGGTTTATTTATAGACCTACACCAGCGAGACTAATGCGCCATGCGTCGATGGAAGACTGTTGCCGGGGTCGCAAAATTTGTTAGCTGTCTACGGTGATGGCCGCGTTATATCATGGACTTTAAAAGATTCTTCGTATATGACATTAAAATTACACACAGCTGCGACGGCGTTGGATGCACATTTTGAACATCCTTTGGTTGCAGTTGGTACTGGGAATGGCGTTACACATATTGTGAATACTACAAACATGAAATCTGTACTCAAACTTGGAGTTGTTGATGTAGGTTTATTGTTATTGCTCGTTACAGTTTTGATCTTATTTTGTTCTGCTTGGACCTGTGTGTTTTACTAAAACACTTTAGAAGACAGAATCAGAAGAACAAGTGGAGGATAGCGTGGAAACAGTCAAGTTTGCACAAGGCTATCCTTGGATCGCTGTAGGGTCTTCGAATGGAATGTTGGTTGTTTATGACTATGAAACAGGTCAAGCACGACATGAATGTGCTCACGATACTATGGCTGTAGTAAAGTGCATGTGGTGGAAACCAGATGCTAATAGCATTAGGATATTATCGGCTTGCATTGATGGGGCTGTACGGTGTTGGGATGCCAAAAGTGGAGACCCTTTGTTGGTATGTTTAATTATGAATTAAAATATAAAACATATATCATACTGCTATTATAAGTTTTAAAATTTTTTAGTTTAAATGCGGCGCTGGTCAAGAAATATTTGACTTTACGATGGGTCTAGTGAACAACGAACCTTTGGTTTTCTGTGCTTGTGCTGGTGGCTACGTACGTGTTTACAGATACGAAGAAAAACAACTCGAATTGGAGAATGACGTATTACAAGAAGGAGACGTTGAAAAGGTTGAAGAATGAAACGTTGTTAAATGTTATTGTTGTTGTTATTTTTAAAAAATATTGAAGTTTATTATTTTTTGGAGATCTGTTTTTTGACTCGGTTTTGGCCGTGAATATCGTTAAGAGTATTTATGTTCGTATTGCCATACGAAAGTACTTTACATAAGGTTTTTGACTGTTTTTTACTGAAAAGGTTTTATATTATTTATATAAATATTAAGGTATTCCCACTTCGGCTACGATTATGTCGTACCAAATGTATCGTTCCACTACCCTAGGGATTGCCCTCGACCAGGTGTTGGACGAGTTTGTTCGAGATGGTCATATTCCACCACAGCTTCAACAACGCGTAATGTCTACGTTTGACAAGTGTATCAACCATGCTTTGAGTAATCGTTTAAAAAACAAGACTACTTTTAAAGTGAGTTTAGTAAAAAAACTTATGGCTTTAACAATGAAAAATTGTTATAGGTTTTATGACGAATAATTTAAAACGTCAATGTAAAGGTTACGCGTATAAAAACTAGTTTTAGGCTGACAAACTCCGAGCTTATCGTTTCTGCGACAATGTTTGGACTTTCCTTATGAACAAAGTCGAATTCCGCGATTCATACAGAGCCATTGAAGGCCCGATTGAACGTGTTAAAGTCGTCGCATGTGATGCTGCGGTACAAAAGCGTGCTGCTTGATTCTTTTTTAAAATAATTTATAAATTTGTTTGGCTTTGAAATTTTCCAAAAAATTAGCAGTTTGTTAACATTTATCGCAGGTGTAAAAATCTCTAGTTGTTCCGTGATTATCGTATTATTATTTTCTTATTTAATGGATAATTCATTCGTCATTGCTGTAAAATTTATGGGTGTCTCTCAATTTGTATAGTAGAATAAATGAATGAAAATGTAAATGGAATTAGAGTGTTAGATGTTGGTAATTGTTTTGTACCATGAATATTGACTTATTAGGATTTTCTTGGCGTAAAATTCATTTTTTATACCTACTACTGGTATTATTAGAATTTATTGAGTGTTATTATCTTATATGTTGATGATTTTCACCTTTAGGCTAGTTTTGTATTAGAATCCATGTCGTACAATGAGTGCATTCGGCCGCATCTGTTCTCTTTTTCGCGCATCTTTTATAAGGCACGGAAGAATTAACGGGCTCAGGAATACGAACCGATACCAATCCAACTACATTATTCCAACGTATCAGCACAGCGTCAACACTAAAAAATGGGCTTTTGTTTTCTCATTGGCAGCCGTCTCAACAGTCACTGATGACAAAAACATTAAGGATAGTCCAAAGATCGCCAAAAACAAAGATAATAGTATTGACGTTCTTTGTGAAAAAGAAGAAAATCACGAACACAATCCAGATCCAGCATTCACATCGTTTGCTCATGAAGTTCCGGATTATGGCCATTTAAAATGGGAAATGCTTTACAATGATAAACATGTTACAGTACACAGACGTTGGCTACCAGACTTAAACACGTACGAGTATCGCTGTTGTGGTAGTTACGATGACATTAGTGCAAGGGATTTCGTTGACGCTCAAATGGAAAGTGAATACAGAAAAGAGTGGGACCCGCATGTCATGGAGTTGGAAGTAAGGTAGAAATCACCATTGTAATATGAAGCTTTTTTGAAAAAAATTTAGCTAAGAAAAAAAGATTTTAGTAGAAAATGCTGCTGTAATAGAATAGTTTTTATTGGCGATACAGCAACTAAAAACCATTATTTTAGGTAATTGAAAGAATAAGCTATCAACAAGACGTCGTTAGGTGGCTTCACAAGTTTCCGCGACCGTTAAATCCCAGAATCTACATTTATACGCGAGAAAGGAGCTGGGATTCAAGTGGGGTGTACACAATCGAAAGCCGTGTCTTAACGGAGAAAGAACATCCAACGTCAGTCAAGGATAAAAGCTACGTTAGAGTCGAAGCATACGCTTCAACATTAAGGGTGAAGCCAAAGACGCAATATGAAGATAATGGGTAAGTATATGTTATCATAGCCTTACATCATACAGACGTTCCCACTTGCAGAAAGTTTAGAAATTATTATATTTACCATGACAATTTAGGTTTGATTATGTGCTTATCTACTACGATCACCCAAAGGCCGTCATACCAGGACCAGCCTACAACTGGATGGTGAGCAAAGGTGGTCCCTACTTTTTAACATACGTTTATGATGCTGCCAGAAAACTTCGTCAAAAACAACAAGAAACAGCTTAAAAATAAAGATCTTTTAAAACTTCTTATTAGTTACACGTAACTTTATAGTATCATTGTCACTTTATAGAAATTACAACAGCTGTTTAGATAGTATCGTTATTAATTGAACTTTAGAGAAGCCAAATTTTTAACGGTGAAATCCTTAACGAATTGTTTACGTTGCCATATTTTGTAAACAGGTAAAATTTGAAACCTGTTTTGTGTTTTAATGTTTATTATATGTCCGTATTTCTTTTGATGCCAAACATCTTTTACGAAAAGTCTGCTGAACAATGTTTTTGCCTTCTGGTGCCTTCAGCCGGTATCGACCTTTTAAATTAAGATTCGTTCTCGGCGTTGTTGATTTTTATATATTTCTCGAAATAAAATTTTAAATTTTTTTACGCGGAAACGTGTTCTCATGTCTACACCGGTCCGGTCCAAACTCAAAATTTTTGGGTCCGGTCCGCAATAAAAATTATTTTTAATTTTTAAAAAAAGCAACAAGCGCTAAAATTTTAAACGACTTATTTTTTGCTTAAAAAAATTAAACATTTTTTATTTGCAATTTTTAAAACAGTTTCATTAAAACTAAAAAAAAATTCGGACCCGTCCGGAGCTTTTTTCGGTCCAGGTCCGCAGGTTTTTGGCTCCGGTCCGCAAAAATGTGTGTTGGTTCCGTCTGGTCCGACAAAACACCGATTAGAACAATTGTAGTTTGTTGAAAGAGCGAGACTTGACCCATCACGAAAAAACGTCAAGCCTCTCTCTGAACTTTTTATATTCCGAAAGTCTTTAGAGAAATAACATTGGAAACGCGCGCGCGTTTATTTCGCCAAACGTTATTGATATTTAATGTCTTACCTCTTGCCACATCTTCACAATGGCTGGCAAGTGGACCAAGCCATTTTGTCAGAAGAAGATCGAGTTGTTCTAATTCGATTCGGCCATGACTGGGATCCCGCTTGTATGGTTATGGATGAAGTAAGTTATTGCTCTATTTTGATGTTTTTAGTTTGTTTTTATACGGCAACCTTAGAGTTGTGTGTCTGGTGGCTTTTCACAATGAACATATATAGATTAAAAAGCTTTTACATTCCGTTTTTCAGACGTTGCACAAAATTCAAAACCTGGTTAAGAACTTTGCGGTTATCTATTTGGTTGACACCACAGAGACCCCCGATTTCAACACGATGTACGAGTTGTACGATCCGTGCACGGTCATGTTCTTTTTTAGGAACAAACACATAATGGTGGATTTGGGGACGGGTAACAACAACAAAATCAATTGGCCAATGGAAGAAGCCCAGGAGATGATCGATATTGTGGAAACAGTGTACAGAGGAGCAAGAAAAGGTCGTGGTTTGGTTGTATCGCCCAGAGATTACAGTACGAAATACAAGTACTAATGTGTCATTTAGAATTAAAAGACGTCTGGGACTGGGAAGCAAGGTGAGCACAAAAAATTTAGTTACTGTTTTTGTGTTTGGAAAGAACAAAAATATACAAAATTTCGAAAGATTTTTTCCACTGTCGGTTTTTTAATAAATTTGAACCGTTTTCAAACAAAAAGTGGCATAAAACTGCCAAAACGGCATTTTGACTAAAGTAACTTCATCACTTGTTTTAAGGGACTGTCTACTAAGTAAAAGCAGTAGGTAAATTTCTAGTGCACATGCGTGTTTTAAAATGTTTCACCGTAAAACTTATAATTTAAAAAGAAAGGTTTTTTTAAGTTGTTCTTGTTTTTAAGTTTAAAGTTGGCACTGATTTTTGTAGTTGTAATGTTAAGTTGTTACTCGCTTCTGAAGTGGTTTTTTGAACTATGATGTATTGTTTGGTTTTCGAGTAATTTTAGTAATTGTTTGGCAATTGCTCATCTTTTAATTTTAAATACTAATAAACTTTTTTTAAATGTTTTTTTAGGCTTTGAAAGGATTAAAATAGTTCGATAAAACTTTGACTTACCAGTCCTTGTCTATAGTTCCCCATCTTTTGGTGTGTTCTTCAATGCATATATTTAAAATGGAGCAATTAATTGACGGTTGACATGTATGTCCATCTTGTAAGTAATCGTATTTGTCATTACAGTTGCAATCATTTGATATACATACCCCATTGAAACATTTATTTAAATCACAGTCAGCAGTAGGGCTTGTTGTCGTAAAATTCGGTGTTGAAGGAGGGGTAGTCGGTCTCAATGTCGCCGGGTGAGATATTCTCCATGGAGTGGTTAACGGAGATTTTGTCCATGCTGTAGTTATTGGCGTTTTTAGCAAGTTATTTGGTTTGGTTGGAGCAAAACGAATTGACGAAGTTGTCCTTTCTTCTAAATTTAAGAGGTTTAGCTTATTTAAATGAAAAGGTGTTATGTTTAGTGTAAAACATAAGTGACATTTTAATAAAAAATATTTAAATTCACGTTATTAATGATAAAACTTCTTTGAACTCTTAAAAAATGTAGGAAAATTAACTTACGGACACCAACAACACTAGTATTGTACCAAGATGAAGATTGATGCCAGCTTCTGCTGGCAGATCTCCAATTAGTTGTTTTTCTTCGGAATCTGTTATTTGAAATATTTAAATTCTTATCACATCTTCGGCCAGTAAAACTGCCTTGAATGCAAGAACAAGTAGAGCCATCATTTTCGTTGAATTTACAGCTTCCGCCGTTTAAACAGAAATCGGCATGACACAAATTCAAAGCTATGTCGCACTGAATACCGGTAAACCCTAGATCACAATTGCAACGACCGTTGTAACAGTCGCCATGATTTTTACAGCCGGTCGAAGCGCAGTCGGTTTCTAAAATCGACTGTTGGATCAATTAATGAATTAAATTCGTGTATAAAGAAAATTTTCAATTATTTAAGTGGAAGGCTTGTAAACGTACCATGGCAATCATTTTTTGACGAAGCGCCTTCAAAATCAGTTGATTGATTATCAGGGCACCTTTGACAACTTGTGGCGCCGGAAATATTGTTATACAGTCCTCGAGGACAAGCTTCACAAGGCTGTACACCATTGGAGCTGTAATGTCCTGGGTTGCAAATAGCTAAAAGTAAGCTTTCAACAAAAATGCTGGTAAAGTAAAAAAGCCGTTAAAAATTCTTGGTTATTTTTCGGTATATAATTTAACATTTAAAACTCACATTTGCACCCATTAACATTCACTGTGGCTAAATCGGCAGTTGTCAAACCCTGATCGCATAGAATACATTGTTCCTGACCAAAGTCTGGTTGATACTGTCCTTTGGGACAGGCAATACAAGGTGCCAACCCGCTCCTTGCAGAAAAAAATCCTGGAGGACATTGAGCTACACACATATGTTCACCTGCAGCACCATCAGACAATGTGGTTTGTCCGTGTGGGCATTTAATACAGTCTATATCTTCTGAATTTACAATATACGTACCACGAGTACATGGCGCACAGGATTCGTTTTTTACATGGTAACCGGGCGGACATTTTTCTGCAAAATTCGGAAAAAATAATGAAATTTTTTAAACGTTTTCTCTTCTCTCCCATGAACTAAAGAAAATTATGCAACAATGTAAAATATGTATTACTATATTATACAATACTTTCATATACGTTGACATACCACATTTTAACCGGTTGTTAGCACCCCACCCAGTAGGACAACGCAGATGATACTTTGTTGAATTTCGTCGAACCCCGGAATTTGGACATGGCGGAGGTATCAGTGGTACATGTCCAGTAATCGTTTCAATACATGATAATACTAAAGCCGTGTTTCGATTATGAGTGGTAAAATTTAATCCAATATGCATTGTGTTTGGTGTATCTGCTCCACTGTAACTCCAACCGACATCATTACATTGCTCTTCCAGAAACTGACTCATTTTTGAACGAATCTAAAGATAATCTTTAAAACGTAATAATGTAATAAAATTTTTTGAAGTATCATGAAAGTTATCATTTTTAATCAGAGGTTCCCTTTTTGAAAATTTCATATACGGCTCCGCTTCGGGCATTTTTGAAATTTGGGTTCCGGAGCCGTGTTTTCTCCGGCTCCGCGGAAAAATTGCTACTTCTTTTACAATATTCATGGTCCTAACGCATAAGTTCGTGTAAATTATTATAATTTTATGCAAAATTAGGAAAAATCAATTGTTGGCAACAGAAAAACAAGTAAACAAAAAAGAAATATGTTATACATACTCAAAAATGTAAAATGTTACATATACTGTTATGTAAGGGCTGTTAAATGTCACTTGCGTTTTTTGATGTATTAATGCATACTTTAATGCATTTTTAAAGTTGTAACTGCTTGTAGCCGACCAACGTATCGCTTTACATTGGCGTAAGCTGCAGGAACGGCCAAAGCGGCCTAAGAAACTGCGGTTAGTTGTTGCCATTTATGAAGCCAAAGGTTTGTTCTGGTAACACAAGTTCCTTAAGAACAACAAAATTAAGCTTAAACTTATTCTAAAGTGAGTATTTCGCAAATAGTTTAGTAGAACACTGGAACATCATGCATAGTATGTTATATATGTCAAAACTCGTTCGCATTTTAAAGCTTGATAAAACACAGTATTAATCTACGGTTGTTATTTTATGTTAGATTAGATGCTCTGTTGCCGCCGTTAACAATTCCTGTTCTTATACATCTTTGACATTAATTATTTGTTGAAATGATCGTATTTTACGTTTACAAGATAGACTTTCACATTTTTTGGCCAAGTCATTCGAGGCTAATTTCAATCTTTTGCTTGAATCCATTGAAAAAATAAAAAGAATTTAAAAAAATAAGATGTCTATTTCAACAAAAAGCCAATGTATTTGGCCTAATAATTATTTTCGTTTGTAAGATTTTTATTAAAAAATAAGATTTTCATTTTATTTTTTTAAGCTGGAGCCGAGATAAAAAAAAATCAAGCTCCGCTCAAGGCTTCAGGCGTTTTTAAATTTGGGCTCCAGTTTGACTCCGAAGCCGGGGGAAACTCTGTTTATAATAAAATAATTTTTCTAATTATGATTTAAAAAAAGTCAAATCTTTAAAAGCTTACTTTTTCCAAAAACTCATTGCTACACTGCCAATTAGTATTAGTCAACTGGTAACTCAGCATCAAAGTAACAGTGGACGTCATCTCGTTTACACATATTGGGGCCGCTTGCATTTTTGGTGCTGAACCAAGATGAGTAATTGAATTCAGATCAATATCTTCCTCCAATATTCTCCATCCATGACCAGGAACGCAAACTAGCTCTTTGATATTAGCTGGTATTTCTCTTGTCAAACATGGTGTTGCGCTGCATACTGTAATATTTCCTTTCTGTGTGCATTTATAGCGTGAATTAAGTTGCCATGAAGGACAGTCGGCTATTTCTGCCAAGTAACTGAATTGACACCACGCTTTATTACCGTTTATATCAGCAGCGCTGACGTTGACAATTAGTGGTCGATCAACGTGCCATGAACTTAAGTTTTGTGGATGGTAATGCACTAGAATACTGGCTGAGTTGCTTTGGACTTCCACTTCAGGAAGTTTGATGTTTATTTCAGGCCCTATTGTATTGTGTAGCTGTTCTACGTAATGATTAGGGCATTTGATTTTTAGTGGAATAAATTCTAAAAATTTGACTTTATGATGTTTTCTGTATCATAGCATTACTTATTTTTTGTAGGTTTAACATTTTCTACAAATTTTATATAGCTTTATAATCTTAATTATAAAACGTAAGATTTTAACTACATACTTTATAGAATATTCAATAATATTTCTTGTAGGTTAAAATAAATTTTTATTGTACCTATTGTATCCTAATAATATTGTGCGTCGCACAATACTCTGGCAACATCACTTTTCACCAAAAAATTATACCGTTCTTTGTTGAGACAATTTAAACAAGGCCATATAATTGCATAGAATATTTTTGTAGAAGCGCATAGCAAAGCCGTAAAATTTTTTACAGTTGCTTCTGGTGCATCGTGGCCTTGTTGTGCATTTTTACGATCGCCTGCTTTTTTGGCAAACGCAGATGTTTATAAGTGGTAAATAAAGGTTATTGGGCCCCATGAACAACACGCGATTTTTTAATGAGTGTTGTGTTTTTGTCATTTTTAGATTTTTTTATACTTTAAGAACAGTGTTTTTTTGCATATTTGACTGGGTTATTGCAATATTAGAAATAAAAAAAAGCTTTGTCGTTAACGTGTACTTTAAAAAGCAGTTCTATGGCATCTTAATCTTAAAAAAGATATTGTAAAGAACGCAATTTTGTCTAAAAAATTCTTAAATTTTTCGTAACATTTGTTATTTAATATACCTTTAAATTTAAAAAAATAATAATTATTGTTACCAAATTTTTTTTTACAAATAGTCGTCTAAATTAGAAAATGATTGGTTTTAGAATCCGGAATTGTAATCAAAGTTATGCTCTCATAAATCTCTAGAAAAAATTCGAATCAAGGACTTTATGCTTTTCGGGTACGGTAGCGTTTAAACAGATTATTTAGAATAGTTTTTCTATGTGAAAAGTACGTTACAATGGTAAAAGCCTTTTTAATTAATTTTAAACTCAACTTATCTAATGACACATTTAACGTACAGTTTCGTAGTCTATACAAGCCAAGTAAGTCGTGCCGTATTCGTATTTTCTACTTCGACTAACATTAAAACTTATTCCCGCGATCATAAATTTTCGAGAATGCGTTGTCGTCTGCTTTCACAGACCTCATTCATGATGCTTATTAGACGGCTACCTGGTTTCAAAAATTTACTGGCGCTACAGTTTAATTGAATTCCTTTAAGGAATTGTTGATCTTTGACACAAAACGCCAACATTTTGTGAGGAGGTTTTGTGATTCTTTAAAAATACTTCAAAACTAAAACTTTAAAAATTTTTAATAAGTTTTATAAGTGTCGCTTTTTAGACAAAAAGGTTTTAAAATAAGCGAATCTTTAAATGATAAGCTGTATTTTTCTTATTTAGTTTATTTTTTCATATAAGTCTCATGCGTTATTATCCGTTTAGGCAAAGTCAGTAAAAAAAGCGATTCCTTGACTGACTTTATGAAAACGGAGAATAGTGCCTCAGAATCGTTATTTTTTAAGCAAACTTATTTAATTCATAGTTACAGAATAATCACTTTACTATATATTTTCATTAATTTATTTTTATAATTATTAGTCTTGATTTTCTTGCGATTTTACCATTGTATTAACTTTTCTACTCTTTAAAAAAGTCAGATAGATTCTTATCTTGGGAATAAACTCATGCTTCCAACATAATCCTGAGAATACGGAAGAGTCTGTTATAACATAGATATTATTTAAAGCTCCGATTCAAATACGACGTAGCCCGCGGTAAAACCACGAAATAGAGAAAACGGTATATTCGGCTCTATTGAAAAATGGTTCTCATTGAAACAAGCATTGAGAATGTAAACTACCGAAACAATAGGGATTCTCAAGACTTAAAAGCTTTTCTGTAGATCCACAATTTTTGTTTGTGTCAAAATATAGGAATGAACTTCAGTGTGATGGTTTCGTCATAGTTCGAGTTGGCAGGTTATATTTTTTTACCTGGCAATCCCTATGCATTTTGCTATTTTTGTTTTTTTTCGGGTAACATATTGATTTTATTAATGTGTTATATTTAAATTTTAAGTAAAAAGGTCTCGTCATTTGACATTTTTTTCAAAAAACGTATGTTCCGTTTTAGCCGATTTAGATTGTTTTTGAATACATGGTCCATTAACTTTTGCTAGTGCAAATATTTTTGAAACCGCTATTCTATGCAACGTATTTCACTCAAAACTCCATCTAAATCGTAACTTTTGATCAAACAGTGTTTTATTTTTTTTTTCAATTTAGAATAATTGACTATGTTAAAAATATTCTTGACAAAAATAAAATAATCTTTAGAATTGTTTTAACCAAATTGAGCCTACTTTGGCGTTGGGTAACCTTCCCTAATTTTCGTCACCCTTGGAAATCCAAATAAATTTAATGGTAAGACGGAAACATAAAAAGTTAATGGGACAATCTGACAGTTTTCAAGTTTTTTTACTTGATTTTTATTTGACAGTAAGTTGCATGATATCTAACTGTGATCATCACTAGGGGATATTTTAAAAATCAATAATAAGAATTTCCATATAATTACTATTTTTATGCGACTATTGCACTTTAGCTATATTTATTATTTTACTATTACCTATAAGAAAATTATCTGGAAATGCCGCATTCGTTGTTGTGTCGTGGTTATCAAACATGTCTAACCCTCAAGACACCTGTGGTTCGAGCCTGTCTGAGGTTAAAAACGAGTTTTTTTTGTTTTTTGGATTTTATTTGCATTATTTTGTTTTAGTTTCTGATTAATTTTCTGATTAGTTTTTTGATATTTTTTAAATTTATTTTATCCTGTTTTAATATATCTATATTAAAACATGTGCAAAATTTATATGTTTGATTTATATGACATCTGCAAGCAAACCTAATTAGTTATTTTACATGCTTATGTCAAGAACCACACGCCAAAAACAGATCTTTTAGTTGTTTTTTTCCATACATTTTTTAAACCTACTAGTAACAACAGTTAAAAATTTTTTTATTTGTTGAATTGTTTTTGATAACTAATAACTTTTTTATGTCGTAAAAACATATCCTTACTACATGCTAGTGATTATTTAACAAATGTGTGGTCTCATAAAGTTCTTTAAAACAACAAAAGTGTGGCTCATCTGCATCTGATTCATGACCAGTTTATGAGTTGGTCGTAGCGCTTCAGAAACCAAGAAAATATCAAAAATAATCAAAATTGCGTTATTGTTGAAAGATTTCGCTTTGTTCGTTTTTTATTGTTCTATGTGTAGGACTGTGTGAAACAGTTTCGGAAATTTGTTTTTAATGTACGTTTACTTTTAGAAAACATGAATTGCCTCCGGTTTTTACTCGTTTTACTTTTCTTTCAGATTGCTGATGCGTGGTGGTAAGTTTTTATATCTTAAAAGAAACATAAGCCAGAATTTGTTTACGAACAAAATTTAAAGAACTTTCTTATGAAAAAAATATAGTAAATTCAAATTTTTTACAGGATGTTGACCCAAATGGCAGCAACACCATTGCCCTCAGCTCTATATTTCGACTGTAATTCTTTACCAGGCTTATCAAAAAAACAATTAGAACTGTGTAAACACAACCCCTCAGCTATGAGGGCAGTTGCTACTGGACTTAAAGACGCTGTAAATGAATGTCAAACTCAATTTTCGAACGAAAAATGGAACTGCTCAGCTAAACATGGTTTTGGCACGGCATTGCTAAACAGTAGGTGCCTTTTACATTTTAAAACATTTTCGGTTTTTTATAAAGGATTAAAAATATATTTTTTGGTTTCAATTCCACATAGCCTTATGAATGAGATATTTAAAACGACTAATAAAGAATTAAATTAAAATACTTTAGTTGCCAGCCGCGAATCAGCGTACGTTTACGCTCTATCAGCTGGAGCTGTTTCTCATTCTGTGGCCAAAGCGTGTGCCAAAGGTCTAATCCCAGACTGTGGTTGTGGAGACCGACCTCGACAAACCTCAAAAGATTTTATTTGGGCTGGCTGTTCCGATAACCTTAAATACGGTAACCAGTTTAGCCGAAGGTTCGTAGACGTCACGGAAAAACACAAATTGGACAGTCGTGCAAAAATGAATTTGCATAATAATAGAGTTGGAAGGAAAGTTTTGGCAAACTCTATGAAAACTAAGTGCAAATGTCATGGCGTGAGTGGGAGTTGCGTTACTAAAACATGTTGGAAAGTAGTTCCGGACATTGATGAATTTGCCAGAAATTTGAAACACAAATATGAGCGAGCCCAACAGGTACGTTAAAAACCAAAAAAACGTAAAGAATTTTATAATACGGTGGAACTCCTGTATAACGAACAACTTTTAAAGGGTCTACCACTACACATTGCATTTAAAACTCCTGCATAAAGAAACTCCTGTATAACGAACAAATTTCCAATCCTTGAGCGATTCGTTATACAGGAGTTTCACTGTATCTACTTAAACATAATTATCTCAGCAAAATAGAAATTTATAAAAAGAAAGTAAATCTACGGAAATTGTAGTCTTCCTGTAATTTTAGGTTACTGTAAACACCGATAGTAACGAGCTCATAGTCCGTTCTCAACTAGCCGTTAGTCGTACTGAACGTTACCTACAACATGACCAATTTGACACAAAGTCAAAGCAAGCAAACCTCAAATCCAAATACGACTATCAATTATCTAACCCACAACAGTTCCACTATCAGTACCAGTTAAATACTACCCCTGCTAGTCGTGCTGATTTGGTTTTTTTGGACGACTCACCGAATTATTGCGAAATCGACCAGAAAAACGAAATCGGCGGCACAAAAGGGAGAGAATGTGCGAATGACAAGGAATGCGACAAGATATGTTGCGGCCGAGGTTATGACACGAAATACGAATGGCAAACCGAGCCTTGTCATTGTAAATTTGAGTGGTGCTGCGAAGTGAAATGTCAGCAATGCGAGCGTTTAGTGGAGCGACGATTTTGTCGATGATTTAAAAAATACTTTAAATTTTATTAGCTTTTTTGGTAATTTGCAAGTTTGAAAAAACTCTTTTTTTTATTAAATTATTTTTGGGGTTCGACTTTAATACAATCCATCCAAAATGATCAACAAGCCGTTACTCTATGAACTCCTGAATACTGGTGATTCGTTTTGTAGTATTAGCATATCAGTAAATATTTTCTCAATTTAAATTGATACCATTGCATTATGTGTTTATAGCTATGAAAGATGTAAATATTTTTCTTTATGATCACCCTTATATAGTTTTTAATATTGTACTTCGTTAATATTAATTTTGTTTTTGATAAAATTATTCATTGAGTGTGTAAGATTTTTTTTA
This sequence comes from Bursaphelenchus okinawaensis, assembly GCA_904066225.2. NCBI lineage: Eukaryota > Metazoa > Nematoda > Chromadorea > Rhabditida > Aphelenchoididae > Bursaphelenchus > Bursaphelenchus okinawaensis. Next base: position 11,598,935 of record CAJFCW020000004.1, on the reverse strand, counting down.
AATAAAAAACATTTTTGGAACGATTTTGGTCATATTTGTAAAACGTACCTTCAACAATAAGCTTGGTGACACATGCGGCTTGGTTTCCATGTTGATCACTAGATAACCATCGTATTTCTTTTTCTTTTCCATTAAACGTATATGGCTGAGCTGTCAGTCCTATCAAACTAGAACTAATTTGAATATTAGGGTCATTGTCTTTTACAGTAGGCCAAGGCACACTAATTGGTTTGATTGAACCAGATTGTCGCTGTTCAAGATGCAACTCGGATAGGCATTCTAATTGCATTGGTTGTTGATCTATGCACTCTGGAACTGGTTGATCCAAATGTGGTGAGTAAATCGATACATTGGGTCTTAAAATATTGTATTAAAAGTTGTAACTATTTTTAATGTTAACAGTAAAAGTTTGCATTTAACCATAATATATAATTTTTAATTAATATTTATGTACTACATATTTACTTAATACCTCCAACTGACTTACACCTCAATCATCGAAACAGGCCCAAACACGTTAGTATTAGTCCCAGCTGTACCATTATGATTTATATTTAAGTGTACTGTGATTTGATCAGCCAATTCACCATTGAAATCTACAACATCACACGTATAAACTCCTTGATCTCCATCTTGTACTTTTTGAATTGTACCAAACGCTGAATTTCCACTTCGAAAATTTTTAAATCTTCCTGGCGTTTGATGACTTATCCACCTGATTTTAAGTTCACTGCATTCTTGAAGTAATTCACAATAAAATGAAGCGGAAGCGTTAAGAATTACATAATCCGGTGCATTCCATTGAGCTATACAACGATTTGAACGAGTTAGCCGAGGCTTTTTTACACACGTGACAGGGTTAGGGTCTAAAAATAGGTTTTTATGAAAATACATTACACGCGTGTATACACATAACGTAGCGGTCCTTGTAACGTTGTTGCTTTTGTATGTTTTATTTTTTGCAATTTTATGCTTGATCAATAAATTATTATTGTAAAACTTACTTGACAATACGTAGTTTGGCTGAATACACGCAAAATTAGCGCTTTCGCCGATCATCAACCCTTCAGCACTAGCTAGAACACCATTTCCGACTCTCAATTCACATTCAAATTTTTTCTTACAGTACGGCTTGCGTTCCCTATCCCATTTTACAGGCTGCAAATTAGAATGTCCTGCGATGCATTCCATGGAAGGATTTCCTTCCAGCTTTTCGTCGGCATTTTCACAGAAAAGATCTAATATTACTCCAAAATTGTACGTATAACCAAGAGCTTGATTCCTAACCGTAAAATTAACGCCATTTAATTGCGGATCCGCGCATTGGTGCCCTAAAAATTACAATATAGGTAAAATGTTACAACTTTACCCTAATATACTCTAAAACACAATTGGCCATTTTCAGTAGTTTTGCGTTTTAAAACTTTTATAACTATCGTAGTAAACACGAGCCATTATATATCCAAAAAAACATACATCTGCACATCGATTCGTAGCTCCATCCGCCTTTCAAACACACAATTCTTTGTGGTCCGAGCAGATGTTTCTGCACTAAGTCTTCACAAGCTACTGTAACTTCAGTGTACAATGGGTATTCGGAACTAAAAATAATTGTAAACATTTTGATTTTTTGATATTTGTTTAAACGTACAGTACTGGCGTATAACGATCAACTCCTGTTGGCGCTTCACACTCTAAAACACAACCTGCTTATACTATTATATGATTGAGCGTAATAATATTACAATTAGCCACTACACTTAAATCGTATTAAATAGTGAAATATATTTCTTTGTTTACGTACTGTTTTTGAGACTGTGTTCCCATTGGTAGTTTATATCACACGTTTCAACCCCTTTCACATGATGGGTGTTGCGGTCGTATATTATTATGCTTTCCCCAAAGTAAAAATAAGGACTGTGCAGTGCAACCACAAAACCGTCAATTTGTTTTTTAGAACATCGTTTCTCTGTAAAAAATATTTTTAAAATTTTGCTTATATATAATATAAACAGTTACACAATATATAAATAATATTTCAGTTTTTAACGATTTTTATAGTAAACAACTACAACGTAAAATATTTAACTTTAATCTTACTTATACAAGCAGTATGTTTGTATATCAAAGTAGTCCAATTGTATTTTAACGGAGGTAGGACGTAGGACGATGAATCATCACCAACTGTCTGATAGTCACTGTCACAAAAACATGACTCTTTGTGAATCAAACAAGTACCATGTTTGCACATAGTGTCACCGAATTGTGCGCAAAAATCGGCAACTAAGTAAAAAATTTTGAAAAAAAAGCCAAAAAATTAAATGCAAAATTTATTATCGTTTTCTTAATCACCCAGCACAATATACAGGGTTACTATACAAAAAATTATAACTTACTGACACATCTGTAGTCATCATTTTCATAACTTTCATCACACATACAATAATGAAATGTATCAAAATGATTCGTTTTATCTGGGCATTCTGGCAAAATCACCGGAATTACTAAAATTTATATTTTTAAGTAAATCAAAAATTCAAAAAAATTGAGATTTTTCTATCATAAATGAAACTTACACTCGCAAGTGGTATTTTTAATCCTTTCACTATCAGCTTCACATTCTAAGTCAGAATTTAGGCTAAAACCTGGTAAACACACGTCAACAGAATTACTTGATCCTTTCAAAATAGTAAAAAACTTGTTATTACTGTTTTTTATCACTTCTTGTAAACCGCATTTTGTTGCTAAAATTGTCAAATATTAAATGATAATTAATAATAATAACTTTTTAAAAGTTAATTTTCACATTTACTATTTTGTAACTTTTAAAAATTTTGTACATTTAAAATCTTACGCCGACAATAAATAGCGTTTTTGGTCCATGTTCCATCTTCTTGACATATCTGATATCTAGAATCTCCGTAGAGTGTGTAATTCTCATCACAATAATATTCTATTTTTTTAAAAAGTTCAAATGAAATTTCCTGTTGTGCTTTGCTTTTGGCAGGGCTACAATCTTTGTACAAACAAGTACTACAACAATAATCTGGGAGGTCCGCTTCGTTTGGAGGCACAACGCATTGAATTGCTAAAAATAACCTTTTTTTTAATTTCACAAAATACTTTGATTCAATATTACGTCAAAGTGTTTTTTAAGACAGTATATAGTAGTTGCTTTAACTTTTTTCCTTATATACATATAGTCAAAACTGCTAATAGCTGATCTTAGTCAATAAATATAAAAGCTCTTTTGTTTTATGTCATCACTACTCTTTGGTTCCTCTTCAATGCTTAGTATATATTAATCATATCAATCTTTTTCCTTATCACGCGCAAGCAATGATCATGTCTTTACAGCGTAGGTTTTCACCAAACGACTAATTGTAAATTTTTGTCAGTTTTGACCGTTTCAACTTTAAATTTTTATGTTACTTGTAGCGTCGGTTTGGAATTCGAATTTAAATTTTACTTATATATTACATTGGCACTGCTCTATAACGGAAATTTTGCATAAAAAGCAACTTTTGACTTCTCTTGGCTGTTGTTACGCTGTGCATTTATAACTCCTGTATAACAAAACTCTTTTGAAAAATTTTAAAGCTCTGAATGATTTGTTATACAGCTCTTCCACTGTATCACAATATCTGTATTTTAAATAAATATAGTAAAGACTTATTTTAAATATGATTTTTGTTAAAATTTGCATTTACCGTATTTTTTATCGCTGCTATCAACCTCACGAACCCGTTTGAGTAACCGTTTTATCTGTTCCGAGTAATTTTGGCTTTGAAACGCGCAAACAGAAGATAAAAAACCAGAAGAAATCAGATAATAATTCCTAGAAACGGATACTCATCTTCTAAAACAATATTTATTCAAGACAATCGCCTTGTTTTGAGCGACATATATTGTGTTTTAAAGTCTTTTAAATATTGTAAAGGTTTTGAAAATACTTTAAAAGTTTCAAAATTTTTGTTAAAAATTGACTTTTTATTGCTTACAAAAACTATAAAAGTTTCCTATAATGTCACAAAAATGGAAAAAATAAATATTAGGATTTTATTTTACGGGCTTGAGATCTTCCAGACAAAATTTTTCTGAATAATGACCCACTTAAAGCGGAAGCAGCCCATTTTCGGTCTGAAAACCAACTACGGGGCTTCAATTTCAACCGACTGCTTATTTATGGTTTAACTAAATTTTTTTTGCTGTTTTATGTACTGTATTTTATCAATGGAAAAAAAATTTTGTTGAAGAAACTCTTGATAACTTTTACTTAATAAAATTAAAAAACATTATTAAAATATACTTTGCCCGGTTTTATATAATGTTGCATTTTTGTAACTTTTTATAAAAAAAGATATAATTGGGCTTTCTTGAGATTACGTTAACTGTTACTGAGATACTCTGCTCATGAGTTTTGCCACATTACTGAAAACTGCCCACCTACCACTTTTTCCGATATTGGCGTGAGCAAACGACAATTTACGTGGGATTTAGTCACCGGAAACTAGAATATTCAAATAAGGAGTGAAACGTGTTTCTCGCACTCATCATACAAGAGTTTTCTATAAGCAATAACACGAGAAGTATTTAGCTTAAAACGTGTAAAATAAAACACAAGTAAAACTATTGTTTGATTACTTCATGTACTTTTTTCCTTGATTTTATAATTAAACAGTCTGAAAATATTTTTTTCTGTTTGTTTCGTTTTTGCGTTAGGCCTTAAGTATTGTATATATAAAATTTTACTGTCAGTTTTTGTGCTAATTTTACAACAAGTAAAGAAAAAAGTAGGCCTAAAGATTTATAAAGTTTTTTGTAATAAGAAGATTTTTTTAGATTTTTCTGATGGACCGTGTAAGCAGCAGTGGCGTTGTGGCATCGTCCTCAGCATCCGAAGATATGAACAATGAAAAGCAAGGCTTGACTCTGTCTCCTCAAACCGTAACCGTCTTTAAATCTAAGAAGAATTCTCCAACAAAACAAGAAGAAGAAATGATGAACTCGTACAGGTCAATAATCCGCCACGTTGGCGAAGACGTGAGTCGTGAAGGCTTGCTTCGTACACCGCAACGTGCTGCCAAAGCTATGTTGTACTTCACAATGGGCTACGAACAAAATCTGGATGATATTCTGAACGAAGCTGTTTTTGATGAGGATCATGATGAAATGGTAATTGTAAAAGACATCGAAATGTTCAGTATGTGTGAACACCATTTGGTACCGTTTATTGGAAAAGTACATATTGGGTACTTACCAAATAAGAAAGTTTTAGGATTAAGCAAATTTGCGAGAATCGTGGAAATGTTCAGTAGAAGATTGCAAGGTAAGATAAATAGCTTTGTATAAAAAATAGAAATTTCCTTTATAACCCATGCAAAAAACTGTAACAATTGATATTTTAGTACAAGAACGTTTGACTAAACAAATTGCCCAAGCAGTTTTACAAGCCGTTCAACCTTCAGGTGTAGCCGTAGTGGTCGAAGCAAGGTAATTAAACTTTTTTTACAAATTTTTACATTGTATATATTTTTTTAAATTAAGTCATAAAAACATAATTTTCTTTAACCCGCAAAAAACATATCGGGTCGGTCTTTAAACTGTAGACGCGGCCATAAGTTCAATTATTTTAATTTTAAATTTTAGCCATATGTGCATGGTTATGCGTGGAGTGCAAAAAATTAACGCAACAACCGCAACATCGTGCATGCTGGGCGTATTCCGCGACGACCCCAAAACTCGCGAAGAGTTTCTCAATCTAATAAATCGAAAATAACCAGGATAATGTAGATAATTGACATCGGTTTGTTGAGTTTTACTAGTTTTACAGCTTACGCATCTTACAAATGAAATAAATAATTCTTTAAAGTTTAAAACTGAAACTTAAAAATGGTAATAAACAACAGAACTTACAAGTGCAATGAGGCTTTGAATTCCAGTTCCCATCTTGACATACGACTGTTGTGTTTTCGTCGGCTTTACTGCCAAAATTACATTCGTATTTCATGAAATGTTTGGCGCGATTTAATTCAACAACTCGGCCTTTTTCAATAATACCAACTGGACAATGCTTTTCAACTAAACTTTAAAAGATTTTAGTACTATACTTTTAATGTTATCACAACTTAATATTCTTACCTTTTGGCTGTTGTGTACAAATATTTGGAATATCCGACCATATTCCACCAGCACCACATGTTGCATTAAACAAATGCCAATTTTTATCGTACGTACAACCAAATGATACAATACTACGATACGAGGTTGTACTAGGATTTATTAATCGTATTCTATTAGATGTCGGAAGTTCACAATCTAAAAATATTCCTTTCTAAACAACTTTTGAAAAATTAATTTTTAAAAAGTTTATAGCAACTATTAGGTTGGCCAGTTATGGATTTCGGTTCCAAATTTTCTGAAGTTTATTATAATATATTTTGTCCTAATTATTTTTGTTAACTTTTTTATAATAAACTTCAGAAAACTACGGAACCAAAATTTATAATTGGCCAACCTAATATAATACAATATTATTACAAACTACTCACCAACGGAAAAGGTGATTTTGGCTGAAAATTTATCAGTCATTGCAATCATCCCAATCTCAATAATTGGGGCCTCGGCACGAAAAGGCATAGGTATCGTGCTTCCCGATAAAATTTGCGTTTTATTTCCTGATTTTACCTAAATTTTTACAATATACTAGTTTGACAGTAATTACTTACTGTAATATCATCAAAATTTGTAATGTTTAAATGATCAAAAAACAACTGCGTTGAACATTTTGTATAAGGTTTGCACGGTACTACAATACGATAAGTTTGTTCAAATGCAACAAATGGAAATACTTTGTTAAAATTAGTCGACTGAATATAACCATGCGTTGTTTCTACAGTCACTTCCAAACATTCTAAATTTTTGAAATTACAAATAAAAAAACAATAAGTTAAAAAAAATAAACTATAAAATAAGGTTTTTAAAATTAAAAAAAAATACCGTTTATGACTCACTTCGCTCAAAAAACACAGTAAACCCGTCAGCTCCAACGGTGTTTTTGACGGTTCTAAATCGAAACAAAAGGTTCTGTTGCATTGTAACAAATGCTACTGGCGGAGGTTGATATTTTGTAAAATTTCCAAGAAGACTAGCTATATTGTTGGTGAATTCGTATATTAACAAATAATCAGTCTTTGCTAGCCAAAACCGCGGGATTTTAATTGCCAACGGCTTTTGTTCCGTGTTAGCAATAGTCCATTCACAATTCGTTGACGTACGATACAAATTGGGATGGGCCGTTTGCATAGGTGGAGAAAATGAACCATCCCAGGAAACGAAGGTTTTATTACATATAGAGTTTCCTAAGTTATAATAAAATTAACGTTTTAAAAGTAAATTTAAAAAGTAAGGACAACGTAACTTAAGGTTTTCAAAACTAACCTTCAGCGTGGTAACGAATTTCAATGCCATTATGAGTGGCTTCGCCGTTATAAGCAATGAAAACGTTTGCTGGTACTGTTATTTGTGTTTTATTATTGTCAAGCTGATGTACAATTCCGCTTTCCACTTCAGTAATTATTATGTATGATGATGACATACCCAATGTTAATAGCTAAAGTTTCAAAAAAATTCATGACGACTGCATTAACTAATTTATAAAAATTTTGATGAAATAATGAAACTCACATTTATAACAACATTGTCAGCGTCAGCGAACTCGATATGCCAATTGCAATGACTTATATCTCGATTTACGACTTTGTCTATCTTTATTCTGCCGTTTTTGATAGCTTGGTATTGAAAGTTGTTGCAATTTTCAGTTTCTGGTGCACAATTCTCATCGCTATTATCTAAACAATCTTGCACATGATCACACATATGTGCCTTTGGTATACAAGCACTGTTATCAGTACATCTAAATTCGCTTGGACCATTTGTATCTATAAAAAGTTCATCTTTTTTGTTAAAACTTAAAACTAAGCTGCAAAATTGAGTATGGATAAAATTTATGTTTTCAATTTCTTGTCTTTGTCTAAGTTTATGTAAGCTTATATACAAGAATAAATAATGATGTTAAATTTTCTTAAACTTACAATTTAAACATCCAAAAGTTTGACAAATTACACCAAACAACTCATTGCATTGTTTTAAACTCCATCCATAATTTTGAATATCTGTTTTGTTTGCATTAAATGCCACGCATAACGTGCCGTTATGCCAAGTTTTACCTTTTAGGAGATTTGGTTGTAACTTGGCCCAATTTGGATTAATTAATGGAGTTGAAATGTTGATTAATGAACGAGAATGCACTCTAATTTTTTCAAAAGCATCATGCGAGTCAATTTTGTCGTTTACCGCTACATTAATGTAAAACGAAGTCCAAAAAGTGGCATCTGGTATATGTTGTGCTAGTTCTGACAATTGATAAAAATTTGCTGTATGTAAAAGTGACTGTGTTGCAAGGCTGGAAACGTTTTTGAAAGTTCAGAATTTATTAAGTGATAGATTATGTCCTAATTCTCTAATATAATGTAATCAAGTTTATATTTAAGATATTATAAAGCTATTCAGATAAAATAAAACCAACACGTTATTTTCTAAAGCGTCGTAGTAACATACCTTTGACCAAACAATTTTTGACAAAACACTTGACCACTATGCGCATCATATGCTTTAGAAGAATGGTAAAAGCAGTTGGTACCCACACTTACCCAATCATCTGTAACATTTAATTATAATAATGCAATAATATAAGGTACAGTCAGAACAGGACGGGTGAATTTGGCCTGTTGACAACTTCAACTGAGAGGCCATATCAAACAACTTTTAAAAAATTCTAAGTTTCTAAGTCGGGGATCTCTCGTATACCCCACCCCACCCCCTTGGCGCCCGATCCTGAATACAGGTAATTTTAATCTGCTGAAATTTTATAAAATAAAAATAAAAAGATTACTATTTAAATTTTTTAGTTTTAAGAATAAAACTTACCATTAGGGCAACTAATTTTAAGATCACCAACTTTATAATGAGAACCCTGAACTGATAAACAAAAATACGGCAAAACAAATGCTACACGGAAAAAATTATAGGTCATCATTTATTATACATTTTTTCTTTAATAACCTTTCTGTAAAAAGTGCAGTTATTTTGCTGAAAAAATCGTAATGTGCCAGTTCACGTATAATATTACATGCGTTTTAAAAAAATAATAAAAAATTTATAATGGTTTTCTCACAAGGAAAGTACCTGACATGCCCGCTCTGATTGACTTCAAATTTTTTATATAGATGTAAATATAAGACCTTCAGCAAAGTACTAAACCGCGCTTTCTATTAAATCTCGAGAAAATCGAGAGCAAAAAATTAGTCTTTGAATTTTCCGCCAAATTGGCATTATGTTTCAAACTTATAACTTTGCCATTTTTTTTACTTTTAAAAATTTTTCATTGATGTACTAGTAGAAAACCTTTAAATGAACCTACAGTTTTAAATTTGTAAGCGTATCATGTCTGGAAAGCCGAAAAAAGTGCTTGAAACACAATGCGAACATTGCCAAATTAGCGGGAAACCCAAATAATTTAAATTTAAAGCTCAAAAGCGCAAGCTAAAATTTTTTTTGTATATTACTGGCGGTACCAAGAACTCATAAAAAATTTTTGAGCCAATTCTGGGCCGGGGCAGGTAAGATACTTTCCCTGTCAAATTTAAAATTAGACTGATTCTTTCCCAAAATTTTCACTGTTTCCTTGTAAAACTTTACAAAATTATACCCTTTTTTTTAACTTCTTCTATAAGGTCTGCCAAGCACAATGTGCCGTGCCAACGTTTTTACTTACAAAATCAAAAAAAAATTTAATTTGGCGCCAAAATAAATCATTTAAATAAAAAAGCAGTTAGAGCAAACCCAAACCCAATGCTGACCACACCTTTCTCGATAATTCAATTCGTTTCTTTGATGATTAAACCTTGCTTTGATTAAACTTTTTTCTTTAAAAAGGGCGACAAAAAATTTGCGCTTTTCTGAAAGACACATTTTTGATAATTTATATGGAAACTGTAACAGTTTCTTAAATTAGTTAATATAAATGTAATAAAAGTGTTTATTTATTAATAAAAGGAAACCTGCGCCGCTCTGATTGGCTTCAAACTTTTTATATTGTAAGATCATGTAAATATAAGATATTCAGCAGCGTACTAAATTACGCTTTTTAGTCAATCTCGAGAAAATCGAGATCAAAAAATAAAGTTTTGAATTTCTCGCCAAATTGGCATTGTGTTTCAAGCTTATAACATTGCCGTTTTTTTACTTTTAATAATTTTTTGTTGATAAAAGCAGGGCCGGGCGGGGACTTTTGGTCTGGGGGGAGGGGTCCAAAAAATCGGCACAGGTATTATACAAGCTACCTGTGCCCATTTTTTGCGAAAATTTTTTTCCAAAAAATCCACAGGGGGGACCACTTTCAAATTTTTTTTCGAAAATTTTTTTCTGGGGGGGGGGGGGGTCCCCCCCCGCCCCCCCCCTCGCGCCCGGCTCTGGATACAAGTAAAATGCAGTTAAATACCATAATTTTTTCTTTATCTTGAAATACTGTGAGCTCCGTTAGCTGTAGCGGGGGTTTGTTATATCTGGAGTTCGTTTATTTAATAAGAATCAGTGCAAAATTTCTTAGGGGCTTCAAAAAAATCGTTATAACAGGGGTTTCGTTGTAAGCGAATTCTTATTAGCGAGGTTTCACTGTATGATGGAAAGTTTTTCGTTATTTTCAACCTGGGTGCGAAATTCTAAAAACTTTTTGACCAAAAAGGCATATTTTATTTTAGAAAAATGTTTTTACAATTGGGTTGTTTCTGTCTTCTTCTTTCATAATTAGGCGGGAAACGTATCTTTCCGAATTTTCGAAAGCTGTTTTTGTTTATAACTTTTTTTGAGATTTTGCAAGAATCAGCGAAAACAAAAGTCATATGCACTTATAAAACAGCAGAAATTGATGATTTTGATCAGTTTCTGTGATTTGTTAACGGTTAAAAAGTTAATTTTTTAAGACTGCTTAGAATATCTAAACATAATATTCTTATTTTGAAGGCATTCGAAGTTACGATTTACAATAAATACGTGGCAGTGAGCGTTAATATTCTTTGTGCAATTAACATAATTATAGCCTAAAGATGTAAGTTTTAAGTTGTGCGTATGTGTAATGACTATAGTAATGAGCGTTTTTTGCTAAGATTAAGGGGTTTGCTTTACATAGCGTAAATTTTTATATGCATTATTTTTTAAATGTAAGGTATAAAAGAGGGTTATACTGGAAAGTTTAGTCGAAATTTTGGGTTTGTATTTCTTTTGAACGGATTTTTTCCGACTTTTAACAAATTTAGCGCCTTACTTAACATGTTCATACTTCTTCCTAGTAAAACATAACTTTTGACGTCTATAGGACTGACATTGGCCTCGAAAAAATGTACCGCGAGTTGTACCGTGCTCAAAAAGAGGGGGCTGCAAGCGATCCCCTAAATATTTCAAGTGATCGTAGTACCAACCGCATGACTGAAAACGTCAATAACGAGCAGATGGCTAAAACTGATGTTGAAAAGGAAGTAAAAGACTATCGTCGACATTATTAATCTAAACCGATATTTTTCACTTACTAATGAATTCTAAATAAATTTTTATTTGTAAATTTTAGAAACTTTTTTTTTTAAGTCATAAAACTGGTATTTTTAGAAAATAAAAAAATAAGGGTCTTTGCTCTCCTAAAAAACTCGGTGAGAAAATTTTTTAAAAAATGAAAAAAGAAAGCGGCATTGAAAAAATACTATGATACATCAAAACTTTTGGTACAAAGCGGACGATTATCAATTATTTTGAGGAAGTTAGAGAAACAAGATCACCTAGATGCCCCATTGGGAACAGCTATTACACTGACGGTCTTCAACAAACCCTCGTCATCTCCTTCACGTCTCAATCTGTATCTTGCGTTGGAAAAAAGAATAACGCTTTTTAAGTTTTTTTATGTTTCTAGAGGATATTTAAGTATGAATTCCGACTTTATTTTGAGTTTTATTTTTTATTTATTTATTCCGTTCACTCAATTTCTACTAACTAGGGAATTGCAACAAATATCCCTCGGCTTTTTGAACGAGATATAGGATGAAAGAGCATGAAAAGTTATCAGGAAAACTGTTTTCAAAAACTGCTAAATGGACTTGGCTAGCGAGTTACAGTATGCTTTATATGTTTACAAGGTATAGCTTTAAAGTTTAAAAAATGACATTTTTTAATAAATATTTTTTTCTACAAGTGTCTAAAAACAAAAAAATACAACTTAAAAAATATTTTTTTTAATCAAAACATTGTTTGGCTAGCCAAAACTTCTTGTCAGTATGGCTGGGCGCCAAAATGAAATTGATGGGATTCGAACTTCCCCTTCTGCACCCCAGACTAACTTGTTAACCACTCGACCACACTGGATAGAAGCATCAATCCCTTTTGCTCAAGACAACTGATAAGGATCAAATGGAAACCCTATGTAAATCCTTTAATCGCTAATATCTCGCTAGCCGAATTCATTTAGCAGTTTTTGAAAACAGTTTTCTCGGTAACTTTTTATGCTCTTTCATCCTATATAGGTCTCGTTCAAAAAACGGAGGGATATTTGGTGCAATTCCCTAGTAAGGAGAACGGGACGAGAAAAAATAAAAGGGTACAAAATACATACTTGTGTGAATTTGATGATCGTTTGCGTGTGAAACTGAAGGTGATGGGGCCAAGCTGAGTTCACTAACAAGGAAAGTGGCCAAGTCGCCCCGCTCAAAATTTTTATGTGTATTCTTTGTGCTACCAATAGTACACATAAAAAGTTTCACCTCACGCTTTTGAGTTTAAAATTTTAAATATTCGTGTTTTTAGCCAATTTGACAAGTTTGGCTTTGTGTTGTGTTTCAAGACGTGTTTTGAACTTTTCAGACAACGCTTACAAGTTTAGAAGTGTATGTTAATCTAAAGCTTTTATACTAGTGTATCAAAGGAAAATTTCTAAAATTTTAAGACTTTTCAAATGTAAATAAGGTTGTTTGGTAATAAATTTAGGTTTAAGAAAAAAGTTAAATGCTAAAGAAAAGTTTAAAGATATGGAAAAAAGCTTGAAAGTAAAGAAAATTTTAAAATAAAAATAAATTAAGGCGTATCATACTCAAAATAGTGTCAGGATTCATAAATTTTGCCATTAGAAGCTGGCACGTGAGCGCCTAATAAATTGTAAGGTCGAGCCTGTTTTAATAATTTTTACTTTTTCTTTTTTAATAAAACACATTTGACCTTACAATAAAGTAAAAATAATACATTCAGACCGCTGGTCTGGTTTATTAATTAACCAAAAGAATGAGATACTTTTAGAAATAAATAAATTAAACAAGTGCAGCGTTAGGCTTCGAATCCCGCGCAACAATATGTTCGTAAGTAGGCTAAATTACAGCGTTTTTCACAACACTCGGTCGCGATGCCGGCCCGCTTTCGTATCCGCAGATTTTTTAATAATGGATGTGAGGACTCGAACGGTCGTTTAGGTGAATAATGGTCGTTTTGTCTTAATAAATCTTGTGCTGTTGATATTTCGTCCAAAAAAGTTGCAATTGACCCTAAAAATAAGAAATAAAAATTTATTTATCTATTTATGATTGGGTATATAAGAGTTAGGGTAGAAACTACACAGGGTATAAAACTAGTCGGGGTATATCCTCATGCATTCATTTTATTCTAACGCAAACCATAAACTCACTTTTTCGCGTCTCTACTTGATACCCGCCGCACGTTTGGTGCTTGCAAAGATGCTGTAACGTGGTGGTGAGTTTGAATCCACAAAGTCGAAAATTGGCGGTGGCTGTATTTGATTGTGTGAGAAAAATGGTTAACAACAGAGTCAAGGATGCAAATGAAAATGTTCTAAACAACTAATGAATGTAAAAAAGTATAAAATTTTTCTGTAAAATAAAAAAAACAACAAATTTTTTCAAACTAAAAAATTAAAACCTTACAATTTTAGCTTCATCAGCGTCTGTGTGTAAATGTAAAGTGAAACAACAAGAGAATTTTAAAAATCTACCAAAAATGAGAAGTCCTGAAATAAATTAGATAAGTATATAAAATTTTATTCATAGTAAAAAAATAATTTTCAATAAATAATTGACAATTAAATTATAATTTTTCACATATTTTTTTCGTAAATTACGTATGCACGCAGAACACGTATTGTAGCCGCCTTGTTTACGGCACACGTTACGTTATTGTTGAATATCTTTTGTAAATCGTGTCATAAATAACAGTGAAATGTCATAATAAATTATTTGTATTCTGCGTACTTGGACAATTACAATAAAAGTAAAAACGTTGTTTTTGCTAAAAAAAGATAAGATTATTTACTATGTGTTTAAAATCAGACGTTATTCCCTTTCTTGTGCAAAAAAATTACAATTTTTAACTTTTAAAAGCTTCAAAAAATTTATTTCTTAGCAAGGAGAAAATAAAAATAAAGCGCAGAAATAGGTCGAAATACACGTAGCCTTCTTTATTTGAAAACAGAATGTATCGTTTCATACTGAAAATAAAGGCATTAGACAGATTATAGTAGACTTACTGAATAAATGTTAACTCAACTAATGTCAAAAATGATACAGGTAACATAATTTTAGTTTACAGTTCAATTACTAGCTTTATAAAAATTAAATATATGATTAGTCGTACAAGGAAATCATTGTGATTATACATTGATACTAGGGCCGTACAATAAAACGACCAAAAAAGGGGTTTATGATTCAGCCGTCTACTATAAGAACTTTAAAAAACGAAAATTACGCTCCAAGCTTACCCATTTTTCAATTTTTTGAGAATATTGTTTATAATTAAGAAAAAAACTGAAATTAATATAAGTTCAAAAGTTGATGTGTTTTATAAACGTGTACATTAAAATGGGTGACCATTACCAAGTTGATATACGTAATCTGTTCGAGATTAACAACACCGTTTTATTTTTTGGTTCCGCCCATTTTCTCCCACCACAGTTGAAATTAACGTTAAAAACAGTATAGTACTAACCACCAACAAGCTATATTCATAAAGTGCAAGTCTAAAATTGGCAGAAGATCAACTATTTTAGGAATAGCAAAATCCAAAACGTATTTTTTTGCTCTCTCTGGTAATCGCGTTTTAGTACTTTGCTGCAGACCTTACATATACTGATCTTATAAAACGTTTCAGTCATCAGAAGAGTTGTGTGCGAGTGTACGAACGTTTTTGAAATCGTATTACCGATACAACGTATCACAAAAAAAACGTTATAAGCACAGTCATCTTTCACGTCAATAGTTATAGTTATTTCAAGTCATACTTCCTTTAGTGAGTTTTAAAGTTTTAATTAAAAGACATAACTCACAATTACCTTTAACAAGAATATACTCTGGCATGACTAGTGAATAAAACTAGCTCTAGAAAACAGTAAGCCTATCAATAGAGTTGTAAAACAAAAAAAATTTTCTTAAAAAATGTTTTAAAAGTTAAGATAAAAAAATGTTGCGTTTATTTTAACCTACATTGTTACACTTAGTTTGAATTGTACAATTTAAGTACGTAGGGTCTTGCGTCATCGTCAAACTAAAAACGTTATTCTATTTAAAATTTTATTTTATTGTTATCCATAGTTAAAATTAAAACATATGAACAGCTAGCTAAAAGATTTTGATACACTTGTTCACAATCTCCTTAACAATTTAGAAAATAAACACAAGTGCACTATTAACGAGAAAGCGATCAACATGAAAGTGTGGCAAAACTGATTCATGCTTTGTTTTTTTCCTCATATAGTAAATGCTATACTCAGTGTTTTTCGGACCGGTCCGGTCCGAGGACGGATCCGGTCTGGACCGGACGGACCGAAATAAAAATTTTAGCGGACCGGACCCAAAAACCAGTAGACCCGGACCGAAAGAAAAGCTCCGGACCGGTCCGGAAGAAAATTTTTTTTTATTTTTATAAAACTGTTTTAGAAATTGTAAATAAAATATATTTTTAAAAAGTTTAAGCAAAAAAGAAAGCAGTTTTAGCGCCTCTTGCTTTTTTTAAAAATAAAAAAAAAATTTTTTTTGCGGACCGGACCGGATCGGACCCAAAAGTTTGAAGTCTGGACCGGACCGGACCCGAAAAATGGCCGGACCGGACCGGTGAAAAACGCTTCGGACCAGCCGGGCAAAACACTGGCTATACTAATAATGAGATGTACGAATGTTTTAATTACCACCCGTCGCACATGTATCAAAAAACGAAAAAAATGCGAACCAAATTTTTGACTATGTTAAAATAACCAGTATTTAAAAATCTATGTAACCGTACCCTGTTAAAAAATAAAAATTTGTTTGATGCACTATTTAATAATAAGCCAGGCAGACGAGGTGTTATTTTTCCCAAACATAAAACTGCTAACCGAAAAAAAACAATTATCTGAGGACTGTTAGTCATACCGTTTTGTAATTAATTACACGAAACAACTTCACACGTGTCGAAAATTTCTGTTACACAAGTAAACTTAATGAGTTAAAAATTCCACGCGCGTAAAAGCCGATATTTAAAAGTAATTAACATAAGCGACACGTTTTATAGTGAATTTGAACTATAATTAATGCAAAAAGTGTATTTTAATAAATTTATGCAATGTTTTAAAAATTAGCACAAGTATTATATAGTTCTACACTATGTTTTAAATAAAGTTTTAAATAACTGTTAAACTAGCATTATAATTTTGGAACTACATTAACTTTGTAAACTTTTAATAATAATGAATATATACTTAATTAATTAACGTTTTAAATTTTATAGTCAAGCAATTTAAAAATCTGTTAAGAAACAAACAGAAAAACAACGACGCCTTAAAGAGTAAAGTGTATGTTGTGATTAAGTCTTTTATTTTAATTAAGATAAACAGATTAACTAGTTAAATGACATTTGAACACAGATTACAAAGTTGGAAAAAGTATACAATCATGACATCATTTATTTGTAATAGGGGCGGGGGGGGGGAGGGGGGGGGGAAGGCGGTCGGGAAGGGGGAACCCCCTCCCCTCCCCCAGAAAAAAATTTTCGAAAAAAGTTGAAGGTGGTCCCCTCTGTGGATATTTGGAAAAAAAATTTTTTTGCAATAAATCAGCACAGGTAGCATGTATAATACCTGTGCCGATTTTTTCGACCCCCGCCCCCAGGCCAAAAGTCCCCGCCCGCCCCTGCTGACAGCATTACCTAAAAATAAGCACATTCAGAATACGTCAGCCATTTTTGAGAAGAAGCTTAATTATATATAACAGTAAATTGATAGTTATCGCCGGGTGTCAAATATGTTATAAAACCCTGTGAATTCGTAATAATAAAATTTTAATTAAAAAATAGAAGTTTAATTGAACGATGATCAGTTTTGATAGGTTATTTAAGTTTTTTTATTATTTTCTCTTTTTATGCTTTCTGTAAGGCCGCTAAAAAGCTTCATTTTTGTCGCCTTTTCTAAAGGTACGTCCTTTTTTACGTTTTGTAAAATAAATTAATCTTTACCAAAAAATGTAACGTTTTTAAACATCTTAAAAATAAAAATTAATAAAACAGCAATTACACTCGCTTAGAGATTTTGTGGCCTCCAATCATAACTATTTACTTTCTCTGTCGCTTTATAACTACGTAAATTGAAATCGCAACAACAACAGTAACTTATCATTTTAATAGTTATTAAATAACGTAATACACGATCATTTAAAAAAATAACCCTTTAAAACAAAAAAAAATTATTTAATATTTTAAAAATTAATATTTTTTGTTTGTTTTAGTAAGTGTATTAATAAAACTAGACATGAGAAATGGGCCGGGCCTGAAAAATGAGCCGGGCCCGGCCCCTTTCCACGTAAAAAAATTTAGGCCCGGCCCGTTTCTCATGTCTAAATAAAACAGCAACTGCCAAACAGACAAAAAAGTCTTTCATCAAAATAAAAAAAAATAAAAGAAATGTTATGTTATGTTACAATAGTGATTATACATAGACACATTAAAAAATCTTAAAAATATCAAAATAACACATAAGAAACGTAAAAACAAAATACTAAAAAATAAAGCACATGGAATAAACTTTCAAGATACAGATATTGTTAATGTATTATAACAACATGCCGAAATCGGATACATCTAGCATATTATGATGACGGAGGGATTATACATCACAAAAACGTTAAAAAAGACACGGTTAATCATATAAGGTCATTTACTAGAATTGTAGATGAATCATTTTTAAATAGATCAAACGGTTTTGTGTCTTTCGCAAAAAAAATAAATTTTTCTTTAACAATATATTTAAAAATATATAAAACAAAAAATGCATAGATCTTAATAGTATCGACATGCGTAGCGCAGATATACATATGTAAAAAGCTCAACGGAATCGCTTTAGCCGGATATAATAATAAATAAGCCAGTTTAACAAAAACAAGTATTTTATTTTGGAGTGCTGCAATAAATAATGTTATGTACGCAACCTTTCAACTGTATAATCATTTTTTGAGCATAGCAATTCTATGATATTGTAATATTTGCATGCTACACGGTTTATATCAAAAATAATTAATTAAATCAATTCACAGTGAAACTTCTTAATTATGACTCTAGATGGTATGACCCCTTCTTTACAAGTACAGCTTTCTGACCGCCTGTCTTCATAGAATTCTTATCAAAAATACCAGAATAATGCGATACCTTCGTTAGAATGACACTTTGATTCAGTCTTTTGAACAACACACTAAAGAGCTTCGACTTTATTTGGTTTTATTGAATAAATTTTTAATTAAAAAAAAATTATTTTATAAATATGAAAATAATCGCTCCACTACAAATTTATAAGTTTTAGAACTCAGACATATGGCACAAAAAAGACAAATGTACGACAAAAGGCGGATTTAAACCGATATGCAAATTAGCTTTTTTGTAACCGAATAGCATTTTTTATGCATACACGTATAAATACTTGCCTAAAAACGTACGTTTTTGCATATTAATCAATTTAATGACAACGTTAGGTATTTCTTCATTTTTTAAAATTTTATCATATTAATAAACCGTACAATAAGTTGCAGAAACAACGTTTATGATGTGATTGTTGATTACAAATAGATAATACGGTATTAATGTCATAGTTAATATATTATTTATGGCTTAAACATCAATTGACGTAAAATTTAAACTGTCTGTTTTTGGGTTAATCCAACGAAACATGTTAACAATTTCATAACAATAATATTGCAATACATTTGTCAAGAAGAAGAAACACAGTTTTGTTCTCATCAGTAGTTGTACAAATCTTTTGTCTGCTCATCTACGTTTAAAGCTGTAATTCTAATCTCCGCTTTAAGTTTGTAATAATTAAAGGCCAAGTGACGTTTATGCGCGTCAAATGACACTTCTGTTTTATTTTAAAATAATTTCAGGCTAATAATCATTTTAGTAAATTTGTACTCTTAAATTAAATTATTTTTAGTTTATTTTAATATTTAGGTATGAAAACACAGTGCAATGTGAAACAAAAGAAAAAAATTGATAATTCTGAATGCGTAGTGCACTAGCCATTCTTACCTTTCGTTTTATAAAATTTCTTTAAAATTGCCAAAAAATAGGGGTGACAAACGGGCCGATTCCACTTCCCAGGCCCGGCCCAAGCGCGGGCTCAACTTGTAGTTTAGGACATTTTTTATTTTTTCTAGACCGACCCGGTCAAAATAGTTTTATGCCAGGCCTGGCCCAGTCCGTTTAAAACATAAAAAAATAAAAAAACTTGGCTTTTTATTGTTTTTTATATCATTTATTGAGTGTTTTATCCTAAACAGTCAAAAGACATAAATGGGATTTAAAACAAGAGCTTTAATTTTTTTTGGACCCAGACTTAGTTTTCAGGCCCGGCCCGATTGCAATATATCAATGCTCTTTTGGCTAAGTTTTTAAGCTGTTTTTTTTGTGTTCACTTCAGAGTTTGGTTGTTTTTAAAGTTTCTAATTATTGTTTGTAGTAGCACTTGAAAAACAGGCGTCATTTTCAGTGTATTCTTTAAAGCTTTCCTTCTATTTCGTTGCAGTAATTGTTTCTATTATATTCGCGACGGTAATAATATTTTCAATCAAAAGAAGCTAACGGAAAACCACATAAACTTATAATTCATGCCGAAAGAAGTAATTTCATCGTATAAAAAAAGCGGTAGTAATTTCTTCTGCTTAAGAAGAGATTTGGTAGACAATTAGAATAGTTAGGGCATCTTTACTGCCGCTTCGATCCGAACATCAAAAAACCAGGATCTCCTAAGCACTAAAAACGCGAGGTATGTTTGAAAATGCTTGAAGATCTCTCCGCCTTTTAATTGTGAGAACAATGCTGCATGATTAAATACGGGTATATAAAGAATGAAACATAAAACTTATGTGAATTTTTACGCTCAGCATTTTTTGCAAAAATGTCTACAAAAACATATTGTCTAATGATAGTTGTAACTTTATTAGTAGTTATTCGAGAAACAAATGCTTGTGCTGGTCTTTTTGGAGGCGGTGGCGGTGGATGTTGTGCTCCACCACCGACTTGCGGATGTGGTAGGAAAAAAAGAGAAATTGTAAGTATATTCATTCATCTTAACCTTAACTTTCGAAATTAGGGCTTTATGCTTTTTTGATTCGTAAGGACATAAAATTGAATGTGAGTGTCTTAAAAAATAGATTTTTTGTTAAAAATTTTTTTTTTAATTTACAAGGAAGGTGCTCGACTTGCAACGCTCAGATTTCGCTCAACTTTTTTTTATTGAAAGATCATTTAAATGTAAGATCTTATGCAAAATTCTAAGTTACGTTTTGCGACCAGACTTGAGAAAACGGAGGTGAAAAATTGCGTTTCGCCAAGTTGGCCTAGTATTTCTAGCTTTTAACTTTCTCATTTATTGACTTTTAATTATTTTTCTTTAATATAGTGATAGAAAAGATTCATATGACCGGCTATTTTAAATTTGGAAGCTAATCTTATCTGGAACAGCAAAAAAAGTGCTTGCAACGTAATGCCAAGTTTTCCAAATTGGCGGAAAATTTGAATATATTAATTCTAAAACTTCAAACCGCAAGTTAAGATTTTTTATACGTGCTATTGGTACTACAAGCAATCCGTATAAAAATTTTGAGCTAATTCTGAAAGTTGCAGGTTGGATACTTTCCTTGTTAGTTTATCGTACTTTTCTTTACGAAACGACTTTTAGGATGGTCCAAAAACAGAATTGATAGTGCCATCTATTCACACAGAAGAAAAGAATCCTTGTCCACAAATTGAGTGGCAACCATACATGGACCAAAACATGAATGCTGATCCCACTTCCAATGCATACGCCATCCAGGGTTCATTGTACAAACGATTTGGTGCAAAATTTAGTGTAGTTTGTTGGCCAAAAGGTGATCATGCAGTAGTTGCCAACGGTGACGGTTATTGTACTAGCAGTAACGAAAAAAATTGGTGTCAAGCTACAGCGCTATTGGCTTAAGGCTTAAAGTTTACAAAAACACAGTTTCAATAACTTCAGTATATAATGATAATATTAATACATATTAATTAAATTTATAATATTTTTTATTTACATGTACCATAAAATTAATTTAATGAATTTACAACAATAAACTATATAAGATTTCAACCAATTCAAACTTTCGAATTGTGAAAAGGGTTTAGTTACTAATAATAGCTGTAGGCATTCAAGGCGATCTAAAATTATTTTAAAATATACAGAAAGAAAATTTAGTATTATTTTTTCTTTTCATTTTGAAGTTCGAATTGCCTTTTATCATAAAATTTAAGCGCACAGAAGTATAAAAGCAATATGATTTGCCTAAAACAGTGGGAGTTTTGCTACTAGTGTTCTCGGAGGAGGGGGGGGGGATAAAAAAGGCTTTTTTTTTGAAAATTGCGGGAAGATCCGACCTGCGGGGATAAAAAAATACCCTACCCCCCCCGCCGAGAACACTATTTACTGTTACGTTTTTAGGTATTTACACTTATTAAATACTCGATTGCAAAAAATCTAATTTACATTTTGTATTTTTTTTATTGTTTTCTGGTTAACTTTTTAATACTTAACCTCGTTTTTAACTGTTGTTTTTTATTATATATGTATACAGATTGACAATTAAATTGTTTATAGATCAAATGCGGAGGCACATTTGCGTCAGCGAATTAAAAAATACTGTAGTAAAAGGTATATTGATGTTTGATCCAATTAAACGTTAAAAATGGTTATTTAAGTAAAAACAAAAAAAGGGTAACAATTTTACACTTTCAACCTTTGTAAATACTGTAAAAGCGAAACAAAAAAACAGGTCAAGTTCATGTTAATTTAACATGTACTAAGCTGTTAAACTTACGTCTGTACTAACTTATACTAATATTCATTTTTTGTTTCCTCACTAAATGAAATGGTGTATAATAAGTGCTATGTACATTAAATGATTTTAATAACGTTAAAATTTTTTGTGTGAGTTTAACTTTTTTTTGCTCTTCGGTTGTAAGAAATAAATTGAAAATATAATATTTGAAATCGTTTTTTAAATATTTTAATTTTAAAAATACTACAGATGTCAAGGCATTCTTTTTTGATTAACAGGTACATAAATCACTTTACAAATTAACTTTTAACAAGTTTACAGCGTGTTGTGATTCTTACGTCTTTAGCCCACGCTGTCTAAAGAATGTCTCAAAATGACATCAGAAATAGTTTTTGTTGTTCTGAAAAAGTGTTTGGCAGATGAGTAAGTCGACATGTTATCTTTCTCAACGGACAAACATGTTAATGTTTTTAATAGGTGACTAAAATAAAACTCCATTTGACTTAATGTATTAAATTTTTTAACAAGAATGACAGTATGATCAATGTTTACAATAACACATTTTTGTTTGCCCATTTTTCACAATATTACATTTTTTGGTCAATTTTTCATTTACTTAACTTGTATATAAACAGAATGTTTGAAGATCAGCATCAGTTGAGTGTTATCAATTGGTTGCATCTACTTGTTCTTCAATTTCACTAATTTTCCGATTTGATCATAATGGAATTTGGACCAGAAACTCAAATTCAACAGCAACAGTGTGGTTGCGGCTACTATGGTATGTTCAAAATAGCTTACTAACAGTTTTTGAAATAAAGCAAAATTACGTTTCTTTTATTTAAATTAATTTTGCATAAAATGCATTTTTGTAAAAAAATAACATGGAATCTTGTATAACAAACTTCTTTAAAGTATCAAGAGACCATACATCTTTTGCCCTCACTTTCTTCTCTCGATTTGGCAATGAGATTTTTTTGCGCCAAACGGGTTAACTAGATAAATGCTTTCCTCTTAGAATATTTTTAGATTGCCCAGACTGTTATGGATATAGCGGATACTATTATTGAAAGAAGCACTGTTTATTTCCAAAGTGTCAATATACAATTGATAACATCGTGTCATGACACATTAAAATTATAAGATTGCGCAATAAATTTTGTTTCAAAATTTTGGTCATTTCTTATAACTTTTCACTATTTTTAATATTTTTCACTGCAAGCTAAATTACATTGATTTACAGAGGAAACTCATCTTCAAATTTTTTATCTAAGCATATTCTTTGTGTGAAGAAAGAGTGTGGATTTGCGCAACAACCGGTTGTCACGGAACTTTCTAACTCATCACTCAATTAATTGAGGCTTCTAAACTCTAAAGAATTGCGGGCAAACTTTTGAAATATGGATTCAAACTTGATTTTTGATTATAAATCACGTTAATATATATACCTGGATTTTGTGTTAAAATTTGATAGAAAGGTTTCCACTTTAATTTTTAAAAGGATCATGATCTTAAATTGTTTTGGAAAAAATATATGATTATGTATGGTGAGCTAGGTGAAAAAAGGGCAGCAAAATTTGACTATTTATGACGCTGATGACACAAAAAATAGGTATAAAACTACCATTCATAAGCGAACAAAACTGAATTAGCAATATTTGTCAAAAAACAACGATAGGCGGTCAGCTTAAGCAACAATCAAATCTATACGTCGGAGGATTAAAGATATCGTGAGTCAAGGAAGAGCGAAGACAATCTTTGTCTCGTACAATAAAACTTTTGAAGGTTTTATTCAAGTTTTTTGACATCGTCACACATGATTTTTTACTTTAAGTTTTACAGCATAAAGAATGTGCTTTTGTTATAAAAAGTTAATAAGATCCTAAATATTTGTCAGACTTGGTATTTTTTAACTGCTAAACATGTCTCATAATGTTGCAAAGTCGTGTGAAATTTGCATTAACTGATCCGCTATGCCGCTTTCCAATTCGACGGCTTGATTAAGGTCAGTAGAAGAAGGAAGGCGCACGCTCTAACCCAGGAAAGGATTCCACCATTCATTTTTTAATCCGAAAAAGAACTTCTTCATCTCTTTCCTTTTACAACAACTCTTTGTTTTTGAACTTGTTCCATTTCGCTTTCAATATTATTGTACATGCTTTTGTAGATCGTATTTTCAAGGATTCTAACGTTCAATGAACAGCTTTATAAAATTTTATTGCATTCAATTTTTTTTATTTTTAAACCAGGGGTCGGCAAAAGTTGGGTATCAAAACTAGAATAGCGATCCGTGCCATCTTAAGATTGTAAAACGTTTGTGTACAAACATTAAAAGTGCGCTGCTAAAGAGTAATTTTTATTTAAATAAATTTTCAGAACTTTGTAAACGAAGTAATGTAATAAATCTTTTGATATATTAATAAAATAAAAGTATAAATAATTTATAAACATTGACTGCAATTTTCATTTTTTTAGATTTTTGGAGATTTTAGTTGCAGTGCTCCGAAAACAATGACCAACATACGTTGGTCATTGGCTATTTGGTCAATAGCTTTAATAGGGGCACAAGTGCCTCCTCCGACATCGCCAAACTTTGCAACTGATGTTTCACCTCTCCTTTTTGTGAGTTTTAAACGATTTAGTAAAAAAAAAGAGGGCTCATCCAGAATAGCCCCCCCCATACCGTTTAACACCCCCAACCGCCAGTTCGCACCCCCACTGAAACCCCCAATCTCCAACTCCAGGTCAACCCGACTTGGCCGAACGATATCGGCAATGTTCGGAGTTGAAGGTTGAGGGTCGCGCGAGAGAGTGCTGGTCTACTGACTGGCCAGGGCGGTGAACGGAGGAGCAGAATGAAGAATTTGCAAAATCTGCTGCCTTTTATACGCATTATCATTGATTTCGTAAAGGTCAATTTAAAAAATGAATAATTTTTGACTTTTTATGTGCCGGTTGTATATTTCATTTTCTGGGGGTGTGAAATACAATGGTGGGGGTGCGATCTACAGTGGGTGGGGGTGATATCTACAGTGGGTGGGGGTGCGATCTACAGTGGGTGGGGGTGCGATCTACAGTGGGTGGGGGTGCGATCTACAGTGGGTGGGGGCGCGATCTACAGTGGGTGGGGGTGATATCTACAGTGGGTGGGGGTGCGATCTACAGTGGGTGGGGGTGCTACCTACAGTGGGTGGGGGTGCGATCTACAGTGGGTGGGGGTGCGATCTACAGTGGGTGGGGGTGCTATCTACAGTGGATGGGGGTGCGATCTACGGCGGGTGGGGGTGCTATCTACAGTGGGTGGGGGTGCTATCTACAGTGGGTGGGGTGCTATCTACAGCGTAGGGGGTGTAAACTACATTGATGGGGGTGCGAAGTAAAATGGAACCATTAGTTCAAAATTGAAATTTATGTGAAAAGTCGCAAGAGAAAAAAAAGAAATCTTTAATTTGCTTTTTGAAAATGAATTTTGGAGGTATGTTCTGGTTGACATCGGTGGGGGGTTGAAATGGTATGGGTAGGGGGGCTATTCTGGATGAGCGCCAAAAAAAGTACAGAAAAAGATTTCCAATTTTAAGATTTGAAATAGCCTAATTTGTTTTTTTTTAATTGTTCCCTGTTTTTGCTCCGTAAATTTTATGAATCCAAAAAAGTTTTCAATTTTTTAATAAAAAATTTTTACCTTTTTGGAATAACAAAAAAAACATTTTAGCAAAATACAAACCCTAACAATGCGGGAATATACCTCAGACTTATGCCGACTGGTTTAGCATATTTACGTGAAATTGGGATGAAAGTGGTTAACGATGAAGTACTTAAAATCAGCCTACCGACCATTACTGAAACTATTGAGGCTGGTCAGGTAAGTTTTTAGATAAAATTTTAGGCTAGGTCTATAGGTACTTGCATATATCTTTTTTACACAAATTTTTGTCCGATCGGATTTAATTTGCATAAATTGAACCATTTCAATCCGAATATGGTCTACTTTCCATATTCGGTATATGTTTAATTCGGGTAATGAACCTTTGTCGTATTTGATTGTTTTACTGTTATTTGAATGTTATTTTGAGTTGTAGTCTTGAGTTACGGCTTTAGTACACGTTTATCTAAATTGTCAAAATAATCTTTCGACAAAAGTTTTATAAACGCCTAATTAATAAAAATAACTGAATAAACGTAAAATACAGATAATTCCGTTTTTATAGGTATCTATTTACAACGCTTATGTATCAAAATATTGGCCGCCAGTAGAATATGGTTTAGACCTGGTTGGTCCTGACGCTTTTACATGGACTATGTCGAAAATGCATTTACGGTAATTTATTGTTTATATTAATAATTAAACAAAAGTTATTTTTTGTCTAAAATTTTTTAATTTTTTTTTTGCATATTAAGTCGAACAATGTGTAAAAAACGCCTATTGTAGTTTGTAAATTTTACGTAACTTTGTTTTTACAAAAAGTTACAGAGCTGCAGGGAACTTCGACGCACGTTTAAATGGTGCGCTTTTACTCCCTTCTGTACCGATCAGCGGAGAATTTGAAACTTTATTAGGCCATATTTCTTTAACGATATCTGTGCGTATGTTGAGGTAAGTTTGCATATATGTATTGGCATTGTTGTAAGCACAATTGTGAATCTAAAGAGCAGGTTACTGTAGCACAAATACTTGGTTTGCTTAAGTAAAACACTGATATTAAAACCTATTGTCACGGTAATTCTTTGTTACTAAAAAATATTTACCAAATTAAAAAAGTTTTTAAAAGTTGAGATTATTATAAATTAGACGGTTTATTTGCATAGTGAAGGACCGCGACGGGAGCACCACAAGTTCAATCAGCGTACTGTAACTCACAGATTGGCTACGTAGATCTTAATGTTCGTAATACCGGTGTCATTACGGATTTCTTCATTAATTCTTTTAAAGGTAAGTTGAGAATAAAATAGTTGTATTATAAGAATAACTGTCAATCCACATACAGTGTATTGATATTTTACAAAATAATCTTAAATTCCAGCTTTTCTGATAGCTAACTTCAAGCCAATGGTAGAACAACGAATGTGCCAAATGATTGAAAACGTAATTAACCGCGATATGAATGGAATTCTGTCAACTATGCCTTTAAAAATCCGAATAAACGAAGATAATCTCGATATCATTGGCCAAACGTTTGGATTGTCAGATGCTCGACCATTAAATAGCTTCCAAAACAAAGGCCACCGTAACTTGTCACTTCTTAACTTCGTGAATAACTTACGAGAAAAAAACTTGGTGCTCGATTTTGCGTTGTTAAATGCTCCATTTGTAAGCCAAGGCACAGTACTCATGAAGTCGAAGGGAGAAATTTCTGCGTAAGATTCTTGCTATATAATTTCTCATTGTATTTTAAAAATATTTTTGTACAATAACATTTGAGGCCGTTGACAAATGGAAACAGCTAATTTTAGAAAAGGTCTTGGAGGAACTCCATTCTTTCCCCCCAACGTTAATATACCACCCCCTCACGGTGAGTCGTATTAAATCTTTACGTGGTTTTTTACATTGAAATCTTAATTTATATAAAAAATGGGTTAAGAATTCAATATTTTAAAGCTTATTACAGGTGTCCACATGGTTGAGTTTTTTGGTACTGACTACATAGCTAACTCAATGTTATATCACGCGTATAAGCAGCGATACATGGACGTTACGGTAGGTCCGGAATCTTCTACACAACTCAAGGAGGTTCTCCATACGACTTGTCCGGAAGGTTTTTGTATTGGTGAATATCTCGGTGCATTAGGCGAAGAATACCCTAACAGAGAAGTAGAAGTTAAGTTTTCGGCCAAAAAAGCACCAATATTAGTGTTTGTGGAAAACAGGGCCAGATTCCGTTTGCATGGTAGAATGAATATGTACGTCAGGCCGTCCAATTCTTCCCAAGTTAAAGTTCAGGCAAGGCGTTATTTAAAAAATTTGCTTCTACCTTTTTTACTAGGTTATATTGATCTGCGATTCTTCGAAAAAGTAAAAGAAAAAGACATAAAAGTAACAAAATATTTTCAGGTTATTCAATCAGACACAACACTAACAGCTAATGTAAATTTGTGGATAGATAAGATGAGAATTGTTGGCAACGCGTCAATCGAAAACCTTGATTTTAAACTTATTGAATCGAAAGTTGCTGATGTTGATCAAGCAGTTTTTGGAGATTTAGGTTTGTTTGGAGCGGAATTTTTGGAGAAATTGTTGACTGAAATTTTACAAATGGGTTTGGTAATGCCTACGATGAAAGGAGTTATACTAAAAAGCCCGAAGTGAGTAGAGGTTTTTAATGTGAAATTTTACATGTTGAATAACAAAAATTTTTATTTAAAAAATTTTTCCTGTCGTGTTACTTTTTTCTACCAGGAAATGCAAAAATTATTTTCAGGTTGAGTATACACGACCGGTATATTCAAGTCCAAACGTATTTTAAGCTTGACGAAGGCTACGCCGAACGATTGATTCAGGGCGCAGTTCGCCAGACTTTAGTAAATGTTGGGAAATGATGTTTAAATGTATAAATGTATATTTATTATTACAAATGACTCAAATACTCTTGATCTTGACTTTAAAAAAATAAATTTTATTATCTTGTACCACTATATTAACTTTATTAAAACCGCAGTAATAGTGTTTTATAAAGAAGTTTTTTTCTTACGAAGAGTCTGCATTTGAATTTGTGAACTTTTTTCTTTTCCGTTCATTGTTTGGGGCATGAGAAACAGAGAAAAAGCGCGAAAAACAACGCTAAAATACACTCTCTCGCATACTTTTAGCCCCAACCAAAAAACGAGAGAACGTTTCATTAGGGCCGCGCTTCGAGAAAAATTGTTGTTTACGGAATTGGATGTTTATCCCGCTTATGATGTTATGAACTAGTGCGGTCTTACCTGTCATGGGGACAAGCTATTGGCATTGACTGAAGGCGAGAGAGAAACTTTATATATTAATAAAGTTTGAAAATGTTATATGTATTATTATACAAATCTATAAAAACTGTGGTTTTTATTGAATTCCAAACTTAAAAACACTGCTGTTGTTAGACTTTATTTTTCAGAAATTTGTGATAAAAACATTTAGTGTACCGGTAAGTATATTATTTGATAATAACAAGGATTATTACAACATTATGGACATAAAGCTTTCGAACTTAACTTTAAAATTTGTGGGAACCTCAAAACTAAAAACAGTAAATTTAAAAGTTTCTTTTTATAAAAAAAAATCCAAAATAAGAAAAAAAATAAGTATCAGTTTTTTTTGTTTTCTTCACTGAAGTCACTACTTTGTAAAAAAAATAAAAATAAATTGTATTTTAACAGTTTGTGGCCATGGTGCAGCCGCGAATCCATCGCAAGACCCGAGCATTTTTTTCCATTAGTGAAACAGGCCTTTCCGCAGGAGCTTGCGTTGTGCAAGTAACGGCGTAAAGCTGTTCTTCTTCAAAACGTTCTTTTTGAGCGGTGATGGACGTAAAATCTGATGGTATGTCGCTTACAGAAGTTGATGGTTGTGGAGAAAGTAAAGCAGCTTCAAGGCCCTGCCAATATTTTGTAGTTTAACGATAGCCCGTTTTATTTTTTTTTTAATTTTTATAAATATGTAAAAATCGTTAATATTGTTACAATATATATGTCAGAGGTATAAAAAATATAAATTAAGGCACAACTTTAAAGCTTTTCTTAAACCTACCTGTGAATTGAAAAGTTCTTCAACATCTTTCTTGCTTGGTTCCATCCAGGAACTAGTCATCGCAGGAGCAGCGTCAACGGTAGCAACGGCTAAGTGATTGTTGGCTGCCGTTCTTTGGCGTTCCCAACGTTGCACACGTTCAACAAAGTCTGGGTCTGTAGCTTTTAGTGAGCCCATTATACTATTGGCGGTTATTATATGTTGTGATCGGCAACTGGCTGAGATACTTCTTTTAATGGGTAACCCATGTCTTGGAACTTGTGGGACTCTGCAAAAACTCGATATGAAGATATATTGTTCGACGTTCAACACTCGTTAGATTTAAGTTGTAAAGTTTTTAATAAATGTTTAAATTTAAATTATTTGTGCATAAAGAAGGTCCTACTTATTACTAGTAACTTCTTTCATTAATGACCTTGTTTGATTCAAAGGCCGCTTTACTTCCAACATTTTGGTCAATTTTGCCGTAATAGGGGGTTTCCAGCTGGATGCTCCGGAATCTGGTGAATTTATACTGCGAATTGATGTTTGTTGTGATGAAGAAGTGCCATTGCTCAAGTATGAAGAATCTATCTGTGTAGTTGGGGTAACAGATGGGGTTGGGGGAGAAATTTCTACAGTTAGATCTGGCGTGCTTTTAGTCAAATTGTTGGTTGAAGTTGAACGTTCAACCGTTTTGATTGAAGATCGCTCGATATATGTGCTTTGCGTCATGACAGGCATTTGCGCTTCAACAAAGATTGTAGTTGTTTGACGGCGACGGGGAAATGGGGCAGGCCTTGAATTAATATGGCCTTCTGTAGCAGCATGTAAGTTGTTACTAGGCGTTGTACTAGATCGTTGTGAGTTGACATGGCCTGTTTGAGTGTAATGTTTTGAGTTGTTTTGACTTGAAAGTTTTTGCGTATTTAGCGTGTTTGGACTATGTAGAGCTAATTTTTTGGGGTTTAAACTATAGTTTACAAGTGGCTCGTCATGATGTTGGCAGGAATTTTCTTCAGGTGTAGAATCCTGTAAATACAAACAAGACTCTTCTTCCAAATAATTAAGAGGGTTTTCGTAATCATTTAAAAATGTGCTTTTTGTGTTAGTTATTTTTTGATTATGTAACAGTGACAAACGTGGTGGGGGTTTTGGTCGAGTTGGCGTTCTGATAAGTGATTGTACATCTGCATCGGAAAATTTTGCTTGATCTGAATGTTTTTTAAAGTCGCTTTCTGCGTTGAGTTTGTAATTACTTCTCGTAAAATTTTCTGCAGTTGTAGCATCAATGCAAGCCTTATTTGAGGTTACCATTAAACCGTTTTCTGGTGACGCATTATTAGAATATTCTGTTGTTTTTGCTATTCGCTTCAATGTTAGTTCTCCGTAGTTCGGCAGCTGTGTGTTTTCTTTGCGCGATAATTGATCTAGTTTCATTCTGTCCACAGTTAGCAGGACTTTTTCACTTTTAGGAGGTCGGGGTGGTGTTTGTCGTAAGGGTCGGAACGCACTGTTAACACTGTTTCGTAAGACTTCGCTTTCATTGTTTCTTCGAGAGGCAATACAAAACATAACTCCATGCGATGGTTTGATATCAACAACCGTAAAGTCCTCTGAGTTTTGATATGTTCCTTCCAGTTCTTCTTCCGACGGCGTTTTAAACATTCGTGGAGCATTTGGGTTTACTTTGTGCTTCTTTAAAAACTCTGTTTGAACGTAGAGCTTCTTTGAGGCTTCTAGTAGTTCTGCAGCCGTCCGGCCTGGTCGTAGACCGGGATCAATACGATACATTATGCGGGTGCTTACGCCATTAAATTTCTGAAATATTTTGAATTAGTTTTGTTTTGAAAATACAAAAAGCACGAAAAAGTTCATTTTTCCCAATAAAGCCAAAACACATTTTTACATGTAAAATAAGCCCATTGGAAAATACGAACGTATAAATTTTTTGCATTATTGCAAATACTAAAAGCAAAAAAATTGCGTAAGATGTAGGCAATTGATTTTATTCACCGCGACATGTTCTTTTCCCACTAAAACACTGTCGAAATAACCGTCCCGTTAATCTTGTTGTGGAGGGATTTGAAGAGAAACAAAAAAAGAAGATGAAACGCGTTGACGACAAAAGCTAAATCCACAAAATTGGTTTAAAATCATTTTAAAATGGGTGAGTTTTTTCATCTTGTCGCAATTTGGTTCTAAACAAGATTTAACTTATATTTTGATGTAGTTGCTTACAATTTAACGTAAGACATCAGTCTAAACATAATTATATTAACCAAAAATGTTTCAAATAAAATTGGAGAGAAAAGAAAATAAGTACATTTTTTTGTATTTATTCATAAAAAATAATTAAAAACGCGCATTTTGTGTCAAAAATAAAATCAAAATCCAAATTTAAAGATAAAAACATTTGAAAAGTCAAAAGCAGACAATTCAAAAAAGGTGACATTTCTAACTGTCCTTTTATGAATCCACCGTTAAGGAGAGTTTATTTGATACTGAACGTTTCCTTCGACCCCACAATGTTTGTTCTGTTTACACTCGACAAACAATCAAAAAATTAACCTCTAACGTTTAGAAAAAAAGTTTTGTGGAGTCTTTTTGTTATAAATCCCACAGCCAATCGATGCTGAATTCGAATTAATCAAAAATACGTTAAGAAAAAAAGTGCAAGGCTTTTCATCAAATAGAATTTATTGTAATTACATAATAAAAAACTTTGTTAAAGGTGCCTCTAAAGTCATATTTAAATTTTGAAGTACATTCTACGAACGTAAGTAAAACTAAAAAAAATAATTCATACATGAAGAAGATCTAGAAACTAGATATATATTTATAAAAAATTTAAAAAACCCTCGTATAATCCCATTGTTTTAAGAGAAACAATAGAATCCCTTCCTTGTTTGTAAAAAAAATTGTGATAACAAGGTCATCGTCAACCGGTAGATCTTAAGTAGCATTTAAATAACATCTGTTGAGAACCACGCACTATTCTATAAAAAAAATAAGTTAAATTGAGGAAAAGTTTTAAAAAATGTATACTTAAAATTTTGAAATTTTATATAAAAACAGAGACAATGTTAAATTGTTTAAATGTTTTTAGCATCCTTTCCTTCGCCACCATCACATCTTTTATAGATTTTTAAAATTGTTTATTAAAGTTTAAAACATAAGAAAACACGATAAAAGTGAAAGGTAAGACGGCAATTTAAAACATTCTAGCAGCAGTCATGCGTGAACATGGATAAAGAATTTTCATCTTTCCAGAACTTTTCAATAACCTGTTAAAGACTAAATGCGAATACTAATACGCATTCTAAAAAGTAAAAGCAAATAAATTTTTCAAACTTAAGAAAAAAGTTAATCATTTTATCCTTGATTCGTAACATGCAAAATTCAACAGCTGCTTTGCAAAAAACACCATCATTAATTACTACTTGTAACAGTTTGCAAAACGAATTTGACTACTTTCGAAAAAAAATCATGTTTGTCAGCCGAAAATTAATTGAGTTTTTTTTTCAACGTCGCACCTCTTTTTGTTGGGTCAAGAGAAGTTACTCAGCTGTTAATTTAAGTTAATTTGTCACCTACTCATTGTCAGGCCTTGGTAATTTTACAAGGAAAGTACCCTACGTGCCCCGCTCAGAATCAGCTCAAAATTTTTATATGAATTCTTTGTACCACCAATAGTACCCATAAAAAATTTTAGCTCGCGCTTTTGAGTTTTAAATTTAAATTATTTGGGTTTCCCGCCAATTTGGCAAATTCGGCATTGTGTTTCAAGCACTTTTTTCGGCTTTCCAGACATGATACGCTTACAAATTTAAAAATGTAGGTTCACTTAAAGGCTATCTACTAGTATATCAAAGAAAAATTATTTAAAGTCAAAAAATTACAAAGTTGCAAGCTTGAAACACAATGCCAAGTTGGCGGGAAATTCAAAATGTAATTTTAATCTCGATTTTCTCGGGATTTCCTGGAAAGCGCAATTTCGTACTTTGCTGTACATCTTATATTTACATGATCTTTCTACATAAAAATTTTGAAGTCAATCAGAGCGGGGCAAGTCGGGCACTTTCCTTGTTAATTGAAAATTTTCCAGTATCACATAATTTTATTTTTATATGCAAAAAATTCTATTCAAAAAACGTATGCAATGGAAAAAAGAAGCTTTAAACAAGGACTTATTTATAAAATTAAAATATTTTTTTCATGTCATTTACCAGTTTCGCCAATGAATTACTATAATGCGCGACGCGGGAGCGCGAAAAACAAAAATGTCGAGAGGGAAACCCAAAACGCGCAAAACAGTCGTTATTTTCGCCAAATTGTTAGTAAAACACTGGTTGATTAGTAACATCGTTTTACTTGTCGTTTTATAAAAATAACGTAATTCGTTAAATCAAAATATTATTTAAAAAAGAAAGAAAGTACACATCTTAATATGTTAACATAGCCATTACCAGAGGTAGCATACGTCGCATTTATAAATCAAAACAAGCTTAGAAAACAAAAACCACAAAATAAATCATTTTATGAATATTCAGTAATTAGAAGAGTGTCACAAAATTATATTATAAAATATTATAGGAAGGTTCCTAATAATTACGGTGATAGTGAGAATTTAGTAATAATTTTTCTATTTATCAAGCAAGAGAATCGTATACTTTTCAGTAAAATAAAATTTTGTAAGTTTAGTATCACAAGAAATACGGTATATTTTTAAAAAGTAAGAATTTTTTTGCAAGTTTATGACTTTGTGCCTGACAACTTACTGCACACTGCTAATTTATAATATTGCTAAAAAATGTTACTACTCTACTTTAATTTACAACCTTTTTAAGTAGCAAAGTCATGAAACAAATTAATTCGATCGGATATACCTTTCTAATAACTATAAAAAAGCAAATTAAAAGAAACTAGTTACTCTGAAATTGCAACCAGCTACTAAAATTCAAGTATGTATTAATTCAACGCATACGAATAATAATTAAATGATGAAAAGCCTTTTGGATAAATTGGTGTTCATACGAGATATAGTTTTATATTTATTGGAAGAATTGTGCACCCTCTACCCTGTAAAAAAGCAAGCCTTATTGCAAATGTCATGTTTTTCTAA
Organism: Bursaphelenchus okinawaensis; assembly: GCA_904066225.2. Classification (NCBI taxonomy): domain Eukaryota; kingdom Metazoa; phylum Nematoda; class Chromadorea; order Rhabditida; family Aphelenchoididae; genus Bursaphelenchus; species Bursaphelenchus okinawaensis. The sequence continues at coordinate 11,563,708 of CAJFCW020000004.1, read as the reverse complement.
TACCGTCAATTTTTGAACCAAATAACCCCATAAAACAAATTTTTCATTTCATAAAAGCAAACGATCAAAAAACTGGTAGTGCTAATTCGAATATTCAGGTCAAAATTTTTGTCGCTTTTGCTTTTATTAGTAAAAAGTAAAAGTAATGAATTCACTTTGTACTAAAACTACATATTATTATACTATAAATTTATACTTGTATTTAGCTTAATTTACAATACTTTATAGAACTTCTTCATAAACTGCAGTAACCCAAAAAAATCGTAGATTGTCAATTGAGTTTGTCGAATCTGTAAATTCGAAATCGAAAAGCCAGATTTAAAATAACCGAAAAACAATAAAAATCGAAAAGACGAAGAAGAATTGGCCAAGAAAAACTTGCCAAAGGTTTGTTTGGCCATTCGAGCTATTTTTTGGCCCAATTTTTAATGGGGTGATTGGATTCGACTTTAAACATACTTTAACTTTTGTTTAATTAACTCTGGCCTTGAAAAGGTTTTGAAAAGTAAAAAAGTAATAAATTTTTTCGATAGTGTAAAAATTTTTCAACTTTGTGTTTTAAAAATAAAAATTTAGAAAAATTTATTATGAAATTGCGCGGAAGTACAAAACACGTAGCTTAAAGATATAAAGGGCATATTTATTAAACGACTATATATGTCACATTTTAAAAAAATTGTTTAACTCTATTTGTTTAAAAAACTAAAAAATAAATGGTAGATCAATATCGAGAATCCCTACTTTATTGACAAAAAACAAATTCGCTTCAGAAAAGTGAAATCAGCAAAATCCTCCCCCCCCTCTCCTCCCGCTCCTCTTAATTAAAGTTTCTGCAAAATTCTTACACCTTGTAAAACAAACTTTTAATTTGTATGAAAATTTAAAAAACCGCAGTTTTTTGCAGTCAACAATTATTAAAAACTTTATAGAACGTTTGTGAACTAAAAGAATTCGCAACCTCCTTTCGCGCGATAATTCGGATATTTTAAAAAATTTCGCACCTAAATTGCTAAAAATTATCCTCAAAAAACAATTAAACTTCGACTTGTCTTTACATGTGATACTGACCATGCGAAAAACACAATGCACCATTTTATATTAAAAATAATCAATAACGATTAAAAAAATACCCCCTGTGGGGATTCTTCATGGTGTGACACGGGTGCAAAGTTTAAATTTTGTTCATTTTCAAAATTCGGTTTGAATATAAATATTCAGTAATTTTTCATCGATATACTATTATATTTTGGCCGTGCTCTATAATATATCGCACACTTTATATCTGCTGTGACCGTAGAACACTTTTCCTTTTCAATGGCGGGCAGAAAAAATGTCTTTGCTAAATAAAATCAAAAAAATTTGACGTGGGTTGGCATTTCAAACACTATTTATTAAAAAGTAATCCAAATAAAATTCCAAAAATATAAAATAAAAATGTTTGTTATGATGGTATGATATACAAGGTCAAACAGATAAAGTGCGTGCTTTATTTAAATTGATCTAAGCCATAATCGGCTTTCAAAGTAGCTTCATATATCTGGAGGAACGCGCATATAATGTCATTTTTAAAAATAATGTCTAAAGTTTACTTTTTTGACATTGACGATGGACCACATTAACCCTTTATAGGTTTTAATTTCTTTTAGAGCACCACGCCAAACAGATAGCACCTTATACCATACTAAAAGCAATTTTTTATTCAGTTTTTTAATTTAAAAGAACTCAAACTATTTTTGTAGTGTGACACTACTAACAACAAAATCGTTTTAGTAAGTAGCGGATATGTTTAATAAGTTGCACAACAATAATAGAATGAAGCACAGCGTTTAGCGGAATAATTAACCAGAACGGACAATAGACAGCTATTGCATAACAGAATCCGAACTAATAGCTTTTTATACTGCTACAGCATACGCTACAATATTTTTTTATGAAAAAGCTAAAGACATCTACGTATAGCAAAAGAAACATTACCTTTGCCTTGTGCCCCGCTCTTTTCCGGTCCTGCTTGCAGTAGTTTTATAATTACCTTCTTTCGATACTAAACTTTCTTATAATAATAAAAAACGCAAAAATAAACACATCAAGGACAAGACCTCTGGTCAGCAAACAATCTCCGGTCAATAAACATTCTCTATTCACGTTATTAAATATCTTTAAAACATTTAATGCACAAAAGTTACATGCGATATATTTTCCAAAAATCATAAAAAAATGTTTAAAGTTTAAAGTTTAGCGTGAAATCTAGTTAAAAAACTAATTCTGAATACTGAGACCGATTTACCTTGAAAATTGAAATTTCTTTAAAAAAGGTTCCGAAACATCCATTAATCCTAAATGTTCGCTTTGACTAATTTATATATTTTTTATTATGCTTCGTACGTTTAAGGTGCCAAGACAAATTAATTGGCGACAAGAATTTTTTGACACTCATAAATATCAATTCAAAATTTTTTAAAGAATAACTCAAAAGACGTTGCAACAGACGGACAGAAAACTTTTGCAGCCGTCTAATACAAAAAACGAAACAATAATGTTGTTTCAGCTACTACTTTCGCTACAAGTCGCATATTAAACGAAATAAAAAAAAATAAAAATACAGTCTATGGTCACGCATGCAACAAAATAATTACAAGCTCAGTGAAAGTGAAACGAACGCAATTTTATCCGCAAATTTTGTCCACTCGACCCGATCAAGTTGCGTCTTCCGAAGATGGGAAGCCGGCTGTTCAAAGTCTACAAGAGTTCAATGTTTTTTGTTATGTCCGGAGATATACAAAAAAACACAAAGGTCAAGAAGATGTCAGTATCTCAAACTAGGGGCATAATAAAAACTAACAAAATGGACAAGTTGGAACTTTTTAAAGGGTTTTTTTTAATTTTCATCAATTTCGGCGCAAAACAGCAACTATGATGTTCGTTTGATGTGTGCCAAGGCCATTAGGCTGAAGTGTCGATACGCAATGCATTTGGAAGCGCTCGATATTTGTTGTACATTTATATACCAATAAAATGAGCATAAGTCTGTTAGACAGTGTCACAGTTGCGAACAAACTTTTGCTCATAGGCAGTTGCAGACAAGTTTCTGTATCCGCCAATGTCATTAGAAAACGGCATTTCCAAAAAGTTTAATTCTTGTCGCTATCCGCAGATCTCTTGAAAATGGACAATATAACATGATAATAATAATTATATCTTATCTCTACCCTGTCCCTACCTTGTCTTTATCCTATTCCTAGTTTATCTCTAACTCATTCCTGTCTATCTATCTTTAAACCATCTTACCCATCTCTTCCTTATCGATGTCCTAATTTTATCTTGTACTTTTGCTCAATTTAATGTTATGTATAACTCTGCATTAACGAATTCGGTTGTATAATATTACCTTGATTGTTGCATATCTTACTGACTCCTAGCTCTATACTAACTTTTTTACAGGGTTTGCTGTATTCGTAGGCAAAGATGTGTTAGAGTACATTATAAAAGACATGTAAATTTTATAGTTAGGATATGATACGACGTGTTAGAGTACATTATAAAAGACAGGTAAATTTTATAGTTAAGATATGATACGGTAAAAAGATATGAGTATACTATTATCAAACCGTCCGCCAATGTCGTTTCTTAATGACATTGGAAATTGTACAAAACTATCTATGTTGCAACAATTTGTCCGCAAAAGTTGCATCGCCGTTTATGTTAATTACTTTTTAAGAAGTTTTACATTTTTTATATATTTTTTTAGTTTTTACATTACATCAGTCAACGCTTTATATTTTATGTCTACACGTTTCGTAAAAATGCGTTTAGAAATTGTGCGAAACCGACTTAAACTTTAAACTACAACTGAACTAACTGACTTTTTGCAAGGTTTGTTAAAATGTTTGGGCAATAATCGGAAAAAGTAATGTGAGATTTGATGAAGAAGGAAGTTTGAAGAAATGTTTACTTTTTACAACATAAAACGGTTTAAATAGCTCAAAAAATCATCGACGTAGGTAGTTTTGTTGAAAATGAAGGTATTTGCTATTCTTTTGCTTTTTGTGTGCATTGCATCAGCATCTGCCGAAATAGCGTAAGTTTCAAGATGCAATTTTATTGTAAACTAAACCTTTCCTAATTTCATGTGCAAAAGTTAATTTTTTTAACCACATGAACTACATACTAGTGAGTCAAAAAATATGGTGCCTTTAGTACTTTTGAAATTCCATCTCTAATGACACTGCCATTTTAGACTGCTACGTAACAAACGTCAATTTGGACGCCCACGTGAAACCGTCACTGTCACTGAAACCATTACAAGTCGCGGCGGTGGTCCAGGACCATACAACCGTTTCGGACCTCAACCACCACGAGGACCATATGGACCAGTTGGAGGACGTTCTGTTGTTCAAGAAACAATTACTCGTACCAACTTTGGAAGAAAATAAAGTTTTATAATTCTGAGTTTAATAAATCACCTGGTACATTTACGTACAAAATTTATGGTTTTTTATTAAGAACTCTTTTTTAAATATACAAATAAACTTAAAATAACCTTGAAAAATACATGCAAAAGTTAAGTTACAACAACAGTTTGTTAAATGTATTTCAATGAAATTAAAACGCAACTTATCGCCAGACGTTACTAATCAAAAAAATGTTCTTTTCCTTAAATTTTTACAAACGAGACTGTAGAGAAACGTTGTTTTATTCATTTTATAATGTGTATTGTTAAAAATTTCATATGCTAACAAGCAGAAAAGATGCTTTTGACACCCCAATCATTATTTTTCAAGATTACTTATCAATTTTTAGATATTTTATACCAAAATCATATTGCTCAAAATATTTTTTAGGAATTAACAATTCATCACGATAACGATCAGCAAAAGTTTGTACAAATACAAACTGTACTTCTTATCTGATAATAAAAGGCGGCACTATAACAAAGATCAGGTTTTGATCAAGCTGTTTATTAAGCGCAATTGCGAAAGACGCGCATTTCCGTAATAAAACAACCGTTTCTAATGTCGTAGTCGGTTACCATCCTACCTTTTCCTATGTTTTAAAGACTTATTGATCACTTGAACTTTTCTTTGCCCGTGTTAATATTATTTTTATAGGCCGAGAGGTTGAATACACAATATTAGAGAATAGGAGAAAGGTTTGACCACCAATTGTTACAAATAAAATTTATTTTTTTTAGAAATGCCATCATCTCCAATTGCTCAAGGCAAAACAAAAGCCATATATGCTATTCCCAGTGATGAAAACAAAGTTTTGGTTAAAAGTTTGGACAGTTTAACAGCCTTCAATGCTCAACGCAAAAACGAACTCGAAGGAAAATCTGCAGCTGCTTCCAAAACGACATGCAACATCTTTAGATACCTTAACTCTTGTGGTAAGTGTTTTTAATCCATAAAATATTTATAATATATAGTTTCAAATATTTGGCGCTGGCACAAATGCGGTTTTTGGACATTTGCGGATCTGCGGTTTTTAGACACTTGCGGATCTTCGGTTTTTGGACGCTTGCGGATTTTGGACATTTGCGGATTTTTTAAAGGATTTTTTTATTTTTTAGTTAATTTAGTTGTATTGTGGTACTAAATTGTACTAAAGTTTGAATTGGTACGGTTTTAACATAACAGTACCATTTTGGGCTTTTAGTACTATTTAGTACCAAAAATATAAAAACAGTACCGATTAAAAATTTAGTACTATTTAACATTAAGAAATATTAAGACAGTGCCAATTTAAACTTTAGTACCATTTAGTACCATACTACAACTAAATTAAATAAAAAATAAAAAAACCCCTTTAAAAAATCCGCAAATGACCAAAATCCGCAAGTGTCCAAAAACCGAAGATCTGCAAGTGTCTAAAAACCGCAGATCCGCAAATGTCCAAAAACCGCATTTATCCTAGCGCCAAATATTTAATTAAAATCTCCTTTTAATTTCGCTTTCTTAAAGCTTTTTTATTCTACCAAAATTACAGGAGTTAAAACCCATTTCATCAGAGAAGTTTCTGACACTGAATTTGAAGCCTTAAGCTGCCAAATGATCCCTATTGAATGGGTAGCTCGCCGAATTGCTACAGGATCGTTCTTAAAAAGAAATCCCGGTGTTAAAGAAGGCTACACATTCACTCCACCTCAAATCGAAACCTTCTTCAAAGACGACGCAAATGACGATCCACAATGGAGCCGTGCCCAAATCCTCGAAGCCGGCTTCAAATTTAACGGCCGAAAAATTACAATTCATGAATACAATTGGATGAGCCGTGCCACATCAGTAATATTTCGTATATTAGAAAAAGCATGGCGAACGGTGGGATGTGTGTTAGTGGACATGAAAATTGAGTTTGGCGTGACCAAGAAAGGCGATCTTGTCTTAGCCGATGTCATTGACAATGACAGCTGGAGAGTATGGCCTAATGGAGACCGTCGACTTCAGTTGGACAAGCAAGTCTACCGTGACCTGCCCCAAGTTACCGATGAAGCATTGAGAGAAGTAAAGAAAAACTACGAAAGGGTCGCCGAATTGACAGCAGACTTTGCTGATTCTGCCAAAACCCCGAATGTAGAAGCGATCATTGTGATGGGCTCTGCAGCTGATGCAGAATATGGGAAGAAAATTGCTTCTGGACTTAGAAAACTAGGTGTCATACCAACAATTCGCGTATGCTCGGCCCACAAGTCGACCACAGAAGCACTAGAACTAATTGGAGAGTTCGAAAATGGCGCTGCTCCCTGTGTACTAGTCGCAATTGCTGGCAGATCCAATGGCTTGGGTCCAGTACTGGCTGCAAATTCTATTCTACCAGTAATCAATGCTCCTCCCTTTAGTGCTGATTGGGCTGCTCAAGATGTGTGGAGTTCATTGAGAATGCCCAGTGGAGTTGGCTGTGCCACCGTTCTTGGTGCTGATGAAGTTGCATTAGCCGTGGCTAAGATCTTGTCTTCACATAGTCATTTTGTTCATGGGAAGCTGCTTGGAAATCAACTACATAACATTCAAAAGATTTTTGTAAGTGAAATTCCGGTTCCGTTATAAAGCCGCACGTGATTAACTTTTGCCTTCATTGATTAATCGGGAATCACATTAAAGGTGAAAAATAGCAACAAAAGACAACGTCGAAACTTAAAATATTCAAAACTCGTAATACGATATTCTTTTTTCAGGATTCGGACCAAGAAATTGCCAACCTATCTCTTTGAATACAGTTCTTCAAAAAAGTCAAATAATTTCAATTCAGATTTATTCCCAAAGTCATAACAAATAAACAGTATAATTTGTACAAATAAAATTTTTAACAAAACACAAAAGTCAAGCCGTTACTGGTGTTGATGCGGTTATCGTTTCCATCTGCACGAACATCTCCATGTCGTATATCACTCTCACCAATAAAGAACAACTCGGACATGCAGCTACGTCTTCTCCGGCTTCTAGCTGCTCTCTAATAAAAAAAAAGTTATGCAATTAAGCGTCATAGTAATAAAAAAAATATCCTATAATATCCATAAAAACAACGTGAAAGCGTTTTTTAATTCTTCAATCAATACCTAAAACTATAAAGAAAAATTGAAAAACATACTTTGTAATTTCAAATCTGTCGCCGCAAGGACATGGGAAATGATAAACACCAGCTCCTTCATCAAACTCAAAATCCTCAATCTCCACTTCGTCATGAAATACCGACATCTTGCCAAGTCCTAAAAATTAAAAATAACAAAAAAATTATGTAAATAATAATAAAATTAAACTCCCGACAAAAAATTACAATAAAATAATTATATTCCTCAGACGGGAAGACATTTCGTAAAAGAATTTGATCATACGAAAATCTTCAAGGAAAAATTTCTTAAAAAATACTTTCGAAAACACCAGCAGCGCGCGCCCGAGATCATATGTTCAAACTGCAAAAAACTTGTTATACGTTAGCTTTCTATTATTTTTTAAATTTGTTTGAGCTTTCCAGACTTCGTCAATGGAGAGTACTCTGTTTTTTTAAATAAAGTAAAATATTACTAACAAAATTTGCTATGACTAAGTTAACTGATAAAGATAGTATTTTTTATGAGGATTATTCAGTTCCGTAGGTTTTTTTGATTTTTTACGTTTTTCTAGCTTCAACATTAATTTTATTTGTCTTAAATTTTTTTATCAGCTTAATTGATTACTTGCAGGTTAGAATATAGACTAGCACATCAACGACAGGTAGGGCCAGGTTACACTAACCGAGATGGTGTTATGGTACCGCGAGATCTTCAGCCAGTTCCAGGAGACAGGCTAACACTTTATAGGCGATTTAGAGATCCTAGAACTGGTCGTATCTTTGCTTTGGATTTGCTAAATCATTGGTATTATGCTAAGAATGACAGTTCTGATTTTTGGTTGGTTGAAGATACGAATAGTGCTGGCAATCCGAGCAGAATCAGACTGAAATGGTGTAAAGTAAGTATTTTTGTATTTATTTCATGTTTAGGTGTTTGTTTTTGTGGCAATTGTGTAAATAATGTTCTACATCTAATTTCTAGTTTGTTTCTTGCTTTATGCAAAATAGGAATATTTTATTCAAGTTTATAGTTGATTTTAGGTAACAGAAATACCTAGATCACTATTTTCTCAAAAAGTACTGGACTTTCGGCAAATTTTTGGGACTGATGAATATATGCGACCATTTCTAAAACTTCGCGAGACTGACGGAGGTCAGGATTTTATGGTATATCCGTATGACACATTTGGAAACCCTATCTTTCCTGTGTGCCCGATATTATCGGTGAATATGAGTGATTTCGACAAGTATAAGCCTTGTCCAAACCACAAGTTTTACGGTGATGGACATCGGTGTTTATCTTACGATAATGATGGTTTTCCAATATTTCCTTTGAACAAAGATGGCGATCCGGTTGTCCCGATGTCAAAGTGTGGAAGTGGGTGCTTTTGACACTTGTGTTTTAATTTAGATACTTTTAAAATTTTTTATTACTTGAAAAAAGAGAAAATTATACTGATATATTATTTTTATCAATGTTTATTTATTATTATTAACATTTTTTGTTTGATCACAAATTCTTTAGGATACCCTATTTATCCCTCGGACATGTTTGGTCTTGGTGTTATATTTCCTGTTGACGAAATGGGAGCTCCAATGATGGCGGTAAATATTCAAGGAGAACAACAGCCTTACAAAAACCCATTTGGACACATTGAGGTGCCAACTTCTTTGTCTTCCATGGCCACATTGGTGTCACTGCAGAAGGATGGCAGATACCTTAACGTCAGAGACGTTTTGAAGACGGAATGGTTGAGAATCTTAAACGATCGACACAAGGCAAAGGTTTGGGGATCAAAACGGATTGTTAAGGAAAAGAAAGGTGGAGATAGGCGGTATCGAAAGCATTCATATGGTTTGAAGAGACCAGCGTACTAACACGTGCATTTTAATTTAAACTTTTTTTAAAACAATATTTTTTAGTTTAAGTTAATATGTTATACTATATAATATGTCTATTTTAATTTGATGTGTTATAACATTTTAAGGTAGGGTTTTGCGAAAAAAACGAGATAGTAGTTAATTTTAGCTTATAGTTTCCTTGTAACTTCGTAACTAAGCAGCGTCTACATCTAGACATGGAACGGGCCGGGCCTAAATTTTGCCTCAGGCCCGACCCGACCTAAACTTGGGTCAGGCCCGGGCCGGCCCGTTCCACATGTCTACTACATCAAAAAACGGTCAATTTTGTTTTTACACTAAATCCGTAAAGGGGCCGGATTCAATTTTTTGGCCCGGTTTTTTTTAACTTTTCCGTCCAGCTTCCTTTAGATGTAATTATTTACTAATGTTTTGTAATATAATACACTGTGATTAAAAATAAAACTTTACTGACGTTAAACGCTACGATCCCCTATTCACATATTCATAGCTTCCATTTAAACTTTTGGGTTTTGAACAGTCGATTGATTGTAAAGTTTTGTACATGGAATCTACACTGTTTGTTGACAAACCGTATACGCCCGCTAAAATTGGCATGTTGTTTTCGCAGTACTCATGGAACTGAAATTTAAAGTTGTTTTAATACAGCACGTAAATGAAATATGATCACTTTGTCTTCCCCGACGAAATTGACGGGAAAATTCAAAAGAAAAGCAATGTTTTCTACAGAACAACGAAACGAGCGATACCAAAAACTTGCCCAATATTCAGGATAAAATGTCTCAACGTTCATTATACTGATTCCAGCTTCTTGTCGCAGAATCCCTGTATATAAAACATCTTCTAAAAAGATGTCTTCAACTTTTTCCGTTGAGTTCAATATTGCGGCTGTTGCTTCTGTTGTCATTACATATACGGCACCATTTGTGTAGCTGGGGAAGTATTCTTTGTCGTACTTATTTTCTGCCAGGTACCTTAAAACAAGGTTCGTCCAAGAATCGAACATGGCTCAGACGGGGGTGTTCAAAAATTTCAGACTATTTTAAAACCGTTCATTTTTTGACAAGAGGTAGTACTTAGGAATGGGAATGCAAAAATGTAAAAAAAATTTTAAATTCGGGTTACGGTAGGATTTAAACTTTTTTTTGTAACTATTGTGCCAAATGTCAGAATTGAATGAGAGTTTTTTTAAATTGTTTGTCACTATAAGACATTCATTTTACCTGTTGAAAACTTTTTTTTATTATGCCCGGAAAGCATTAAAAAAATTAAAATTTGCAAAGAAATCATCAAAATTTTACGAAATTTCAAATTTCTCAAAAAAACTTCACATGTGATAAACTTTTGACGATAGCTGGTACAACTACATGCTATTACGGTTCTAACGACACTAATTTTGGGTCATGTCAGCGGGGCCTGCGGTAGCTACGAATTTTTAAAGTTAACACCCTAGGGTCATTTAGCATAGGATTTTATTCAAAAAAAATTTTTTTATATAGGTCACTTACCAAAAGCCAAGGCATATTATTTTAATTTCCGAGCTTTAAATTTTTTTTAAATTTAAATTTAAAAAAATTCACTTTTTTTAATTACAAATTCCCTAATGCAATATAAAAGAAATTATTTTTAAACACTTATAAAACTTGCAATATGTGCCATGCATCTTTTTTAACCTTTTTGAATCAAATTACAGCCAAATCCTATGCTAACTGACCCTAGGGTGTTAACTTTAAAAGTTCGTAGCTACCGCAAGCCCCGCTGGCATGACCCAAAATTAGTGTCATTAAAACCGCAATAGCATGTAGGTATACCAGTTATCGTCAAAAGTTTATCACATGTGAAGTTTTTTTGAGAAATTTTAAATTTCGTAAAATTTTCATGATTTTTTGGCAAATTTTAATTTTTTTCTATGCCTTCCGGGCATAATAAAAAAAAGTTTTCAACAGATAAAATGAATGTCTTATAGTGACAAAAAATTTTAAAAAAAATCTCATTCAATTCTGACATTTAGTACAATAGTTACAAAAAAAAGTTTAAATCCTACCGTACTCCTACCGTAACCCAAATTTTGAAAAATTTTTTATATTTTTGCATTTCTATGCCTAAGTACTACCTCTTGTCAAAAAATAAACAATTTTAAAATATATTGAAATTTTTGAACACCCCATGTCTGATTCTTGGGCGAACCTTGTTTTAATACTTTTAATAATATAATCCTTGAATTATATACTTTTAATTTGTACCTTGGATGAAAACCTTAAATCCTTGTCCACGAAAAAAATCTCATAGATCCCTATTTTTGTCTGATTGCCGTCGGCATTAGAGAAAAACTAGAGAACGCACAAAATTATGAGAGATTTTTCGTGGACAAGAATTCAAGGTTTTCGTCCAAGGTACAAATTAAAAGTATATAATTCAAGGGTTATATCTTTTTTTACATAATTTAGTTTTTTTAGAAGTTGACAACAACAACTATAGTATTTTAGTTAAAAATTTAAGGACAGCTAAAATTTATATATTCGCTTACCATTTGTCTTCCTTATTTCTGATAACAGTTGAATTACTTAATACTTGACCCCAGACCAGCTTTTTGTACTGTTTTGCTTCTGCGCTAAACCAAATATCTAACTGTTTGTTCAAACGGTGGAGATCGATTACTGTGTCGTCATCCGCCTTGATCACATATTTGGCATTTGCGCAATATTTTTGTTGCCATTGAAGTAACACACCCGTCTTTACAAACAAATTATTGTATGTGTCGGGTAGATTGTAGATGATCATATCGTTGTATTCGTCTTGTTCTTCTTTTAACATACGGTTTAACTTTTTAATTCGAGATTGTGAAGCGTGTTGTGGTAGACCTAACACAAACTTGTATTTAATGCCCTTGGGAACGTTCTGAAAAATTTATGACACTGTACAACACAAATAAAAATTAGTAAAACCAAGATAAAACTTTAAAAAAAATGTTGACTTTTGCTCTACGCAGCAAAAAAATGACCATATTTTTGCTAGAAGAAGGGTTTGCGAATTTTTTTTGTAATATATACTGTCTTTACATTTTTTTAAAACTCTTTATAGTTAGAAAATTGTGGTCATTTATAGTGTTTTTATGACGAGAGTCGTTAGTAATAATTTTAATTAAAAATAGCTATTACTTCTGATTTAAGCCAACTGTCCCGAATCGCCAGTCTTGCATCTAATCCACCGTAGGTGGGGCGGGTTGGCAACAAAACTATGGCTTTTGCATCATCACAGTAACTGCCGTTTGGTGCTCGAACTACGTATTCAAAACTGTTTGTTTTAAATTTTAAAACAAACTTTTCTTCATTCCATAATTTTGCTTTTTGCAAAGGTATTGTATGAAGGAGAAGGTATAGTACTAAAAGAGAAATTTATTATTCTAAATAGAAGATATACAGTGGAACTGCTGTATAACGTATCGATATGGGCTTTAAATTTGTTCGTTAAAGAGAAGTTGCGTTATACAGAAGTTTCAGATCCACGTAACGTTGGTCCGGAATTAAAAAAAAACTTACGTGAAAAGATTAGAATAACATATGTAATGGCAATCAAAACTCGATGTGCAGCGTACTGTGCTTTAAAATGATTAACAGGCTGCATAACTGCCCAAAATTAACGGAATTCTCAATAGGGCAGTATTAATACTTTTAAAATATAATATTACGATTATTCTTTTAAAATTTAGTTAAACAAATATTAGTTTAGATATTTGAAAGCTAAAATAATGCTTCATACTCTGAAGAAACAAACTGTAGTATCGATTGAACCAACACAACGGATGTTATGTTTCATGTGAAGCCAAACTGAATATGTTCTTTCAACCTGGTTTAATTTAAACAACAAATATTAATGACAAATAAAAAAAAGTGCGTTGTTATATGTGAAACTCACAAATTAATTTTAATTGATATTCAGGCATTTGTGCAAACAGTCAAATACATCCATTCGAAGGTGTTTTTATATTTGATCAAATTTATTGAGATTTATCTACGTTATTTGAGTTCGAACCACTTTCATGTAGAGCTTAAACAGCAATTAAAAACAGACATGTTTGTTACAAAAACAAGTAAAAAATTCGTTTTTAGGGTTTTTGTGAATCGATTTTAGATGTAGGACGAAGTGCCTTATCTGTTACCACTGCAAAAAATAAAATGCATTTAAGTCTGACAAGGGGTCGGCAAACGTGAGGTATTGAACCTAGAAAAGCGACTTATACGCCGTAAAAAAGTGTAAGCTTGGTAAGATAAGATAAAATTTTTTAGCTGTTCATAAAGCCATTAGTACTAGTTATGGGACCTCAAAATTAGGTTATTTGTGTTTAGTTTGTTCTTTTTGAAAATATTTACTATTTTTTAATAAAAGAAAATTTTTATGATCTTTTAAATTCATTTTATCAAGCAATTGATTTGTGATCGAAAGTCATTATTCTTAAAACCAGACAGACATACAAAACATAACAGTATGTATAATTAGAATAGACAACATTTAAGCATAATTAGTTCAAAGTTTTTGTATAATTCACTAGTTTTACATTTAAATACACAAATTTTTTGCTACGATGTGTAATGGTTGCTTTAAATTTACGAAAACATTTAAAAAATTTTATTCAGAAAGACCCAATAGTACTATCATTAGAAAGTATTAAAAAATTTTTGAACGAAAACACTTAAAAAAAGGAAAGAATTTTTTAAACGATACTTCTTTAAGTAGGAGAAGGAGTTACCTACGACCAGTTTTTTTTCAATAATATTGAACGAGTCCATGTTTTTTTTTAATTTGGAAAAAACTGAGCAAAACAGGTCGATGATTTTTGTTCGATTCTGTTTGTTGCTATTTTGCACTGTTCCTTTTTGGAGCAATTGTGGTTGGTAGCGTAATGATTTTTAAATTTCCGGTGTCATATGTTTCGAGTGGATTTGCTGGGTCAGTGAATATGTTCGGATAAGTATGACTACCGTTATTACATCGTATTTCTTTTAGTGTTTTGAAATGTGTTGCTATATCGTTGTAGTTCAACGAAATAATACCCATGACGTGCGGGGTGTTTTGGTAACATCGTTTGTGTACCTGCAGTTATTTTGTTTTAAATAATACAATAACGTATATACGTTAGCAACATTTGATTTCACACAAAGTATTTGATTATTAACTAGAACGAGCTTACCTCATAAAGCAAAACAAATCCACTGACTCCGTACCGGATCACCCCAGCTTTTTCTGCTAAAATACCAGTAAACAAGACGTCTTCAATATGAATTGCATTACTGCTTGTTGCAATATTTAATATTTTCTTTACGCTAGCTGTGGTAATCAAGTAAATTGCACCGTTAGTGTATAGAGGATAATTATCGTTTGGATATTCTTTTTTTGATACGTACCTAAAAAAAATTTTTTAAGGGCTACAATTTAAAAATGTTAATTGCAAAATTCATTGTTGACTTTTAGAAAAGAAGTCACGGATACAATTTTATTTTTTAAGCCGAAAATTTTTTTAGTTACTTTTTTTTAGCATATTTCAATAATATAAATAGTTTTACCATTTACTAGAGTTGTCGCGGTACGGGCCGCCTTGCAAAGCATGACCAAATGCTACCAACGGATTTTCTTTTCGTTTTTTCTCAAAAATTCCATGAATATGTACGTCGAGTCTTTCTAAGTCTATTGCTGTATCATCGTCGGCTTTCAGCAAATAACGTGCGTTTTTACAGTAAGTTTGTTGCCATTTCATTAAAATGTAGGTTTTTAAATGAAGATCATAGTAAGTGTCGTTTAAAGTGTACAAAATTAGATCATTATTTTCTTTTTGTTCGTCGTATAACAACGTACGGAGTCGGTTGGTTCTGGATTTGGTACGTTCGGTTGGTATACCAACCACAAAACGGTAGGCATATCTGGCCGGAGTAACCTGTAGTTAAGTATAAGGTGTTGTGTAACAAGAATATAAAAGTATATACAAGTTGACATTTTATACTCTTTTATATACAACAAAAGTAAAAAAGATTTAAAAAATTCATTTATCAAATCAAAAAATCTACATTTTTAGCCAACCACGAGTCCCGAATCATATTTCGGTATTCTAATCCTATACCATTTGCCCGAGATGGCAAAAGCACAATCACATCAACTCCATTACACACATCATCTGAAGGCGGTTGTAATTTGTATTCTGCTTTGTAATTTTTAAAAGTAATGTTGAATGTTTTTAATTGATTTACAGTGATACCTGGCTTTTTCGAATACAATGTGGTAACGCCTAAATTATTTGTTTTTATAAATTTACATTATTGTACTGGTAGGTTAAAGATTCATTGCACCTCACGGTAGCACTTAAAAAAAGTTGGAAATGCTTTTCTTTGTTTTATTTAGAATCCTTTTAACACTGTTTCTTAAAACGTTCATATTTTTCATAAAACGTCTAAAAGAGCATTTAACAACGACCTAACAATTGCTTTTTCATAATTATCGTTTCATTAAAACACTTACAGAATAACACAGCTACTGCATAAACGGTATATAGTAGGGCTGTTTTGAAGACATATATCCCGCGAATCGGTATTTTTCTCATTCCAAGCTACGTAGGCTTCTATTTTTATAACCCTTAAAGATATATTTTTCAGTTTTATAAAGAAACAGGTCAAAAAAGCTATTTAAGTAATAAAATAAATAAAAATATAGAAATAATAATTAACCAGTTAAATTGTAGGAAAACAGTAAATTTTTCCAATTTCTTCAATGTTTGAAATATAAATTATACACAAATCACTTAAAACATTGTAAAAAAGTGATACGTGTAGTTCATTAATATTGATGAAAAGAATTAAAACTCATAAAATTTAATACAATGTTCCAATTTTATTATATTGGGTAACTATTCTTGTGGCCAAATTTTTTATTCGTTATAGAAGAGTTCGTTATACTAGAGTTTCACTGTATTTGGAAAATGGGCTGGTCAGACATTTTAGTTTCAGGCACCGTCGACGTCCGGCTCGTCTTCATTTTGGATCAAACCCATTTTACACTATCAAAGAACTTACTAGGAAAGTACCTACCTGCCCAATTTTTTATATGAATTTCTTGTGCCATCAATAGTACCCATAAAAAATTTTAACTCGTGTTTTTTAAAGTTTAAAAAGTTTTAAATTTAAATTATTTTGGTTTCCTACCAATTTGGCAAATTTGGCATTGTGTTTCAAGTACTTTTTTTTGACTTACAGACTTAAAAATGTAGGTTCATTTAAAGATATTCTACTAGTGTATCAAAGAAAAATTCTTAAAAGTCAAAAAATGACAAAGTTATAAGCTTGAAACACAAAGCCAATTTGGCGGGAAATTCAAAACGCAGTTTTTTGATCTCGATTTTCTCGAGGTTGGTCGGAAAGCGCGATTTAGTACTTTGCTGAAGGTCTTATATTTACATGGTCTTCCAACATAAAAAGTTTGAAGTCAATCAGAGCGGCACAGGTCGCGTACTTTCCTTGTTAGAAGCGAGCTACGCGGGAGTAAGTTCATAAACTAATGCTTAAAAAAGAAATTAAAAGTCTAAAAATAATTCGTGTTTTATTATTTTTACATTTAATCTTAATTACATTGTCAAAAATCAGGCCGCTCGTTTGCGACTGAACGCGTCCTTGCTACCGCGTGATAAGTACTGCTTTGTTTTTGTTGTTTCCCAACTTGTAATAAAGTTTCCTTGAATTGCGGGTTAAACCAGCTGTAGATGACAAAGTTCCAGACGGCGGATGTCATAGCTACCACGTGACATCCGGCAAACACTAACGAATACCAATCATTGAAGCGGTCCGGGGA
The DNA here is from genome assembly GCA_904066225.2 of Bursaphelenchus okinawaensis. NCBI lineage: Eukaryota > Metazoa > Nematoda > Chromadorea > Rhabditida > Aphelenchoididae > Bursaphelenchus > Bursaphelenchus okinawaensis. The sequence goes on along the minus strand of CAJFCW020000004.1, from coordinate 11,546,455 downwards.
TGCGTCGAAGTCTCGCATCAAATTAATGAGATTCATAGGAAGCCATGCTAAAACGAGTCCTCCCACCATAGCGACCATCATCCTGTAAAAAAGTGAGATATAAATGCGTATTCATCATGAAAAATTTTAAGAAAACTGAACGTCCTTACCGATTTGAACGATGTTTTCGGGTTTCTAAACGATTTTGATTATCTTGAAGCAAAACTTGTGACTGATGCCTTTTCTTAATCTGCTGATTAATTACTCGGCCAATACTGTAGTAACATATAGAAGATATCACTAATGGCAGTCCAAATTGAATAATCAAAACTGCTAACCCTAAAAAGGCAAACGTTTATTATAAATATATATTCATTTAAGCTTTTTTGAATTTAATATGAATGTACATACCGTATGTCTTGCGCATCTGCGAATTGCCACGATTGTTTATATCTGGCCTGCAAAGATTTAAAATTTACACTTTTTAACAGAAATAAAACATGTTTAAAAAAACAAAAAATGATGTTGATTTACTGTGAAACGTACCATGTTTCCTCACAAAATAGTCCACATAATGGTGTGTAAGGCTCCGTATTTGAGAATATGCCTACCGGCAGTGCAAACAAATAACCCATAATCCATATTAGTATCACGCTTAGCAAAGCTTTGTTAAAATTTACCTTCTAAACAAAAAAAATTGAGTTTTAGTAATAACTGTAAAAAAATAATTTAAAGATACACATTTGAAATTTTTTATGAAAAACATATTAAGTTAAAATTTTGCCTTACCGATGAAGCTGGGTGTTTAATCAAAATGTACCGGTCTACTGCGATGGCGGTAAGTGTAAAACTAGAAACAAATACACTACCGCCTTGAAAAACTCCCATCAGTTTGCAAAAGATTCGTGGAAACACCCAATCGCGAGTGAATATAGAGACAGCAGTAATGGGTAAAGACGTCAACGACATTAATATGTCGCTGACAGCTAACGAACAAATAAATACTGAGCGAACAGCGGAAAGAGATACCTGAAAATTGGCTTGAGTAAAGTATCAAAAACGCTAACCTATTGTGCATATCTCACGTCAAAACATTAAAAATTGAACTTACCTGTTTTAATGTAACAACGTATATAACACATAAATTCCCCGTAATAGCACATAACCAAACAGTTAAATATAACACAGAAAACAATAATTGAATACCTAGCGAATCTACTTTTTCTGGTATGCTGGCCTAAATTGAAATTAGTAGTAAAATTAATTGTATTGATTTTAAAATTATTATTGAAATCACTGCAAAAAACACAGAAAAGAAATTAAATTAAAACTTTTTGAGATTTTAAGAAAACTTATCTTTAAATCTTACTTGTATAGGTTCACAATCGCCCACATGACTCCGCCATAAAAAGTTTTTGAACACAGGGGATAAAATTGTAGCATTGTATGCATTTGACATTACATAAAAAGCTGAAATTGTCAAAAAAAATAAATAAAAGCATAAATTTAGCTAAAGATAAAAAATTCGCGAAATTCATAAAATATGATTAAAAAGGTTAAAAGTGACTGTCATACCTTAAGCTGAATTGTTAACTACAGCAACCAAAAAGCAAACTTAGCAAATTAAAACTAAATGTAAAACATATGAATACACAAAGGAATTTACAAATACAATTGTAAAGGTATAGAAAGTAATGTTTGCATTTTTAGCACTTAGTTTCTTACAAGTGAAATACATTTTTACAAAATCTATTAATCTTTTATACAAAAATAAAACATTTTTTTTTATAAGTTTTTTTAAATATATTTTATAATATTACAAAGTTCACATTATAATATAAAAATGTAAAAAATTGTTTATCTGTTTAATACCAAAAAAAAGTACTCAAAACGCCAAAAATGCGGCATTTTCCATGCTGCGAATATAAATATTACATCAGTAACCCTAACACGAAAAACAAAAACTAATATTGTTAAAGACGCTCCTTGTTAATTAGTACCACAGCTCGTGGGGCTTGCACGCATTTTGAACAATATTCGTGCTCAATTTTTGTTGCACAATAAAGCTATAAAGAAACTTATCTTGCCATAAAGTAAAATACAAATTTTAACAAACCACCATTACTGTTGATAAAGCATTTAACATGTATTATTAAATTCGGCCTGTATTAACTGTGATATCTTCAGTCCCGGGCGCTGAGGGGGCAAATAAAAGACAAAAGTCTCTGTAAACTATTTTTGTTAACGTTTGTTGATCAAATTATCATTACAGTTTAATAAAACCAGGTTTAATTTTTGTTAAACAAATCCCACTTACTATCTGAGCACAACCTTCATCTCAGGTATATAAACTGCTAATGTATACTTCAAACTTCGGTGCCGCCTAATCCAAAGAATAGCTGGCAATTTGAAGCAAAATGTTTGATTACCCGAAAACCGCACCCGATTAAGACGCATTTTGCCGCCGGCTCGCAAATAAATTTTTTTCACATTTTATGGCAGAATGCATTTCCAAAAACCCCCTTGGTTTTAGCCTAGCTAAAAATACAAAGAAGGGAATTTAATGCGGCAACAAAATCAAGCGATTAATTGAAAGCGGTGTGGGACAAATTATATTAATTTCGGCCATTGTTTCAAACTCCCATCCGTATGATACAATGAGAATGAAGAAAATAGACAATGAGTAAAAGAATTTATGATAAACTTTGAAAAATTTAGACTGAAAGATTGAATTGTTCTTTTTTAAAAATTTTAAAAATTTGCTAATGTCAAGTATGCAAAAATCACAAAAAAGTCAAAAACATAGTTGTAATCAAAAAATTGATTCACTGTTTCTTATTTCTAAGCCTTAGTAAAGTCCTCTTTTTGTAATCATTAACCCCTCCTCCCCCTCTTTCCTCTTCTCACCCCCCCCCTTTATTAGACCTTAAGAAATGCAAATTTTTAAACTTAAAACAAGAAGATAAATTTCTAATAGTGAGAAAAATCAAAAATAAATTGGGTCCGTGACTACTCATTATGTTTAAAAATTTAGCATTTAAAAACTCTTTTATTTATTAGCACTTTCCGGGATTTCACAAAATTAAAAAATTAAATAATTATGAAAAAATTACAACATTTTTAAATTTCTATCAAACTTAAAAACACCTTTACATGGCAATTTGTATTACAACTAATCTTCACTTTCTACACGCAAACATGCAATCATGTCTTGAATAATAGATTTCAACGTTTAATCACAAAATATTATTAAAACATTTACATTGTGTCATTAAAGTGTAAGGTAAAAACATGGCTTGAAACAATTTTTTTTAATTTGCAATAGGGTTATCATCAACGCCGATCGGGTAATGTTGAGGAGGGAGGGGATCTCTCAATTTTTTAGAAAAAACCTGGCCTGGAACGAGAACTGAGGGAACTGTCCGAAGCGGGAAAAGGGATGGGGTAATTTTCCCTATTAAATTTAGACTTCAATCCAGATTGACTACCTTAATCCATTGTATACCGTATGACGTTGTGATAATAATACGACATAAAAAAGCATTATTAAAAGTCAAAATTCTTGTTAAAAACTAAAAACGTACTAATCTGCACTTTTCTTAAATTATGTTATTTCGATAATAGGTGTACACCTTACGTCTTTAAAGTATACTACTAAGTGGAAGGTAAAGATATTTGAAGAATCATTGTCTTATGAAACGTGTCTTATTAATTGACAACAAAGTCTATTCAACAGATAAACGATTTATAAACAAAAACTTAAACAACAATTACTGGTTTATACGACAGTTTCAAAGTTAAAAATGTATGTATCTTTCTATTATTCAGAAAAAATAAAAAATTTATGTTGCCGTAAAGAAAGAAATAAAATTATATTATGTTGTAATACACGGTTTTCCAATTTGAATTTTTAAAAATAAAAAATAAATTAAAACAAATGGGGCATTTAATCATAACGTTAAAAAGATGTATTTCTATGTTGACTAACATGTTGAAAAAAGTTAGCAACTTTTATAATTAACAGAGGATACTGACGTACCAAGTCAAAGAGAACCTGGAGGCGTTTTTGTTTAAAAATTCACTTAACAAATCTTAGTTGCACGGTGCTGAGAGCATGAAAAGGCAAAGAATGAGAACAAACCTTTAAGACAACTAAACAAAAATTGAAATATTTTTTAACTAAAAGGTAAGAGTCACATAATTTTTAAGTACCCCTAAGTTTATATGTAAGCAGACGTTTAACAGTTAAAAATAGTCAAGACGTGTAATATTCACATGTAAAACACAATAAAAAGATAGCAAACATATTTTCTTTTCATTGTTAAAAGTCTATTGGATTACAATGAAATCTGCGAACACATAAGTCCCCGCAAAGTACTCTTAATAACAAAAAAGTAAAAAATATATAAATAATCGTTTGATAAAGTTACTGTGCGCTGAGAAGATATACATAAAAAAACGATTTTTTAAAATGGTGATCTTCAATTTTCATTAGTAGAAAAAAATCATTTGTGCTAGCCTAACTCCCTTGGTTTATACGACAGTTTCAAAAAAAACTCTTCTTATCATATCATTTTTAATAAGAATTACAGTCAAAAAATAACAAAATTTAAAACAGTTTTACGTTTATTTTTAAGCTTTTTCGAAAGAGCTTATACGAATAATTTTGATAGATGAGACTTTCACACTGTTAATATTAATGCTTTAAACTTACTTTTAAAAATTCATAAATAGAATATTTATGTTCTAAAACGTTGTCATCAGTGTTATTCAAGAGTTTTCATAGTAGCGAAATAATTTAAAACTTACAAGCAAAGTACCTGACATGCCCGCCCTGATTGACTTCAAACTTTTTATATAGAAAGATCACGTCAATATAAAATCTTCAGCAAAGTCCTAAATCGCGCTTTCCAGGAAATCTCGCGATCGACCTGCTCAGTGTTTGTGAAAAAAATGAACGTCGAGTTGCCTGATTTTTGGAACAAAACGCCAATGATTTTAGATGACGTTTTGTGGCCCTTTAAATGCGAAACTTAGTTCTCTCTTCTAAAAACTTTAACTTCTAAATAACGGTTAATATGATATTATAGCTTTATTTAAACTTTACTAAAATTACAAAAAAGTAAATTCAGCAGTTTTTAACAAAATTATTTATAAATAAAAAGCTGCTTTAAGTTACAAAGCAAATTAATCGAAATTTTTTCAAATTTGTTTTCAATTTCGTAAATTAAATGTAGTTAAATAGAAAATAGTAAAGTAAATCTGAGAAAAAACGTAAAAACGTCTTGGGAACGTCTAAACAATACTATAAGGTTGCACGACAAGTAAAAGAGCTATTGATTTAAAGCACTTGTTTAAGTGTAATTTGGGGAGAGTATTATAAAGACGCACTTTATATGGTTTTAAAAAAATTTGCTTTATATTTAATAAAGATATTTTAAAACTTTGATTGTTTACATTTTTAATTTGCTTCCGTCTACTGTCCGCTCCTCATCGCGGGGACAAGGATTTTACAAGTCATCTCCACGAAGACAGAGGTTTTAAAAAATGTACAAAATGGTGTAAAACATTAATTGCCTGTTCAAGGCTTTAAAAAATCGTATGTTTTTACGAGTTTTTACTCATTAAGTCTTGGAACAATTTTGTAAAAAAATCGAAAAAACTAAAAAGTCCTCAATTTGAATTATTTAAATTTTTAAACTGAGTAAATTTTAAGTTTTATTGGAACTCCCGCATATGGCAAAAGATTAAAAAACTCTTAAAAAAAGACCCCCCCCCCTTTTTTAAGTGCAGCTAGATTTAGATAATAAAGTTTTTTAAATTTTTTAACAAAAAAAAATAAAATATTTTTTAACTTTTACAAAATTAATCATCTATAATCATTAAAAATTTTCACGCTTATTTAGAAGATGAATCTTTAACAAATGTCGCGCAAAATATTTGGTATCTCCTTTGTCCATATAATTGTTTTTTGCTAGCGTTTAATTGGTTTAACACTTTACATCAAAATATATGCCAATTAACAACAAAAACACAATTTTTGCCTTCCTATTATTTAAGTAAAAAATCTACCTACTTTTTTTAAGTAAAAAGTAGTTCAGAGTTATTAAAGCTACAAATATGTTTAACCGTGGGAAAATTTATTAAATATTATACCTTATTATGTGAGCTAAATTTAAAATACACAAAGTAACAAGGGGTAGAGTAGTGTCGCGAAGTTGCGAGTTAAGAAATACAAAAACATGTTTACAAAAAAAATAGAACCGATCCAGAACAAAGAAGGTCTTTTTTATCTTGCAAAAAGTGTTTATAGTTAGGCCGATTTGGCCAAAAACTGAGAAGTCTCTAACCAACTAGACCGCGGATCGGTCGTATTTTATATTTTTGGATAAATCAATATTTTATATACTGTAATTTTAGCTAATAATACTAATATTCATAATAATTTTATGACATGGGGGCTCAGCCGGTAAACTAAATTATGATTTATCCTTAAGTACAGGAAAATCATATCCTACTGTAGTATTTATCTGATCTATAAATAAATGACAGTTACTACCGTATGGTAACAGTAAATTACTGTATCGAAACCTACATTAAGCTAAGTTACGTATATTTTACTGTCACAAAAAACTCCTATAAATAACGGAGGTGACAGAATATTTCAATAATCTAGTGACTAGTGTATTTTACTGTCCTAAGTATTGTTGATATTAGTCCTCTAGGTGAAGGACAAAGATTAGTCTACTTGTTAGACTGTTATTCCCGATTTCTTTAAGTTACGGTATTATAGCTAAGAAAAATTTCTAAAATTTTTGCTATTCCGTATTGTTGTTGTCAACCAGTGTAAAACTTCTGGACACTTGGCAATATCAATTTTGTCGGGCTCAATTTATCCAATCAAGAATATCAAAGGGACCTGGATATCTCACCGATACAATCAGGCTAGTTTACCGATCCGCAGGTGAAAATTGTTAAGATTAGTTTTACTATCTGTCTTACAACAGTTGGTTACAAACCGTCCTTTCTAAATCTTCTTTGTTTTAATTTAAGATACCAAAATCATACTTTAAGCTTTTCTGTATCTTTGAATAAATTATTTGCTTTAGTAAATCATATTGTTGTTACTATACAAAAAACATCCTTTTGTCTTTTGAAATTGTACGTTATTGTACTTTAAAGTATTCTGATTTTGTTCTGATCGGAAAAGACAAAAAATTATACAACAATAATTAACAAAGATCTAAAAAAGTGCTCAGTCCCGAGGGTTGACAAGATGATGTCAATTAAAATGAGTCGTTTATACGCCATTGAGCTAAAATGCCATTTAAGAAGTGCCAACAAGATACTTCAGAAGGCGACGTCATCTGATGAACAACCTGGCAAAGATGACATGAAAATGTCAAACTTCAATCTCACAATGGAAAAAATAAAGAGCTGTCAAGAAAGTTGGGAAAATCTTATCAAAACATTACCAAAAGAAGATAAAGGAGAAGAGCAACAACATTTTGAGGAGTTGCATCTCAAGGTAGATGCACTCTCGATCCAAGTCAATAACATCAAACAACAATTTGACAATCAATTCAAAATAAATGAACCACTTGTTCAAAATAGAGTACGGACAAAGCAAAGACAAACTCAAGGAGTCCGCCAGTCAACGCTCGCTCCAACATTAAATACTCGAAAGAAAGAGGTAGTTGGATGCATCCTATGCTCACGAAGTCACAAAGAATATAATTGTGATGGATACAAAAGCCAAGAAGAAAGATGGCTAAAATTAAAAGCACTACATAAGTGCATTGGTTGTCTAAAGGAAGTTGCTCACAAATGTTGGATTGTGTGCATAATATGCCACAAGAAAGGACATAATTCAATTCTCTGCAAAAAGAACAAATGCTACTCTGACTTACAAAATTCAAAAAAGAATGTCACAAAAAGATGCTTGAATTTTGAAAGAAAAGATGACAAAAAGGTGAATTGTCTTCAAAAACTACAGTCAACTCCGAAAGCTTCTACAACAATTAAAGTAGAAAATCCTGTCAAATATAGGAGTATTAAAAAAGAGTTGGAAAAAGTGAAGATGAATAAAGCCAAAGGATCAAATATTCGTACAAAGTCTACTAATTCAAATAATAATTATCAACCAAAAACATCTACTGGTCTGAAAAAGATTGTAGACTCAGTCAACAGTACTGATGAAAGATCAAAAAGAGTAAAAATTTATTTGATTGACAAAACATGGCTAACGCATAACTTAAACCTTCCTATGGCCCGAGTGTCGCGAAGTTGCGAGTTAAGAAATACAAAAACATGTTTACAAAAAAAATAGAACCGATCCAGAACAAAGAAGGTCTTTTTTATCTTGCAAAAAGTGTTTATAGTTAGGCCGATTTGGCCAAAAACTGAGAAGTCTCTAACCAACTAGACCGCTGATCGGTCGTATTTTATATTTTTGAATAAATAAATATTTTATATACTGTAACTAGCTAATAATACTAATATTCATAATAATTTTATGACAGTAGGAACTAACATGTAACATTTTCTGACACTACAAAAATCAAACATGGGTCAAATAGCTTAATTAAGTTTGCATCCAAATGCTATACAAACTAGCTAAAAGAAACGGAATGCTATGAGGCGAAGATATTTATCGCTACCTCTTTTCCTTTCAAACTAATTTAAATGGATTTTTAGTCCCAATAAAGTTCTCGGCTAAAAATGCTAATAGGAGATTCATCTCAATGAATATGCAATGATTTTTTAAGTAATACCCGTAAAAGTCGATAAAACGTTGTGATAAAATAACACGTATAATAATGTGAAAAAGTGATTTTTTATCACATAATGTTTCGTATAAAACCTAAAATAAAGTAGAGTAACTATAATTTAAAAATAGGGGGTTTGTAAAAACACAACAAGCTTTTTGCTTGCTTTGTCTAAGCTTCAATAAACCTAACGTAATTCTGCCAATACCTATAAATTTCGAGTTTATTTATTGAAGTGCTATTTGGTTTTGTCACTTTGTCCACATTCTAACTCGTCTTTTATGAGACTTTTTAAAAAAGAATCCCTGTTTGCCCAGAAACCCAAGTTTTTGGTTCATGGTAAATAAGCGCAAGACCAAAATAATTTGCAATTCATACTACGGTAAATGCAATTGGATCATGTGAATTAGTTAGAAATGTAAGCCAATTCCTGAAGCGTAATGTTGAAATGAACAAGTAGGTATAAGGGTGTCAACTCAAGGTTTTGTTTTTACATTAAAACAGAAGACGCACAAGTTAAAAATTTTGAATTATACAACAGAAAAAATACAAATATCTTAATATTTTTTGATAAGTAATATTAATTAAAAATAAAGTTTAAAAAAATTTTTATTGTAAATAAATTATTAGTAAATAAATTTAAAATTAACACTTACATGCAATTAAGTTTGGCAAAAGAATTTTTCTTTGTCCTGTTTTTTCTTATATGATTACCGTACGTTTGTTTTTGATTAAGCTTGTTTTGAAATTTAAAATCACTTGATGAATGAAGGGAAAAGGTTTAAATTGTTATGATTCTTTGCAATATTTATTATTTAGAATCAAAGAATATCACTTTCCGTGTTGTGATGTGTTAGTCTCTCTCCACAACACACTGTTCTCGAACTTTGTACCATTTTTTTGAGCAAAACATTAACTTGTACCTTTGTTTTTCAATGAATTTTTGATATTTGATTGCGTTCTTTAATTTATGATTATTCAGTGTGAAATTTTTGACTTTGAAGAAAGTATTTGTAATACTGTTCATATTATGTGTGGATTTGTGATACAATTTAAATTTTTATTAGTTTTTTACGTATATATGCAAATTTAAAATATTTTTAAATTTTAGTATTTACGCTTAGAATGTGTAGAAGTTATAAATTAATAATCATAACGGTCAGCTATGTCCAGAAGAGCTATTCTTTCATTGCCCATAATTATTTAAGAAGGAACTAACTATAAGCCTGGCGTTGAAGCCCAAATAATTTTCAGTCAAAATCAAACTCGTTTGTTAGTTTAGATTCTCTCCTACTTTTCTATTCTTACATGAAACCTGGAAGGATGTTTATTTTAAAAGTCTATATTAACGTCAAAATAAATAGATATCAGATAAGGAAAAGTAAAGTATTAAAACTAAAAATTAAACATTTAGAAACAGGTCATGGCCATGTCACAAGGTCAGCACACTTATAGTCCAAACTGCGTCACTATACCCTTTTTTTCTCAAAAAAGTGGGGGTGTATGTGCAAACACTTAACGACTACGGTAAATGAATTCAATCATTTGATGTCACGTTTCTATTCCACTAATTTACTTCACTCTAGGCATTTTTTCTTACTGTATTCTTTGTTTAAAACATATTGTTTTATGCGAATGCTCTGGTAACTGTTGCCGACTTACTGCAAAAAATTTAGATTGTTCTGAGGAAACAACGAAAAATGTATTTTTACAAACTTCACCTTATGTAAATGTAATTAGTAAAAAAATTACTTAGTGTTGTTAAAACATGTTTATTATGAATAAAAAAACCGTAGCTTGAAAGAAATATTTTCCACTTTTGTTATTGGCATATAAAAATGAGTTTCTGTAATGTTTTTTCATGGCATTCCAGGCAACGGTGTATCAAATTTCAATAATTGCAACGTTTTATAAAACAGTTTTTTTAATTGGACAAATCACTTAGTTGTCAGAAAATCACAGCAATAAAAATCAAATTACGAAATTATTGTGCGTGATGACACATTAAAAGCATGTGTCATAAAATTCGCGCAATTCCGTGTGGGTGTATTGAACATTTGTATATATTTTGTAGTTAAAACAGAAGACAAAGCAATTTCCGGTTCAAATGAGTTGTATTTTATGTTTTTAAGAGGTCATTAGGGAAGTAGATCAAGTTGGGGGTGGTAGATAAGTGGCTTCAAGCTTGACCACGGTTCATGCAATCTTCATTTTATACAAAGTTTAAAAACGTAAAACAATATTTTTTATGAAATTTATTTTATATAGTTTGTAAACTTGCTATTGTACGCTGTTTTTGTTGCAATTTTGACATTGATTAAGTCGTGTTATTTATTAATAATTATTTTTTATACAAATATGTTCTTTATTAAAAAGAAGGAAGACCTATTTTTATAAACCATTAAAGAACAAGTCATATATGTTTGAAACAATCACATAATTTGCGTCATGCGACGTGATTCGTTGAACTCTTCTTTTTTTAAAGAATTTTCCCGTCAACTGATATTTTAAGTACAAACTTGTCATGTTTAAACAGCAAGTGACCGAATTATAAATTTATATTTAAAACGAAAGTTTAAAATTTAAGATTGTTTGTATTTACGTGTGTTTAAACAATATCAAAATGGTTAAGAGTAAAAGTAGGCTAAAATTTGTACACTTTTAAAAGATTAACGTATTTTTAAAGGGCACTGAACAATGAACAAGATGAATAATTGTAAAAGATTTCTTTTGTAAAATTGTTGTTTTATTGTTATTCGACTTATCATTCTGAATTTATACTTTACAAAACAGTTTCAATACTTTACATGGCAAAGATATATCCAATTCTTAGCCTAAATTTTCAAAAATAAAATTTTACTTTTTAAAAATTTATAATTGTTCTGAGAAATACATGTACTCTTTGAAGCCTTACAACAAAGCACCTCAACATGAAACTGTTGCAGTTTATTTACTTTTAATATTATTTGAATAAACTTTATCATTAGCATGTTTGCACACAATTGCCGCTATGTATTTTGGGTCGAAAGTGTGATCTACAATGTGGACAGCGGTCTGTTTAAAAAATAACGTTAAACTTTTAGTCGTAGAATTGCTGATAAACCATTTGGGTTAAATATTTGTATTATGAAGTGCAAATACTAATAGTACAAACTATTTTTTAATGATTGTGTTTTGGTACAAACATTGGCTGAGGTTCAAAACTTATTTTACAGTGAATAAATTTAAACATTTGTACATATTTTTACGTTACGTATTGTTTAGTACTTATTAAGTTTTTTATTGTCTGTACAAACGTCTTTTGTGCACGACAACGTGACTTTATCCAAGAAGATACGAAACTGCATTCAATATTACAATTTTTTAAAGTTAAAAATTTAAAACAAGCAAGTTTAACTGAACAAAAGCAAGTACTTTTCTGTACTTTGTTTACTAATTTAGTGTCTCAAGTATATTTAAAAATTTTATTTTTTTAATGAAATAGAAAAGATATTTTTAAATTTTTTAATGTTTTAAGTATGTAGTTTACAAAACTTAAAAATTTTAATGTTATTTTATACGTTTAGTGTTATTTTCTTTGGCGTTTTATAAAAATGACTATTGCTATCATGTTTTTCGTACGGCGTCATTTAAGCCAGAACACAATTTGGGACAGACGAAGCAACTTTATGATATGGGTGAGGTAATACGTTAATGTAGCCACGATCTAAATTCACTGTTAGAATACGTTTGAAATTTATATTTAATGGGTATGGTAGTGTTCCTATGTCTTAGAACTACCTATAACCTTAATAATTGTTGGATTTGGTAATTTAAAAGCAACGACCGATAATTATTTATTTAAGGTGTTGTCGGGGCTCGGGAACACTACTCTAGTCATTAATCAATGAGGTTGTACTAACTTGCCCAAACAAAGGTAACAATCAAAATGAACGCGTTTGTACCTGTTTTACCATGTTCAATGTAGTTTACCATGCCAGATATTTTTTCTGAAGTGTACTCTTACTCTTAAGAGGAAGTTTCTGACACAGTTTTGATTTATAATACCTCAGACATGTTTACTTCGCTTTAAACTGATAATGATTTACCTAAAATTGATTGCTCAAATTGTTCTTTGTGCAATCTCACGTTTCTTACTACAGATACGGTTTCTTTGAAATAGCCAAAAGAATTACGTCTGTCTGGGGCTATCCCTGGTTTTTTGTGGCTATAGACAGCAAATTAATAAAAATTTTGATGCTCAAGTAAAGTACTTTGCCGTAGCGATGTGGCGGATCGTTAAAGCGTATGTATTTCATTGCTCTATGTCTTTTTATAATAGAACCTAAAAAGTCAGACAAAATTGTCTATATGTGGGTTTTTTCCACAAAATAACAGTATAGTCAATGTACAGCACTTTTAAAAAACTTTTAAACCCAGATTGGATTCACACATTAAGAATTTTAACCAATATTCAAATCGTTTATTTTTTACGTGACCTATTGAACTTAAATCTTTGCGTTTTTTGCAATTAATCAATAGTGTTGTAATGTTCGCTAATGAACTTTGAATTGCGGTTTCATAAAAAGGGCAATGATCATATTAAACGTCGGCGAAATTTTGCAAGAATTTTAGAAATTTCGAAAGAAATTTACAATAAAAAATATATAAATTTGTAAATATTCAAACAGTTTGCTGATAAGAATTAAAAGGGTTTTTTAGTTTTAAACTGGTATTTAATATAGAGTATAATAAATAATTGACGTTAACATCTCTTTACTGATCTAATCTGAACTCCTTTGTTCCTTTCTTCACATTGTATATAACATAGTTAAGAAGTGTTATTTTATGTAAAAAAGCTGACACTTTATATGTTAAATCCACTGGCTTAGTTTTATATATTCCAAGAATTATGCTTTATTAATTAGTTAATTTGCATTTACTGTAGTTTGGAAATAAGTTTGGTTTGTTTGTATAAGAAGTTAATTTGTAGCCAAACATTACAAATAAATTGCATTAAGGATCAAATGTTTAAAAATATGATTAAAAAGTAGGAATATTTTTAAAGATACTATGCGGCACATAGCTGTCTATGATACTCAAAAAATAACAAAAATTAGTCTGTGCTTGTAATTTTTCATGTAATATGTTTAATATTTTTTATTTTATTACACTATGTTTTTTGTAAGATTCGTTTTAATAGATTAAAAGATTTGCAACTCTGTAGGCTTGTAATATAACATAATAATTGTCGAAAAAATGTAATGACACAATGTAAGAAACCACAGCCTTCTCTCCCCCTCCCCCTCTCTTTTCTTGAATATTATACAAAAAAAAGTGAAGACAATCCTTCTATAGCATCAGCCGCCTGTTATAGTGTACAAAAACTTATTCTTTACAACACCCCTTAAGTGTTGTACTATTGACTTAAAGAAACCGGTTGGTGATCATCAATTATTTAATGCTTAATGCTCCGGTATTTCATAATTGATTGTTTTGAGAACGGTGATAACAACATTACTGCTTAAGCGTTCTTAAGTTGTTGCATCCGTCAAAATATGTTTTGTTTTTTGAAAGTTGCACATGACATTAACAACGTCAACAGAGTTGTTTCATTTTGAGAATATATATTGTATCATAACGTGCTATTACTTGTGTTGCCACAAAAAAGAACAATTATATATAAAGTGCTGGACAAAAGAAAATATAATAACTTACGTCTCCCCACTTAAATCATCTTTGTAATAAAGTATGTATGCAATGCGTGTAACCGAATTTGATTACGGGAAGTTAATAACTAAGTATTAAACTATTCTTTTTTACTATTGCTACAACAATTTTAACTTTTTGTGTAGTTTTTAATTTATTTATAGTTAAAAAGTTTATTTTATCAACGGTGCTTGTCGCCGAGTTTGAGAACTATTATAAATAATATTATAAAAAATGTTGTTCGACATAAACCTTATTTTTAGTAGACACTGATATTTACAACTGTTTAAACAATGATTTTATATTTACATAATTTTAAAAACAAACGCATTTGCATATGACTAAAACACCCACAACAAAAGTATAATCATTATTTGTTAAAAACGTATATTAATCATCGCTATTTTTAGGTGTTTGTTAAGAAAAGAACAAAAATACAAAACCGAAAATAAAATATGCATCTTAAATAAGCAATTTAATAATATAGTGATCTTCACATTATTCTGAAACAAACTAATGTTATATGTATATTATTCTGTATTGTAGTTTTTTATTTGAATTGTTATAAACGCCTGAAACTTAATAAATACATTTTTTGCAAAAAAATCATGAATATTGTCGTATGCTTTCGAAATAAATTTTATTAGCCAAACCAAATGTCATCATTACAAATACCGCACTCATTTGCATATTGTTATTGTCTCGTGTTTAATGTTTAAAGCAGTTATCCGTGGGAAAAAAAATTCTTGGCAACAGTTTTGTATTTCGCAATTCTGAATCATTGTTTCTAAACGCGAACAATAGCTGGTGCATCAGGAGAAAACACAAGTTTAATGTATTATAATAGCTTTAAGGCATAAAAATCGCTGAAAATGTAAAAATTTTTATGTTTTTACATAACACATAGAATTCAAACTTATTTTATAAAAAAAATATTTACGAGACTAATAAGAAATAAGCTAGTGATAACCAATATACTAGCGTTTTAATTGACTTTTGATTAAATAATTTTTTGTTCTTTAATTATGAGTATTCGAAATGATTAAACTTTACAATGCGGTCAGAAAGCACGCTACTTCTTTGAACTTGATATTCGTTTGCACTTGATAACAAGCTATTATGTTGGCTTATAAAAACTAAGAATTAAACACGATAACTTGTTTTTATCGAAAACTTTTTATTGAAATTATGGCGGAATAACAAGTCGCCAAAACGGTGCCAAAACACATTTTTTGTAAATGTAATTTGTCGTACTTGATATATAAAAGCTGATTGGTTTTGTCTGAGGTTATACAATACATCTTTAGAAATTTTAAGGCAATGTTATACTATCGGGATTTCCATTAGGGGTTTGACTATACTTAAATCAATTTTTTAAAAAATATTTTAAGTTCAATATGTAAATTTATTACACAGTTTTTACAAAAAATTATTACTTCTTTGTAAAAACATAAAATTTCTTCGAATACCTAACATTGATTTGGAATGAAGACTACAAACAACACACAGCTACAAAAGAACATGTGCATCCATATAAGGAAAAATACTAAACTACTACGAAACGTTGTATGTAAAGGCCTATAAAACGTAAAAAAATACTGTAATTCATATTTTAAAGGCATACATTACACTCTCGGCTTATTATATTTTGACTTGATTCAACTTTAAATGTTTTTGTTACAATATTTAATTTTTTAGACTATTAATTGCGCTAACATTACATTAAAATCCGCTTTTGCACTAAATACAACACAACTTTTTTGTTTGATAACAAAATCATAAAGTTAGCCGGAACTGTTGGACCAACACCCACTTGGTCATTAAGATGGGGGCGTGGTCAGAAAGAGTACAGTAATACTATCTTGTCAAGTAGACAAGACCGTAACTATTCAGCGTTTGATTTTTGTTTACTAAGAATAACAGGTTTTAAAACAAAGGTTTTTTAAAAGTATCGTACTTTTGGCGTCTGGTGGCCACGCCTCTTTTGGTCTTTCCCACTTAAAGGCTTCGTTCGGATTTTTTTTCGGTCTCCACCTTCTCTACTTTGCTAGTTGTACTACAGTCATAAAGGACAACAACAATCGCCAGAGGGCGGTACTTGCTATATAAAAGACGGCTGACAAGACTTTGGGTCATTTGTCCACACACGTTGTGATACCAGGAATTTCTTTGTACAGATTAAGGATTTAGGAACTGCGTTTAGACAAAATAGAAATGTATAAAAGGGATTGGTCTTATTACTGTAGTAACAACTTTTTATTATAAAATTCATTTGCATGACGTTTAAATCTACCAAGTCTTAGCGGTTACAATGTTTTGTAATTGCTGGATACGGTAAAGACAAAAAAATATAAAGTGGTTTACGGTAACAATGAAAAATATACTTATTACTTCTTGTGTGTGTCATTTACTATTTTTAGCTTATTAAAATTGATTATATTAATAATTAAAAATAAATTTATGTGGGAAAGTTGGCTTGCAAAATTAAAAATTTATATTTTTCTACTAACATGTTTAATACAAGGATTTTTAAATTAGTACTATTTTTATTTTATTTTTTGAATTTTTGTGAGTTTACATTTATTGTTTATGATATTGTTGTTTATTCCTGTCATGCAAAATTGTTATTTATTTTTATGCTTTCCTTGTAATATAAAATTAAAAATATTTGCGCGTGTGTAAGCTTTTGCTACTTTACATATTTTACGTTTAGTTACTGCAATGATACTAAGGAATACGTTTCTGTTCGTTGTTTTCTGTCTACAATGTTCTCAGTCCGCCAAAATACTTTTTGTTTCGCCAAACTTATCAAATAGTATGGTCATGTATACCGGTCGAATGGCTGATGTATTAGTGAAGGCGGGGCACCAAGTTACGTTTTTTATTCCGGAAACGAGCACATTCAACAAACTTAATGGTACTAAGCTAGCTAAAGTTGTACGAATGCCGAACTTAGGACGATTTTTTGATGATGTAATGATGTCGCATGGTGATCCGTTTGAAGCACAATCGCCTAGTTTCTTCGACCATCGTATGGAGGTTATTTCGCAATACCGAGTTTGTGAAGGTATGTTTTTGTAAAATTAACATCCACAAAGGCATTTTTGAAACCTTTTACTAACGCAATATCTAATACTGCTTAACATGCAATTTCAGAAATTTTAAAAAGGAAAGAAGAGTTGGAGATGCTCAATGCCGAAAATTTTGATCTTGCTATTGCTGACAATGTTGACTTTTGCGACATTTCACTGATCCACATGTTAGGTATTCCCGTTCACATTTGGACTACAACAGGCCCAATGCACGAAATTACGGCCTGGGCGTTAGGTGTACCACCAGAACCAGCTTATGTTCCAACGACATGGGACAATTTTCTTAGTCCTATAATGGGCTTAGGGGAACGTGCTTATAATTTGTTGCAACATTACATTGGTCGTATTCACGCTCTCGAACTGGATATTCAGGTGGGCACAAAAATCAGTAAGCATAGGAATCACATTAGGCATTTACTTGTAACAACTCTTTGTTATTGTTTACGAAAACTGTTCATAACAAAATGCATTTTCCATTGTGTACATTGATAATGAAAAACGCATAAGAAAGGCGATTGTTTGATCAGAACTTAAACCCTCAGCTGACGAGAAAAAATAATGGTATTGTAGCTGATAGTCTTTTTGACAGTCACTAAATTAACAGAAAGAACATGTATCGTCATTTTTTAGTTTATATTAATACAAAAATAATATTACTACATTTTTTATTAAAAACACAAAAAATTTTAAGCCGTGATTTTGCTGGGTGTGTTTTGAGGAATGTAATAAGGAAAAGGGAAAAACAAGTTTGGTATACAACAATAACAAACTGTGTTGCTGTTATGTTTTAAAATTGTTCGGTGCACACTAATCACAATAAAAGCACCAAAGTAGTATAGCAGCCTAGTGATGATAAGAAAACGGAAATGGCGTCAACGAAATTTAGATAAACGTAATATTGTTACGCACAATTACATTTTATAAAATTTTTAATATTATATATATAAAAAATTATTTTTTATTTTAAACGTCAAAAAATTTTTAATTAACAAGGCTGTTTTAAGAAGTTGTTATTATAGCGTGAACTAATCAACAGAAGATGTTTTTCCTTCTATTGTTGTAAATTTTCAAATTTAGGTGACACGACTGTTTCGCAAATACGTACGCGGTGATTTTCCATCAGCAGCAGAGCTTGCCGCCAACTCCGCTATTATGTTCATGAATGGAGATCAATTTTTTGATCCCGTGCGTCCGCTTCCTTCAAAGTGTATCAACATTGGCGGTGTTGGGCTCATTAAACCTCGAGAACTTTCTACTGTAAGTTTAAGATACCTACAGTTACATTCGCTGGTAAATTTAGTTCGGTTTTGGCCGCTATATTTTTTCTGATTTTCTCAGAGGGTGTTTAAAAAGGCCCGACAGGGTACATACTATAACTGTGTTACCGTTTTCTGATAACTTGTGTTTGTACAACAAACTTCGTAGCTAAGCATGACTAGTTCAAAGAGTCAATTTTGTCGATCAGTTGAGAAACTGATAAAAAATTAATAAAAAATGGCTGCGATAAATAAAAGTGCAAAAACTTACTAATTGTATTTTTATTGATAATGAAGAGTATCAGACAAATGATAAAATTTTGAACGCAAAAGATCACAATTACGTGTTTTTTTTATGTTTGGTATAAAAAAAGTTTTTAAAAAATTTTTATTTTTTAATTTACAAATACAAAATTAATTATAAGTTACCATAACTTTTAGGAGTTCAAAGATATGGCTGAACAAGGCAAAAAAGGATTCATAATATTTGCACTTGGAACGGCAGCTCCAACGCGTGCTGTGGCTTCATGGCGAAAAAAGGCTTTAGTCGATGCCTTTTCGACCTTTACCGACTATCATTTTATTGTCAAAATGGACGCAGAAGATTATGACTTCTTGAATATGACAAGACAAGTTGGCAACATTGATGCTGTTAATTGGATTCCTCAAAGTGACTTATTAGGTAATTTTATTCGCTTTTGTGAGAAAGTAAACGTGAAGGCTGAATATTATATTTGAAATATTTCATATAGTTTTAAAATGTTTTAAAAACGTTTAATACGACAAAAAATTTTATCAAAAATATTGTAGCTCATCCTCGCGCCAAACTTTTCATTACTCACGGAGGCTACAACAGCATAATTGAAAGTGGTATTCGCGGAGTACCCATGCTTGTTCTACCACTATTTTTTGATCAACATCGCAATGCTAAAGCCATCGAGTATCGAAAACTAGGGTTGGCTTTGGAACCTTCGACCATTACAAAATCCAACCTTATCGCAAAATTAAACGAATTATTGACCAACCCGGTTTACCAACAAAATGCCTATCGAAGCGCAAAACTTTTCCGCACGAAACCCGATCAACCTGATCAAACTCTTGTCAAATGGGTCGAATTTGTTTTGGAGAATGGCAATTTGCCAGAACTGAAACCAGAGCTGGCAAACATGAATTTTATCGTCTACAACAATTTGGACGTGTTTGCTGTTGTGTTGTTAATGGTATCTTTTTGTAGTTATACGTTTGTTACGGTTTGTAAAAAGTTTTTGCAATTCGGAAGGAATCGGTATCTCACCAAGCTCAAACGTGCTTAAAATACGCCTTGATTCTTTCAAATTATTTGTTTGATACTCTACTACCCCAATGCAATGGTTGTTGTTTTATAGTTTCTCATACCCATATACTACTATGTTTGTTATGTTTGTTTTACAACTTTGGTATCCAATATATCTCAAATAATTCTCGCAAAAAAAATATTTAAAAAGCTGTCACAATGACACTGATCTGTGTAATTTACGTTTACGTTTCACGCTTTTGATCTTCATTTTTGTCTGTTAATGTTTTTGTTTTATTTTAGTTGAATATGACGGTTACTGCGTCAAACATATGGTCTTATATGTATAAGCAATAATGTTAATTTATTTTCTTTTAACATACAAACTTATAAAACACTAAAATATTGGTCAAAAATAACAATTGTGTAAACTGGAATAAACGGTAACAATTTATTATGAGTTGTTGTTTCAAGTTATTTACAAAAAGAATTTAAAGAAATAAATGTAAAATATGTATAAGTTGCTTTAATCCAACGAACCACATTGATATATCAAGATAATGATTTTGGTAGCCCTAAACTTTATGTATTCTTCAGCACTTATATGGGAACCAAAGTTTCTGCCCACAATAACATGGTGACATCTATCTATAAAAAACTAACTTTTGCATAAATTTTAACTAAAAATCAAAGCTTCAACAGGATCTTATTGTAGAAAATATACCTCGTTATTTTCCCAATGCTTTGCTGCCTCAGCACCAAAACTTACCAGTGATGTCATCAAACCTTGTTTTGATAAACGACGCAATTTCACTTTCACTGCAACAAATGTCCAAAGCATGGTTAGCAATCTCAACCGCTTGTTTTTGTTTGTCTTCGTTGAACGTTGTGCTTTCAATTCGTACTGACATTGGCATGTTCTCCTTCAATGGTTTTTCTTCTTCCCCTTCTCTAGCGTATTTCCATCTTCTTGTGCCATTTCTAAAATTCTTTATTTTAATTTACTACGAAATAATTATTATTACAACACATTGATCACTAGTAGTTTGTAATTTTTTACATTCTAATATATAAAGTGTACTTTTAGTTTCGGAGTTACGGTAAAAAACAGACACGGAACATGAGCTCTCAAACAATAATTTCCTTATTCCAAACCTTCCCACAATACATAATTTATAATAGGTTTAACGCAAAAACAAAACACACAACCTTAGTGGCATTAAACTACATTGTTTAGTCGTTGAACTATATTTCTTAACACTTTATGAAATAACTGAGCAGTACTTATAAAGCTTGGAAAAAGTAACAAGTTTTTAATGTGAGAAAATATATTGAAAATATTACAATTCGTTCATAAATAGTTTAAAAAGTATACGTGCATAATTAAAAGTAAAAACGTGTTCTTTTCGACTATGTATATACACAATTTATTTCAATTACAGTACTCTATATAAGTAATCCAAAGGGTCCAAAATTTTGTGTTTACTATACCCTTTACAGAGCGATTTTTAGTGCAAATTGAATTGGCAAGGCCAATTTTCCTGTTTACTATAAAGGGAGTTGTTTATACAGATGATTCACTATGTAGAGAACCCACAGTATAAGTAAAATTCAAAAACTCACCTTCGAACACTAAATCTCTTACGTTGGTACATATCCCACAGTTGACAAAATAATAAATAAGTTTTTTTTTAGAAATATCGAAAAATTCGACTTCAGTATAAGTTAAAATAAACGCCTGTTGTGTGCCCTCCAACCCCAACCATTACGAGTTCTTGTTATATTGTTAATGAGTAACACATGTTCACAACAGCTCAAAAAACAAAATGTTCAATATAATCAATTTGTTGATCTATTATGCACAATTCAACAATATAAATTTTAAAAAAACTAATTTAAGTATATACTACTTTTAAATGTATAATTAATAAATATTTTTCGTACCGTAAACATTAATATTTTTATAACTACATACATTTTTTAAATGATTGTCAGCAAAAGACTTGTGAAACTGTTAATCATCTCAAATTGAATCATTTTTTAAGAAAATGTTTAGCTTCTAAACCATTACAAATTTCTTTTTGTTTTACTTTCAATATGTATTACATTCAGCGATGGAAAGCAGTGTTTCAAGCTTTCTGAAGATCAATAGGATATTCAGAAACCCTACCCTCAGTGCCGGGCGAGGACTTTTGGCCTGGGGGCGGGGTTCGAAAAATTCACAGGGGGGACCACGTTCAACTTTTTTCGAAAATTTTTTTTAGGAGGGGGGGGGGTTCCCTTCCCGTCCATTCCCCCTCTCTCTCAGCGCCCGCCCTTGCCTGCCCTAGTTTGCCATGCGGCTTTCGAAACACAGGGCATTTTTATTTTGTTTTTGCTGTTGATTGTATTTTAAAAATTCAAAAAATTTACGCTTGATTTTCTTTGTAAAAACTTTGAACAAAGATAGCTAATCTCGGAACACTTAATTCTCCGACTTTTGACCTTCTCGTTTTCTCGCAATAATTGCTTCTTCAAACATTGTTTTATCCGCTACTTTGTGGGTGTTGAAGCGTTTTGTAAGTCACGATTGTTGAGGGTTTTCGTCAAAATGTCAATGGGTTTTAAAATATGTCATATGATATAAATAAACAATAACTTTTGAAGTTTAAAATTCTGTGTTAACTATACTAAATTAATAGCAAGGTTATGAGAGAAGACCGTGCTATCATTCTCTTTTTTCAAATTATTTGCTAGGCAGTCGACTTTATTATTTTGAAATCAAAAAATCAAACTTTATTCTTTAACTTCAAAGGTTGTTTGTAATAACAACACAGCAAACAAAGCTTTTCAATAAATTTTTAAACGTAAATGTGAGAGTAAAGAAATGTTCGGTCTTCTTAAAGACCGATCGATTTCAGGGTTTATTTGCGTGAACGACGTGAATAAAACGTTTTTTATTCAACTTATTTAAGTACACCCATATAAGACAGCGTTTTATAAATCTTACCTTAAATAGTAGTTCAATTTTATTGTCATGGAGTTAGGGCATAAAACTTGGTAAACTTTTATTATTGTCATCATTTGCTCAATCATAACTTGTCTTTCGTTTTTGGCCAACTGTGCGTTTAATACTCCTGTATAGCAAAACTCATTTATAAGAAACAGTAGTAAAATCAGCAAACGGTCTGGTATACAGATATTTCACAGTAGAAGATCTTTGTAATTATGTTCAAATTTGTATAAAAAATCTTCATTTAGCAGATTAAGCTGTAGTTAATCCGGAAGCTGATTTATAACAATATTAATCATCTTTTGAACTTGAGATTAAATCGCCTAAAGATGCTTAAGGGTGTCGACACAAGCATACAAATATATTAAACATTTTTTTCTCCCTCTAACATTTTTTTAAATTTTGTTTGCATATTTAGCTAATGACGGCAAACAGAAAGTTCATACTACTAGGCTCTTTTCAATTATCACGTTAACATACTTTACCGTTTACATTACCGGTTTGCGCAAAACAAACGGAAACTTGAAGCAATTAACCTTCCTTCGATATATTTATTATTGTTTTGTAATTACCGACGGTCTTTGTATGACTTTGGTTAAAACTGACTTTGGTATAACGGAAACTTATAATAAAACATTTTGTTAATACTTACGATTTGATATTGTATTCTTATGTTTTTGTATATGTCTTACGCTCTTACACTTGTATAAATCCAACTAAATTTGACCATAATATCACTGTTGCAAATCATACATATTATCTCACACCTCCGCCCCCCCCTCCTACTCGTCCTTCCCTTTCTTTCGCTTCCCATCTCAAAAAAACGATATATGTCTACAGTTAGCGAAGTCTTAAGTAACAATAATTTTTCATTATTCTACTTCACCAGGTATAATAATGTTTTCGCTGTACCTACCGCCCCATCTCAAGGTATGCTGAAGGGAAAAGAAGCGCATAGAAAACGAAGCTGATCAGAAGACAGTGAAAGAGAAAACAGGTTTCGATCGCGCCCTACCGCGCGCCTTCTGTCATATTCCACGGCGGGTTCACATGGCGTTTAGTGTTTTGTCGAGGGATTCGGTTTTTAATTAGGTGTTTAGCTTAACTGCTTCCTCTTATCTACGTAGGATTTTTGTGTCGCAAAACTTTGCGGATTTTT
Source organism: Bursaphelenchus okinawaensis (assembly GCA_904066225.2). NCBI lineage: Eukaryota > Metazoa > Nematoda > Chromadorea > Rhabditida > Aphelenchoididae > Bursaphelenchus > Bursaphelenchus okinawaensis. Next base: position 11,522,248 of record CAJFCW020000004.1, on the reverse strand, counting down.
TTTGAGGCGAAAGTTGTGGTTTTCCGAACGGTTGGCAATTATGTTTTTCGCTATCGACATTTTTTCTTAATTTTACACTAATTTTTTAGCCTAATTTTAAAATTTACATGTTAGGTTTAAAAAAGTAAAATACCCTTTTTTAATTAATTTAAGTTTTTTTATTCTTTAACTAAAAAACGTAAGGTTTTTGTACTTATGACAAAGCCTTTGATTACAAAGGGCAAACAAAGACAAAATTTTTATTAGTAAGATTAGGCTTTCAAATATTTAGTTTTAATTATTTACGTATTTTTAATTCAAAAACGATTTAAAAAATTGTTTTTTTTTAATTTTTATTACTAATTATAAAAAATCTTATTTTATGTATGTTTTTAGTTAGTCACGAAAATATCACTAATGTGTTTGCATGTCTGTGTAAAAACAATTTGTGGATATTAAATTTTATCGTCCGGCCATGTTTTACATTTTACATTATAATCGATTTTTGGTTGTTCTTTACTGGATTTAAAGTAGTTCATTGAAGATAGAAAGAAAGTTTTTAAACAAAACGCTCTTTGAAACTTTTAAAATAAATATGGGATCAGACGTCGGTTGAGAACTATATTTCTTTCCCTAGCTACTCTCTTGTTAACCTTTTCGTATTTACAGCTTTCTTGAACATAGTATACGTCATGTTATGTCTTTTTTTTCTTATTCAAAAAATCCTCTCTGAAGACGTCCAATTTCCGAATAGACTGGCACTTCGTTTCCCCTTTCATAGTCATGTTCTTATCACAGTCCACATAGTTTTTTTGGCCGGGTTCTATTCTTGCTTCACGACTTCGACTTTCTATTCCGGTTGAATAATATACGCTATACGGGCCGCAGTTTTTAGCTTTTTTACAAAAAATAACGCGGATATTTATTGAATGACATTCTCAATATGTTTTTGGTTTTAGGTTATTTTAAATGTCTCTAATTTCTTTTATTTGCGCTCTTATAAAAAAAGGCTTTTAAAAAGAAGCTTCTGGTCGGCAGACTTTCGAGCCGGCCTTAAAAATGGCTTTAAATTCTGAAAGGGCGTCAGCCAGTTTAAGTAATTGGCATTTTATAGTCAATTTGCATATTTAGTTTTATTTTTCAATTTATTTTTTATTTGAAATTAGTTTTTTTTTAGTTATTCTTTCGTGTAAGACGGATTTTGAGTTAAAATGACATTACTTTTTTTTGTGGTTTTATTGAAAAAGCAAAATTATAAAAATTATTGAAAGTTAACATAAAAAAGGTGACAAAAAAGTTTATTAGAATAAAAAAGTTTACATAACGTAATAAAATTTAAATGTGTCATCTTTTGCTAAAAAGTTGTTATTTTGATTTAAAATGACATATAATAAAATTTTTTTCATAACTTTAAAATTCGTAATTAAAATGCTGCCTAAAGCCGTTTGTTTATTATGTGGGTCAGTTTAATGTGTTCTAGGCAAAAATAAGCTTCTTCTCTTTTTCATACAAACGCTATGTTCCGGTTTCGAAGTTTTCTCGACCTGAGATTTAATAGTAATAGTTTTTTACGCCTCAACAGCCGCGGGTTTATGCTCAGCAGCTCTACAAACGCTACATAGAAGAGAAATGGAGGGGTTTTTTCCCGAATTTTTGTGGCGTTTTTCCATCAGCTAATATGGTGATTTTGTGCGAGGTTGAACTATAGGTTTAACCCCTTTTTAGGTTTTTTACTTTTTATTCGAAAAATATGTAGGTTTGTACTTAAATTTAAATTTTTTGTATAATAGTTTTCTTAATTATTGCAAATTTTTGTTGCTTCATTAAAATTTTGTTTTCTATAGTTTATGTTTTAAAGCAGTAACTAAGCTTGTTAAGGCGCCTTATTATTTTTAAAAATATCCTTATTTTTGTTTTTTCTTCTTAATCGACTTTAACATTTAGCACGAACTCTCTGTATTTTTTTAAGTTGACCGTGGTCTCGGGCAAAATCTGTCTTTACTCCTTCTCTCCCCCCCCTCTTTTCCCAAACAAGAAGCGCCGACCAGCTAATGGTTGTAATAGCTTACTTTTTAATATGTGGTCTTATCGTTTAAGTCTTATGATAATGATGACGCATTCCAATCATTTTATGCTCTTTTGTTAATAAATTCTATTAAATTCTATTCAAAATATTTTACCATTATAATATTCATATTCATAAGCTTATGTAATACTTTACTTAATTGTAATATTTCTTGTTTTGAAAATAATTCCGGTTACATTTTGAATATTAATAGCTGCCTGCTTTACTTGTATTACGTTTATATATTGGTATAAAGTTTTTATTTTTGTTTTGTTTTTTATATGTTACTTTGGGTGATTCCTATGTTTCAAATTTTACTCAGCATTCAACATGAGTACTTTTGTTTACTTTTAAAACGGTGGCAGTGTTATTTGAATTACGAATTAATTATAAGCTGATGTTTGAACATTTACTTTAATGTCAAAACATTGGGGGATTTTTTAATTTTTATCTCTGTACATCAACTTGTTATGTGTTTTTTAAAACTCATCACTTGTCGTATCACACATTGTTTCGAATGATAAAATTGGTTTCGGTGTTAAGAATAGAAGACTCCAAGTTCAAACGTGACATCAATCAGTTTATTTTTTGTCGCTTCGAGAAGGTGAGTGGAAGAGAGGGGGAGATCACACGTCGAAGGAGCTCTTTTTACTTGAGATCTCTCTTTAACCACATGACTGCTAGGACTTCCTTTTCTTTATTCTTACTTTTTTATGGGTATTTTAGGGTTTTAAAGGGTTTTATTTACTTGTTGACTAATATTTTAAAAGTTGGTACTTTTTAAAACCTTTCTCATAAACGTTTTTAAAAATTATATTTTTAATTAGTAACTGTAGTATTGTTACTAAAACCTTTTTTTTAAATAAGTGGATGTTTTACTAACCCTAATAAATTTAAATCGTTTGTGGTTTGTGCATTAAGTCAGGTAGAATCTTTTTTTTATTAACGAAAATAATTCTTTTTACGCTGTTACTACTTTTGATTACTTTCATATACGTCGATGAAACTGTATAATTATTTTTGCATTATTTACAGCGTTATTTTAGCTAGACATGAGAAACGGGCCGGGCCGGGCCCAATTTTCAGGCCCGGCCCGATCGGAATTTTGCTCAAGGCCGGCCCGTTTCTCATGTCTAATTTTAGCCACTTTTTGTAAGAAAAGAAAATATTCTTTTTAAAAAATTAATTTACTAATAAAGGGTTGGCGTTATTGGCATTCTGCACTACGCGTTCCCGCCTCCATCAATTTTTTGTTTTTTAGTGATCCTTTACATAGTTTCATTTTTACATTCCATTAAATGTAAATAACGTTAAGAATATACCGCTATTCCTTATTATTATTCGTGTTTAATAATTTTTTACTTGCGTTAGACAAAGATTCTTCCTATTATTTTATTTTTTTCAGAGTTTAATTTTGATTGAATGAAGTGGACTGATTCGGCGTAGAAAGCAAACCAAACAAGAATTGATAACGGGTCCTACTGATTCTGGTAAGTGAATAATTTGTTTATTTTATTCTTTCAATGTTTAGCCGTCGTATGGCCAGTTGTTTTGATTTTTTCAGCGCAAAAGTTGGCTTAAACATTCAAAAATGCGCTGAGATGGCATCTGTAATATCCAAACGCTTTCTCAGCTAGCTTTTTCGTTTATAGGATTTGAAATTACTTTAGTTAGATTTACTGAAAACTAGCGTTTATTTTTCGGCTTTGGGTTTAGGTATCTTTGTAGGTATTATTTTTTCGAGTTATATTGTTTTAGGATAAAATTTAGGAACCACGTTGATTTAATTAACTTTCTTATTTTTCTGTTTTCTTTTATAAATTGATAGATTTATATGTACTAGCTTTCAGTATTACTCATCTTGTTTATAAAAGAGTTTATCGTGAAAAATGAACAGAAGCACTTTATGTTTGTGTTCAATAGTTGGAGTTAGTCATATAAAATTAGTTGGGTAAACTTTTTTGAAAATAAATGAACAGTTGGCGAGAAATAAGGGTTTGATTGTTAACTATGTTTGCATGATTTGAAATTCATTTTAACAGCTAAGGTTATAATTTTTAAATTATAAGATTAACTTTTGTTAGCTACTTTTTTTCAGACGGGATGGAGGAACGAACACTGCCGATTACTCGCCAAGACCTTACAGTGCAAAGCCGCGCACACGGTCACCATCCTTCTGCATCTAATGCATCGCAAATCAGTACGTCCAGCTCGTCCAACACCGACGAGTCGGAGGAAAGCTATTTGGACTCGTTGGAAGAGGGTCGCGCACCGTTATTAGGCGAAGACGAAGAGGACAATCGACGGACTCATTATTGCGATGACAACAACGCACGGCATCATAGGTTTCCCAAGGAGCGATTTAAAACTGTGGTAAGGTAGTTACACGTTATAAGAAGCAGTTTGAAATAAAGCTTTCTAGATAAATTATAATTAAGTTCGGTGTTTTATATAAAAATTGTGAAAAATGCTTTAATGCTAATTTTCAGATAGCGTGTGTTTTGCTATTTGTTGCTGGCTGCTCAAACGACCTGGTTTTGTCCTATATTCATGACTTTGTGCCAGAAACAGCTCCTCTTCCTGACGTTGTGTTTGCCAACACTCCGTACAAACCTGGACTTTTAAAGATTAGCGAATACTTGATGTTGTCGTCGTTTGCCGGCCTCATGTTGCTCACATTACTACACAAACATCGTTGGATTGTGTTGCGACGAATAGCGACCATAGGATCTTTGTTATACTTTGGGCGGTGTGTTACAATGTTTGTCACCCAAGTTCCGGTGGCTGATCAAAACTATTATTGTTCGCCAAAATTGTCGGTACGTTTTTATCAAATTTATGATTTTGAGCTTGTGTGATTCACGAGTTATGAAGTTTTTTGTCTTGCTTTAAAAAGCATTTTGAAAATATTATAAATTTCACGATATTTTGGTAATTTTAGGGGGTTAATAACAATAACTTCTTATTAACGTTGCATTTTTAGGGAGAAAATCGTACGATAGGTGCTATATTCTTACGTGCTTTACGCGTATTAAGCGGTGTTGGATTGTCTATAAACGGAAAACACACATTATGTGGTGACTACATCTACAGTGGGCATACTGTAGTGTTTGTTACGTGTTACTTGTTTATACGTGAATGTAAGTTTTTGTTTTTTTTTAATTTTTGCATAAATATAACTTTTAAGTTTGAATTTTACTCTGGTTTTTAAGACAGCCCAAGGCGGTGGAAACTGCTTCATTACACATCGGCAGTGGCATCTTTAGTTGGCGTAACATGCGTGGTAATATCACGGGGCCACTACACGGTGGATGTGATTCTGGCCTACTGGATCAGTACACGTGTTTTTTGGCAATACCATACAATGGCTGCGTTTGCTGTACTAAAAGACGGACGGAACGAGAATAATCACTTGATGAAAGTGATATGGTTTCCATTGTTTAAGTTTATGGAGATCAATGTGCTCCGACCGTTGCCTCGACAGTAAGTTTGGTGTTGTTATCGATGAAGAAAATTAAGGATTTGTAAAAATAACATATCTAAAATAATTTTAATTAATAATATTTGTTTTAGCAATAAACATTATCAACGATTAATTTTCAGTTATGGGTTACCAGCACCGCTAGATCGTGTCAAACGGCTACGTTTCCCTAAGCCTAACAATCGTTAAAGTGGATCCGAACCAGTCGACCAGTTCTCAACGTTTCTCTTATTGTACAGTTACGATTGCACTTGCACTGTATTGTTGTGTATATTCTTCTTCTATCAGATTTATATTGAATTTTGTAATTGAGTGAATACTGACTGCAATTGTTTTCTGAGTTCAGTTTTGCCAACGGGTACCATTCTCTTTTTCTCTTATTTTGTTAAATAGCTCGAAGCAACTTTTTGATTTTTTGTTCTTGGGAATATTTTTTTTTTTGAAGTATTCGCAGAAAAGTTGCGAAGGAATTTTTGGAACTTTTTCCCTTTAGGTATTCATTTTCCCAAATTTAAAAAAGTTGTTTCAGGGTTTTATTTTAGGTCTTAATCGATTTTCAAAGTCTCAATTTTTAGTGCCATTTTTTACATTTTTATTGAAGTCGGCAGCAAAAATACCAAGTTGGTGTTAAGATCACATTTAGAAAAATATAATGGAAAAGTAAGGAATTTGTAGTTGATATTGTCAAAGATATAAAACTTTGACTTCATATTTTACAAATTTTCGTTTCAATCGTTCTTGCCGGCTTCAGCTCCGAATAGTCATACCATTTTTCTTAGCCATCGTAACAGCGCCTTAACTACTTGTAGGTTCTACTTTTTGATTCGGGTCTTGTTATAATATGATTCTTGAGATTTCCAACGAATAAACATTGAATAATACGCTGACAGATTTATGGTAATGTGGTTGATTTACAGTTTTTATATTTTCTGCATATTGAAATACGCAAGGCTTGTTGTTTTAGTATATTGGCACTCTAAGTTAAAAATTAGACTGATATACAATAACACTTTAAATATATTCGTGCGTCTGTACGAATTTTGGCCAATATATTAATAATGACAATATGTAATTGGAACTTTGTCTATTGCTCCTCTATATCTACCTGCTCAGGATTGGGTATTTCTTGATTACTTGGAGGTTCGGTTTGCTTTTCCAATTCACCGTCAATAGCGGTCATCAAGTCGATTCCTAAAGTAACAAAATAAGGATAGGAACAAAACATTTTGCGTTTAGTAACGTAAAAAGGACAACCAAAAGGTCATTCATGATCAAGTAAAATAAATAGTTAACAAAAAAAACATAATTATAGTTTTCAGAAACCCAGCAACATTTAAAAAACCCACCTTGGCTAGGGTTGTCTACGTTTTGACTTGAATTTTTTCGGCTTAGACTACACTCGTGTTCAGCTTGCTCTTCCTCAAGAGGTGACTTCAGCGCCTCGCTTGGATAGAACAGCAAAAACACCACGAAGAACAACAAGTTCGCCACAATAAATGGTATAAAAGCGTAGCCGGGAAGGTTGGCTTGTAATACCGAAAAAATCAACGGTACAACGAATGCGAAAAACGTCACATTGAAGACGGAAAGAGAAGCGGTGGCTGGAAGCGCTTCGATTGGGGTGATTAAGGCACCATTGAAGAAGCAAATCTTTTCCACCGAATTTGAGAAAGCCAATCCGAAAATTAAGTATCCAGCACAAATACAGTACATTGGGACGGCCGACTGTGGGTTGGTCTGAAATTCAAACGTTATAAAAGTTATTTTCGGTTCTCCTAGTAAATAATAAGAAATAGCTGGCACTGAATGTTACAAAATTGTAAAAATTTTAAACTTGCATTAGCGTAGATCGCACTGAAACAATAAATGCCGTTTACAGCAGCCATTATTGGTAATCCAATTAATAACAGTTTTTTATGATTAATATGCGCTAGAAAGAAGAGTGCTATTGTAACACCAACCAAGTTCGAAGATCCTAAAAAGAAGTTCATCACTCCGGCCCTGGTCTGAAAAATAAATCATAAGAATTTACAATATAAGAAAAATAAAAAATCGTACCGAAAAAAGTTAACCTAAAACATTAAAAATACAATATAAAAATACTAAAGCAGAGGGATATAAAAATTATATTATAGTAAAATAAATCACTATGTTTTAAAATAAAATTAAATTTTACCGAATCTAGGCCACCGCTTTCTCTCAACATTGTCGTGCCAAAGATTGCCATAGCCGGTACGCCGGACAAAAGTTGAGCTTCTCCAACGCAAGCAGCCATTAAGCACGGCCGTCTGTATTGTGAGTCTTTCAGTACTTCCAGTATGCTTAAATTTTTTGTAACCTAAAAATGTTTTAGTAAATTGCGTCAAAAGCTTACGTAATACGTAAAACATTCATCGACAGTATCGAAAAGAAATATTTAAATTTAAAAATCAACAGAAGAAGATAACGTTTGCAATAGAATGCATGGAAAAACATTAATTTATTAAATTTAAAAATACATAAATTCAAAAAAAAATTCACCTCGTGCATTGATGCTTCAATAACTTTTCTCTTCTCTTCGGCTTCTGACGAGGTAATGTAATCGTAGTACTGTATCGCCTCTATCGCTTGTTCATCTAATCCATGTTGTATTAGGTAACGAGGTGATTCTTTGCCAAAATACATACCAATGGCTCTAAAGTTGTACGAAATTAAAAAATTTTAAGGTACAGTACGTAAAATCTTTTCAAAACAAAAAAAACTTACGCAATAACACTAATAAGTAATGCAATTCCAAACATTAACTGCCACAAGGTTGAATTGCCAAGTATTACATCAATACCTAACAAATTTGTTCCAGTTGCTGCCATTTCAATACAAACTGGGACAATTGAGTTTAGAAAACTTTCCATTCCCGGTTCACTAATTTCCTGAAAATATTCGTTTTAAAATTTTTAAACATCAAGAAAATAAATTAGCGTCGGATCCTCCACTCTTTGATCCACAATAACGTGATATTCGCCTTGACCTCATAAATGTTGCAAAAAGCTAAACTAACGTACCATAATCAACGTAGATATACTTCCCAATGAGTATCCAATTGAAATACCAGCTATTATCTCTCCAAAAACTAACAATTCGTACAAATCGTATTTAGATATAATTCCGCAAAGTGAGCTAAAACCGGTTGAAGTTAGGTTTGTAAAGGGGCCGCGCCGGGCCCAATCTGTCAGCCTGTCCCACGGGCCGAGCTTTGGGTTGGGCCCTCGGCGCGGTCCTTTCAAATCTGCTTCGACTCCGCAACTTATATAAACGCATTTACCTAAAAACAAATATGACTTGGCATATAATGAGTAAGGTTCTTCTGCCAAACCGATTGAACATAAAGTTATAGGTCACGCTACCAATCATGGATCCAATTGCAGACGATCTGAAAAGTAGTATACGAATGTTGACTAAAGGATGCATTATTTTACCGTGACAAATACTGATGTACATACCCTGCTGTAGCTCCAAAAATCCAACTAATATATTGTGGATTGGCCTCCAAATCAAAGTTGTAATTTTTTTTAAATGTAGATATCATCAATTCAATAGCTATCGGAGCTAACGGATTAAGAATTGTCAAACTGAATCCGAAACGAAATCCGGAGCCAAGTGCACCAAAAATCACCATCCATAATACCCTTGATCGTGGCCATTTCATAACACCGGATTATTATTTATCTATAAAAATAATAAAAAGTAATCATCAAGTATTTTAAGTTGAAAATTTTTCTAAAATACTACTTACATTCAAATCTAACAACCGACTTCCAAATTCGTTATATAGAGTTTTGAAAATTATTTTCCAATTGTAATTTAGACAGTAAATTTCAAAATATTTTTTTAAATTTGTTTTGTATAAAAATTTTAATCCGCTACTTACTAACACATTCTGTAAACTCATTGTCAAATGTCTATATGCCTAAACATAACACATTAATCACGAGGTTAATCACAATAAATTAAACTTTCTGCCATAATGAAAAATACATACGATTTTTAAACATTTATTCATGTTTTCGTGAGTTCGAATAACTGTAAAGAATTTAAAACTAAAAAACAAAAATATATTTCGCAAGAGCATACGAATTGTTGCAAAGTGTAACACAATTTATTATTAAACTTATCAATAAATACAAAAAAAGTACGGTTAATTTAAAGTATTTTGTGTCCCATGTTTCATTATATGATAGAACATTTAAGCTTCAAATGGTGGATACCATGGATGTCCTTTCGCACTAAAAATATTACTGTATCTTTAAGCCCAAGCCTACTGGGGCTAATCCTACTAAGACTACTAAGCGTAAGCCTACTAAGGCTAAGTCTACAAAACCTAAGTCTACTAAATCTAAACTTGCGAATTCTGAACTCACAATGAAAATGAAAAAAGCCGAACGTCTTCTTTGATTTCATCAAACTTTTCAAAATCCTCTGGTTCTAATTCAAAGTCAAACACGTCGAAGTTCTGCTTCAATCTCTCAGGATTGGTGCTTTTTGGAATTACACTCACTCCCAGTTGAAGCAAATGACGCAATAAAATCTGAAGTTAATTGTAAAAATGTAAAAAAACGTAAAAAATTTTAATTTTACTTTACTTTAAAACATTTATGTTCTAATAGAAAGCCTACCTGACCAGGAGTTTTTTTGTACTTCTTAGCCAGTTCCTTTACTATTTCATTGCCTAAACAGTCGGCGTCTGGGTAATCTCCAGGTCCAAAGCCTTGTTTTCTAGCTGGTGATCCAAGCGACGCATATGAGGTTACCGCAATATTCAACTTCTTACACAAGTCCAGTAGTTTTCTCTGTCTGTGGTAAATGTGCAATTCTATTTGCAAGTTTGCAGGTTTTATGCTGGCTTCATTGTAGAGCTGTTCAAGTTGGTCACAACGGAAGTTAGATACACCAATAGCACGTAGTTTGTTTTCAGCATAGAACTTCTCGAGAACCTTCCACGTTTCAACGTGTGGTGTTAGTTCGGGGACGTTTAGACCGTTAGCATCTTTCAAAAATCCTCCTTCCGGTGATGTTTTCACACCACAAGCGTTGTGGATAAGGTACAAATCTATGTAATCTAAACGCAAATTTTTTAACTGTTCTTTGATGGTAGCTTTTGTATCTTCCGGCTTGTGCTTATGGAACGGCAGCTAAAAGTGTTTGATAATGAAAAAAATGCTTGTGCAGTCACAACAAACAAATTTTAAATGTAGCACAAAATTATAAACTTTACGATACATAGATATTAACATACTTTAGTCGCTATAAATAATTCTTCACGTTTTACCACGCCTTCGTTGAAAAGTTCTTCTAAGCATTGGCCAATTTGAGCTTCGTTGCCATAGCCATAAGCAGTGTCCAAATAACGATAGCCAATATTAATGGCTGTTCTTAACGCATTTCTCAACTCATCTATGTTTTGAGCCTAAAAATTTACATATGTAGTTAGTTTCAACGTAATTATAGCAAAAGTAGTCATTATTGCATAAAACTTTTTTAAAAAATATTTAAAAGGAAAAGACCCTATAACGAAAACTTATTTACCCCCCACCAATGTTTTTAATAACTATTTATTTAAGGTTTTACCTGCCAAGTTCCAAGACCTAAAACTGGTTGTTTAACGCCGTTGTTAAATGTGTAATGTGGTGTAGTATACACGCTCATATTAAAACTAAAATATTTTCGACTTTAAATGTACGAAAAACATTTGCAATCAATAGAAATAACGCTAAACGGTAAATATATAAAGCTTTTAAATAAAAAAGAATAAATTTTTAATATAAAAAAAATCCACTAACTCTATTTTTCAATACCAAATTATCTATAATAAGTAAAATAAAAGTTAGAATGAAAAAAGGAATTCAGTATTCGCTCTTCTAATGCCCTCTCAACCGCACGTAAACAACAAAAAATAAAATTGAAAAACGCGAGAAACATGCAGAGTTTACCTTATAGTTTGTGCTTTATATTATAAATACATTATAAACATAAGCATGTTTGATGACAGTTATTTTACATTGAGAGCAAATTCACGTTTTGTTTTTTTTTTGTTAATTGGTAAAAATTAAAATCCTATCTAATCACGCTACATAAAATTTTATTACAATACCTTAAATACACATAATTAAAATTTTTATTTAAGATTACTTATACTAATACTTCTTTAGTCGTTATTACAAAAATGTATTTTCTACAATAACTTCGTGTCCAATTACAGTTTCTTTTTTTTGTATTACAGTGTATTTTCGTTATAATTATCGTCAAACAATAAGTCTAACAAGTTATGTAAAAAATACCCAAACAAAAAACTGTTAATCTCTATTCTATACATCTCCACCCTTCTAGCCAATCCTGTCTATAAGTAACAAGAGGTTTTAGTTGATAATGTTGCTATAACACGCGTAGGAAAAGTTCTTTCGTTTTGCCTTTTCTTCGGCCGCCATCACTAACGCAACATCTTCGTATAGCGAGTTGCGGGGATAATACTTGTAAAACACAAACCAAAATACCAAATTCGAAAAAACAGATGGCAAAAACGCAAAACTATGGAAGTTCTCCATCAAAGGAGCAAAGAACAATGGTACAATGAATGCCGTTATGTTAGTCATCAAAAACGACATTGACGCTGTAGCGTCGATAGCTTCTAATGGCGTTATTAAAGCGCCGTTGAAAAATTGAATCTTCTCCAGAGTATTGGAAAATATAAAAGCAAGACTGAACAGAGTACCACCCATTCCATACACAACAAATGTCGACACCGTAGTACTGTTGTTGCCTACAGTAAACAAAAAGCTGGCGAACACAACGTCACACATTGTAACTAATGGAATACCGTACAGAAGAAGTAAGCGGTGGTTTATGTTCGTGAAAAACATTAACGCTACCAATAACCCAGTAAAGTATGAAGCGGCTATGCCAAAGTTGACAAAGCCAGAAGTTGTCTAAAAAATTTAATTTTTTTCATGACCTATTAAAAAGGATAATTTAAAAAGCCAATAAAATAAGCTGTAAAAAATTTTTTAATGCCTACTTCGTCCAAATGAGCTTCTTTTGTTAATATCGCCGTTCCAAAGATTGAGACAGCCATTGCTCCAGAATTAACAGCACATGCAGTCGCACAAGTTGTCATTACAATTGAATTTTGTGTTCTCGGATTTCTGAAGGTCTGCAGAATTGTTTGTCGTTTGACTTCCTGCAAAATCAATATTATAGTTTTTTTTCATCGCTTCGCTCTAAACGCCTGCATATTGTGCAAATTACTCTTAAGACTAACTTTTTCGTTTTCACTAAGAGCAAACGCGTTCAATTGTAGCTCTGCTTCATCAACAGCAACGTCTAAATAAAACACGATCGAAGCTAAAGCTTCCTCTCGTCGCCCTTCCTTCAACAACCATCGTGGAGTTTCTTTACTGTAGAAAAATATCCCAAGAAAACTAAAAAATTATTTTAAAAAAGTAACAGTTTACTAATAATTGCAAATTGATTAGAAAAATAAATTCATTCAAGAAAACACTAAGATTTAATGTTACTTACCAAACGACGTTAACAATCATTGGTATGATGATCATACAAAGCCATTTTTCCGAAGTACCAAAAAATATTTTCATTCCTAGCAAATTAACCAAAGCATCTCCCCCTTCCATCCCAACAGCTACCATACAATTCAAAAAGTTTACATGTCGCGCATGCGATACTTCCTGAAAATACAGTACTCAGCAAAAAAAGGCGTTTAAAAATAATCAACACGTTAATACACAAAGTTCCAACCAAAACTTACCATGATAAAGGCAGTAGCCGTAGCCATTCCAAAAGAAAGAAAAAACCCAGTACCAAACTGAGAAATCAAGAATAATTCGAATAAAGCATATCGTGACACTAATCCTAACACTGAACTGTAAATTACTTAGAAACTGTAACACAAACTTACAATACTACCATCATACCCTGCACAAATAACAGCATCGTTTTTCTACCACAACAACTAGCTAATTTATCGTAGGCAAGAACTCCGAACACACAGCCAAGAAACAGTGTTCTAAATACAAACATTGATCACTTCTAACTTACATTTTTTAAGTGAAAGTATAAAAATAATAAAGTTTAAAAACATCATATATTTTTCACTTACCCGCCGGTCAAGCCATTAATATAGGCCACCCAATGAAGATGTTTTGGAGACCTCAAATCCCAGTCGTATCTGGAAACCATGGTATCTTTCATCAACTCTTCCAACACATCGTTTAATGGGTTCACAATCGTCATATTGTATCCAAAACGAAAAGATGTGCCCAGAACTACCAGCAACACATTCCAGAACACGGCTTTGTTGGGGAACATTTGGCCGACCTTCAATCAAGAAGTAATATTAAAAAAGTATACAGAACATTCAACATAACACAAGTAAAAAAACACATTATTATAACTGATTTTCAAATCGAGCAGACAGTGGCAACTCTGGTAAACATATAAATTTTCCGTTCATGGTTTTTAAATTATTGAAACGACGCAATCCAACAACATTTATTGTTTAGAGGAATTAATACATAATTAATGCAATTTTGTCGTGTGATAGATAAAAAATATTCATTATCAAAAAACAAGCATGATAAAGACCTACGAAACTCATTTTAAAATAAAGAACAGTGAATTGCCATACCATGTTACATTTAAAGTTGAGTTTAAACTCTTCTCAAAAACATAACAAACTTTTTACAAAACTTTTGTTTTCTATGTAGTTAACAAGCTTGCACTACCGGTTAGTTAACTAACCCTCGCTGGGTTACACTTTAATAACCTTTGCAAATTCTTTTTGAAAACTTATTTGCTTGTATTTTTAAAATATCTTTTTCATTGTATAACAAAGTTTTGCAGTCTGCTAATTGAAAAGTGGGCGCAGTTCGAAAAAAAATATTTTTTGGCAAATTTGTCGGTTAAACAACTACAATATTTTTGTTTGCTATAACCAAATTTCCTTTTCTTGTTTCAGGCACGTTTTATACGTTTAGGCCATTTTTCGTCGTGTTTTACTCCATCTAGCGACGAAAACGATAAAATTTGTACTTTTGAAAGTCTTTTTAAAATGGACTTTGTGCCTTCTTTCGAATCGCGAACTGTGATCATTAAACAAACTCCTTGATACGAGTTTTGTGTACGTTTTGTTTTTGCTGGCGCTTGTTGTTTTATAAGTATTAAACCTTATCTTTTGAGCCTTTTAATATTTAAATATTTTCTCATCCCCACCTATTGTCTAAGGATTGTCGATTAAATTTGGGTAACAATTTTAGTTTTTGCGTTTTTTTTTTAATTTTGAATAACAAGTATAACAAAACTTTAAGATCTGTTTCAGGCAAACGGGTGCCGATTGTCCTGTAAGAACATTAATTGACGAGCAACAATGTCGACTGATTTTGTGAAGAGCTTTTTTGCTGGTGGAGTTGGCGGTTCCTTTACGGTGATGGTCGGGCATCCGTTTGATACCGTCAAAGTTCGCCTTCAAACGATGCCAACTCCAAAGCCGGGAGAAAAGCCGTTGTATGCCGGAACCTTGGATTGTTTCAGGAGTACGATCGCCAAGGACGGAATCACGGTATTTGACTTTTTTTGTTTATTCTATATTTAGAACACTTAGATTTGCTAATTTAAGAAACTTTATATATTACTGCTGGAACGGAGGTTCCCAGAATAAGTTGATATCTGCATTTCTTACCAAATACTAAAATTTCAGGGTCTGTACAAAGGCATGGCAGCTCCGTTAGTTGGTGTGTCGCCACTGTTTGCTTTGTTTTTTGGAGGATGTGCTGTTGGAAGATGGCTTCAACCGAAGAAACCCGGCCAAGCAGATTACACTTTTGTACAAAATGCGAATGCGGGTGCTTTTGCCGGTGTACTAACAACCGTAGTAATGGTACCCGGAGAACGTATCAAATGCCTTTTACAGGTTCAATCTGCCGGAGGGCCACAAAAGTACAGTGGTCCCCTTGACGTGGTTAAACAGTTGTACAAAGAAGGTGGTATCAAGAGCATTTACAGAGGCACTGCTGCTACATTAATGAGAGGTATGGTTTAATTTGACATATGATAATAACTCAATAAGTTAGTTAAAAAATTTGTAATTATTTATTTTTGAAACTTTCAGATGTACCTGCATCAGCTGCTTATTTATCCGTCTACGAATATTTGAAAAATTTGTTTGCTGGCGAAGGAAACAGAGACAAGCTTTCGCCGACAGCCACACTTTTGGCCGGTGGATTTGCTGGAATTGCGAATTGGTCAGTTTGCATTCCCGCCGACGTTCTCAAGTCTCGACTTCAAACCGCCCCAGAAGGAAAATACAAGGGGATCCGCGATGTTTTCAAAGAGGTCATCAAAACCGAGGGCCCAGCTGGATTGTTCCGCGGATTCACGCCAGTCATGTTGAGGGCGTTCCCAGCCAACGCCGCTTGCTTCTTCGGTGTTGAATTGACTTTGAGTCTTTTCAAAGCTCTCAATTTGTAATTTTGACTTGTCAATTTATCAAAGCATCTTTGAATATAAAAATATATTGGTCAAACCAGCTAACGGTTGAGGGTATTACGGTTGTTTTCATTCTTGGATTATGTTCTATATTCTATTAGGTTTTTATATACTATATCTATTCTACTTTTATATATTTATCCTAGTAACCAAATACCCAATAAATTATCTTATAACCGTCGACACTTATTGGTAATTTATTGTCATAAAATTGTCTTTAAAGACGATCAATATATCTTACTTTGCGATAAAAACGACATAAACCAATAAAATTATAAAAAAGTAATGCATTTAAAGTGTTTATTAACAAACGTGACCGAACAACATAACAAAAATAACTCGACGTTGACAAGAGTAAAAATATGAACAATATGTACATACAATAATAGTTGGTGTCGTCAATTTACCGGCGTCCACAGTCGCTAAAATTTTAATTTTTTAGTAACGATTATTAAAAATACGAACAAAACGTCACACACATCAAGAAATGGTACAAGCTTTATATATTTATGGTTCTATTTGTGAACTTACTACATGTGACGACGCTGTAGCAAGCTGAAGATAATTGGGATTAAACACCACGTGATTTATTGTGTCTGTGTGGTCGACAGAACCGCATTGGTAGATCGGATCTCCAGTATCGCGAGACCAACCGGTAAGATAACCACCGTCGCCGCCGCAGAAAACAAAATTTGAGCATGGGGAAAACGTAGCGGTCAATGGTTCTTTCTGAAATATGATAAAAATGTAAGAGATAGTATTCAACTAATATAAAATTTAAAATACGTCGTAAATTAGGAGTAAATTTTTTTTTCATTTTTTTATAAAACTGCTCATATACAAATTCGTTATTAAGGAAACTTTTTCGAAAATTAAACCTTTTATAACGTCGCTTACGTTATAATTATGATGTCCTGTCAACTTATGTAGTGCTTCACCGCTGAAAGCATCTACGATCAACATCTCCTTTCCGTTCGTCATTACAAGTAAACTTAAGCCGTCAGGAGAAAATGTGACATCAGTCCAATCGCCATCCAAAGCCGGGTATTTGAACGTGGCAAAAGGTTTCACATCAAACGTTCTTAAGTCATAAAAATCCAGCGTGTTTTTGCCACCAACCACAAAAACTCGTCCAGTAGGATCAAACGCGATTAAAGGACATGTTTTTGTTTTCATCATTCCCTGTGCTGCTTGAATTCGCATGTCCCACACTCGTATGGTATTGTCTTGAGATCCGGAAAGAAAGACTTCTTCACACGGCGAAACCTTTATCGTTGTTACAAGCTTTTCATGTCCTTGAAAATATCGCACGTACTGTGTCGGGTTGAGTGATAAATATCGTATTGTATCTGAAAATGTTGCTTCAATCGTATCAAAATTTTTGTCATGTTAAAGTTAAGCTAAATAATTGTATCAAAGACTCAGATATCCGTTCTAGGAGTCATACAAAACTTGTCAACCGTTCAATAAGCAATAAAGAACTTTTTGACAGTCTATATCCTGATCGCTTCTTTCATCATTGTCTGCCTAAGAATATAAAACTAAAAAAATAATAAAATACTTACTATCAACTTTTACAGATGAATGAATAACATTGTTTGTCCCACGAACAAAATGTACCAAGCTGCATCCATATTTTTTGCTGTATACCTAAAACACGTTAAAACATTGTAAAATACATTAAATTCTTCAAAACGGACTAAAATCTTTAAATTTAAACGAATTAGAATATATTCTTTAAAACACACTAACCGTATTAGAAATGCTCCCTTGCACACAGTCATACAGTATTATCGAGTCGACATCTGAAGAAGCAATAAGGGTCTTTCCATCATCCGTTATATTCATGTGATTAACTTTCCCATGGTGATCATAAAAGGCTTTGACAGCTTTGATACGGCCAAGATTTTGACCGTCGAGCAATATCTTTTTGCCTCCACTGTTTTTACGCGTTGTACCATTCATACCTATCTAAATATAATAGCATAAAACTTTAAAAAGAAAAACAACATACCGTTTGATGAGCTAAATCAATCATCTACTCTATACAACGGATAAAATAAGCTAAAATACCAACTAAAAAGCATCAATAGCTTTACATGATCTAACAAGCCAACTGAAAATAGCTTAAAAATGAGCGGGCAAAACCATTTTTTAAAACGAAATGTCAAAATTTTAACGGAGTACCACGATTG
Organism: Bursaphelenchus okinawaensis; assembly: GCA_904066225.2. Lineage (NCBI taxonomy): Eukaryota > Metazoa > Nematoda > Chromadorea > Rhabditida > Aphelenchoididae > Bursaphelenchus > Bursaphelenchus okinawaensis. The sequence goes on along the minus strand of CAJFCW020000004.1, from coordinate 11,503,998 downwards.
ATTACTCTATTTCTAATAGTTAGGAATTTTTCAAATCTTCGTTTGTTTATAAATTTATTATCAATTTTACATGTTAAAACTGAAGCATGTAGCAACATATTATGTTAGTTTTCATGTACATATTACTTTCAAGATTTTAAAAAATGATATTTTCAGGATCCTTCCAATCGTTCCAATTACTAATGGCACAGAGAACTCAAGTCGTTTATCCAGATGGGAAAACTGTTAACGTAAGTGAATTTAACGTTGTTAGGAAAATGATAATTTTAGATGGATTTTGACGTATCGTTTTATAGGATGAACTTTATGTTAATATAGGTGACACTTTTCTTATTTTTATTTTTTTTTAAGATTATGTGTAAAATATGATAGGTATGAGGTTTTATATAATATGTATTTTTCTAATTTAGGTACTAATTCCAACTCCTCAAGGGTCAGTTTGGAATGAAATGCATTCAATGAGGAACGGGGAGGATTCATTAGACAGACTGTTGGAGTATGGATATCGACGGATAAATTTCCTGTGCCAAAGTGCTTATCCCGGTTTCAAATTGAATAAGAACTTACCCGGCCCTCCAGGCCCACCACCAGAGTCACCACCACCACCAATTTTTGTCCATACTAAGAAATCCGATGTTACTCGAAAATTCTAACAGCTTTAACGTTACGATAACTTTTCACACAACGATCTCACTTTTATATACGTGTTCAATAAACTTTCAAATTGTTTTTTGTTGTATTATTTATTTTAAATTTAGTTAATAAAAAATATTGAGATAGTAACATAACATTTATTATAAAATTTAATAAATACAATAATTAATATTAAAATTGAGGACTTTAGGTCACATGTATGGTTTACTCCGTCTATAATTCGTCATTTCCTAGTTCACCAGGATCTGAAAATATACATTTTAAGTTATTATACATAAGATCGTTTATCAAAAAATTCAAAATAATACATAATTTTCTATCAATTGTAAATATTATTTAATTAATAAAGACGTGAAAAAATTGTATAAAAACGAGTTTTAACAAGAAAAATAAACGAAATCGTATAAATTAGTTGTAATAACCAAAATTGACCTTAGATGAACTTTTTCATGAGTTTTTTGGCTTCATCTGGGATTGAATTGTGATCCAGTTTTATTTCGATGAATATAGTAGAAATAAATGCGAAAAGGAGAGATATTAAAGCAATTGGCGAACGATGAAAGGCCAGTATAAAGCCGGCAACAGATGTGAGACCGGCAATTGCGATAAAACGAAGTGTACGGTCAGGTCTCCAGAAACCGTCGTAGGGTTCCGCTGTAAAATTGCAAATGGAATTGCGAAAATCTGTCACACAACATAAACACGCTTTTAAAATTAAATGCAAAATAAGGAATAAAGCCAGTAATATAATACATACCAAAAAAAATATAAAGACGAACACAAGACTGAATTAATAACAACAAATACCAAATAAAACGTTTAAAAAATCATAGATACTGTTTTACTCACCGTTCACGTCCAGAATGCACTCATCCGAATCAAAATCACGTTTGTACCCGTCCTTGCATTCACAGTTGTATGAACCCGGAGTATTGACACAAATCTCGTTGAGTTTATCGCACAATTGCTCACCATTGTCAGAGCATTCATCTACATCGACACACCCTTCATTTTCTACCATTTTATACCCGGTTCTGCAAGCAGTACAGCCAAGAGGGCCAGAAGTGGTACAGCTAGTCGCGCAACCATCAAAACAAGCTAAATAACATTGTTTTATTAGTATAAATAGAACAAATTACGTTACACGTAACTGTACTTAAAAACAGTATAGTTAATTTCCACTTTATAGCATTTTACTACTAACCTGCACATTCAATTGCTGTGTCATTCTTCGAAAATTCATAAAAATGAGCATCACACGTGCTGCATCTAACACCCGCGTATCCTTTTTGACATTCACATTTACCCGTTCCTTGTCGTGTGCCGTCACCCTTAAAAAGGCAATAATAACAAGTCAAAAACAAGAAAAGGTAAAAACTCTATATTAAAAAACTTACACTGCACTTTCCTCGTTTAAAGCATGTCAACCCCTTTAAACTGCCAGGACAAGGCGAACAATTATGTCCAAAATGTCCTTGAGGACAACATTTTTTAAGTTCATTTATACATACAAAATCAAACAAATCTGGATCAGACTCTTGGTGTTTGAAGAACCATTTTTCTAGTACTTCTTCACTATCTTCAGCCATATTATTACACTAAAAATCAATATTAAATAAAAAGTTCAATAGACTTACGCGGAATTTAAGCTCTTTGAGGTCGGAAAACTCTTCCAAACTTTCTAAATGCTCTTTGTGGCACACGTACTCCATAATTTCAACAAAACGAGTCTCACTAAAACTTACTCATATAAGCAAAAAGAGAAAAATAAATAGAGCTATTGCAAACAAGTAGCTTTAATTTTCGTAACAACGTATATGACTTTATTATTAATTACCTTGTTTTAAATTTTCCTAGTTTTCTTTCTTCCCAGTCAGTGTTACCACCAGCAAAGTGTTGATTTTCTGTCTTTTTAAGACCCTGAAATTAATAGGTTAACGTTTCAATACCACCTTAATAATAAAATATCAATTAAAACCAAACTTACACTTTTAAATGTCTCTACCATAAATTTACAATATCCGCATGGATCATCGGCTTTTGCGGCGTTTCCTAATACCAAAAAGGCCGTCACGACCAAAACCAGTAGATAAACCATTGCATAACACAAAAAGACGGCTCCCAAGAAGACCTTAAATACAAAGTTAACCTTATTTCAAACCAAATTAACTAAAACACTGTCAGCGCAAATCGCAACGTATAAAAGCGCACGAAACGATATAACACATCTCGAGAGTCCTGTTGGAAATTGTCTTGAAGAGATTTTTGTTGGAAAATGCAGAATGCCACAATATTTAACCAGCTTGTTTTCGTTGTGGGATTTACAAAGTATAAACGTTACGATTTCACTGTGATTTAATAATAATTTAATTTCGTGTAATAAATTAATTAATTAAAAAGAAACACCACTACATGTGTTGATCAATTTTTTCCATTTTTTAATTCTTGAACTTTCATAACTTTGGCAAAGCGACTTTATTTTAAAACTAGCGCTGAGTCTGAATCAATATGTTTGATAAGATAAATGTCATTTGTTTGACTTGGAATACTAAAAAGGGGAGTGTTGACTTACAAAGTAAAACTGAAAGGTTAATTCAAAAAATGGGCTTGTACCGAATTGAGCATTAAAAAAAGTATGCTACAATTTAGATATAAATTCATTGTCAAAGCATTGATCAAGTACATCTTCATTATATTGATAATTTTTTTCTTTGTAATATACAGTAAGTTTATTAAGTTTAATATTTTCTAATTTTTTTTATTTTCTGAACATGTGTCATTGTTTTTGCAGTACGACGTGAATTTATACCAGACAATTTTGATTTTACTCCGGCTGGTATGATAAGCCCGCCAAATGTCAATTACAAATCACACATTAAGTTTAAAGATTTACATAAAGAATATAAGTTTGCTAACGCTCAGTGTTATGGAAGAATTATAATAGCTATAATTTGTGGCCCACATGATATTCAGTATAGAGAAGCTGCTAGAAAAACATGGCTACAGGTAAAATTAAATTTAGCTTTTATGACTTTAGCCTAGTGTACAGGAAAAGATTCCACGGGAACTTTTCTGGAAAAAACGCACAATAGGTTTATGCCTACAGTTTTCACAAAAACAAAAATTTTATTTCATGAAATTATAGAATATACCTTCTGATGTTACATACAAGTTTATAATTGGTTCAACAACGGATGGTTATACGGAACATCTACTACAAAACGAATTTTTTTTGCATCACGATATCGTTCGATATGACTTACACGATAATTACAATTATTTAGTCTTGAAGTCATACGTGTCCTTTGATTACACAATCAAAATGTGTAAAAATTTTACGCATTTTATTAAAATAGATGTAGATGTGTACCCAATCGTGGATTTGTTATTAGAAGAGGCTAGGAAGACGTGGTATAACGACGTAGTGTTAATGGGTGAGATAAAAGAGAATACCCCGATTTTCAGATGGCCTGATAAAAAGTTAGTTATTTTAGTCATATTATTGTTTTTTATTCATATGCAAATATTATTACATCTTATCAATATAGCAAAAAATTATTTTTTATTTTGAATTTAAAAAGCCATGTCTCTTCTGAATGGTATACATGGAAAACAAAAAATGTTTTTTTTTTAATCTCTAATGCCATAGTTTAATTTATACGCAATTTTTTTGTAGTTACATTTTATCTCGTGATATAGCATCCGACATAGTACCGTCTTTTTGTCGCGGAGCTACATATATTTACACAAAAGCAGCATTAACAAAAGTTTTGGAATATACGTCAACCGTGAACATATTCCGTGCTGAAGATGTTTTATTTAATGGTGTCGTAAGTGCTATTGCTGGAGTGCAACAAAGAAACATAAATGGTCTTTGTGCAAATTTAGTAGGTCAAACTTACTTTTTTTAAAATTTTTTACTAAACATTTCTTCTTCTAGTTTTTAATTTTTGTTTTTTAATGCTACCAACTTAAAAAATGGTTTTAGAAAAAAACTTGTACAATGTCACACCACTCACATATTGTGAACTTACACCAGCACAACTATATTCCTACTAGTAAAGCATAAAATTGTTTCTACGTCTGAACATTTAATGAAGATTTTGTCACACAAGGGTTTAAACATACTACATAAAATAATAAACCATTTGTTTGTATTTGTAACAAGGTTGAATCAGCGAACAGGGGTAACTGCCGAGGGCAGAAGATAATCCGCATCGCCTTCTGTGAAATTTGACAAAAATTTATGTTATTATAATGCAATTACCTGATATTAAACTCAAATCCAAAAAAAAAAAAACAGTTTATATAAAACGGTGAAACAAAGATAACTAACTACATATTATAGGGTTACACTATAGAAATGTTTGTCATCCGGGTCGCTTGCTTGTTGATACTAGTGGTTGGAGCTACATCTGGAACAGCGGTCGTGTGCCCAAAGGTTCAGAAAGCGGTGGGAAAGCTGATTTCTGCTGACTTTAGTGCTGATATATTTAATTCAGCATGCAACTTAATTCTTAACGGTACCAAACAAGGAACTTCCTTTAGCAACCTTGCTACAAGTAAGTACTCTTTGCTAAGAGTTATGTTACAAAAATTTGTTAACGTTATTAAATATTAGGGAGAAATTCCCGTTTGGCTTAGAACTTTCAGGAAAATCCGATATATAAGGGACGAGCTAAATACATCGGATGGAAAGTATCAGACAAAAAATGCGGTTTCTTGTCTGATATTTTCGTCTCTCATTTTCCCGCTATCTTTTTTTTCCTCTCGTTGCCGACGGCAGTTAGAGAAAAAAAAAGATCGTTGAAAAAAATATCAGACAAGGAATTGCATTTTTTGTCTGATACTTTCCATCCGATGTATTTAGCTCGTCCCTTATATTCAATTGCATGAATTAGTTCCTTAAATTAAATTTTAATCTATAATCACATATATTTTAGGCCTTTATAACACATTGGAATCGCAAGTCTTGTCGCTTACCGCCTTCTACGGGCCTGCTATGAAGCTTTACACTGGCCTATCTGACTGGGAAGACGTACTAGACAAAGCTGTAACCCAAATTAAAAAAGTTTGCAAACCATACTACAACAACAAATTATTGAAAAACAAACCTGCTAGTATGACTGCTATGGACAAAAAGATTGCCGGTTGGATTGTGAAGAAGGTCGTTCGCGGTGCTATGCTGGATGTTAAGGGAGCTATCGAATCGTCTGACTGGAAACTGATCCTTACCGACTTGTGGACTCCAATCAGATTCGATGCCAACGGCTTCACCAAACCTTAAGCTATTTTTTTATACGTCGAACTTTATTGCCACAATAAAATTTGATTTACCAGATATTGGAAAATATTTTCGCGAATTTTATTATTAAAATTTTGCTAAAAAAAAGCTCTTTTCTGACCGTGTAGAAAACTAAGCAATGTTAAGAGGGCTTTACGTTCCGGATTCTCGAGTATCTGGCATTGTCTACAAGTCCTGCAACCTTATTTCCAAAGTATATCCTAACTCTTTGCAAGACAAAAGAAGTTGTAGCTATGGTGATAGCTATTACTGTAATGTAAGGAATAGCCGTTTTTTTAAATAGTTGATTAAAAAAGCTACATATATGCATACTTATATTTTTTATGCTACTCAAGTTTAGGCTGGGATTTTTTAAAGCATTTTGCCAGTTTCTTGAATTATAATAATTTAGCAAAAAATTAAACGAAATATTTTAAAAAATATTTTACCACAATTTTATTATCATACTTTTTCCGTTTGTTTCTTGTTTAAATTAATGCAAGTGCTTTTTTGTTCTATAATATGTTAACTAACAAATCTGTCGTTAAAATCAACATATAGTAGATAAGTTGACAAATTTTGAATATAAGAAAGATTATCTAACGGTAGTCCACACATACTACACACAACTACGAGATAACTACTTCTTTGTAACTGTAATCGTGTTGAACAAAGAGATAACTACAGGGAACAGCAGATAATCCCAACCAACTTCTGTGAAATTTAACAAAACGTTATGTTTCCAAATGCAATTATCTGATACTAAACTCAAATCCCCTACGAATAGTCGGTATAAAACGATGAAACAAAGAGAACAAACCACATATTTTACTCTGACACTACATCAATGGCCAGTATGCGGGTCGTTTGTTTGTTGCTGCTGGTGGTTGGAGCTACATCCGGCACAACGGTTGTTTGTCCGAAAATTCAAAAAGCATTCGGCAAGCTTATTTCAGCCGATTTTAGTGCCGCGATGTTTAACAGTGGATGTAACTTGATCCTAAATGGTACTCAACAAGGAACTTCTTTCAGCAAGCTTGCAACTAGTATGTATTATTTATTGGAAGTTACCGATACATAATGTTTATTCGGTTAATTTAATTACTTATTTTTGACTTAAGTGATGATTCTTATTTTCTAGGCTTTGCTGACTCTTTGGAATCGCAAGTATTGTCACTTACCGCGTTTTACGGACCCGCTATGAAGCTTTACGCCGGGTTATCAGACTGGGAGGATGTACTAGACAAAGCTGTAGCCCAAATTAAAAAAGTTTGCAAACCATACTACAACAACAAATTATTGAAGAACAAGCCTGCTACTATGGCTGCCATGGATAAAAAAATTGCCAAATGGATTGTAAAAAAAGTTGTTCGCGGTGCAATGCTGGATATTAAGGGAGCTATCCAATCGTCCGACTGGAAACTGATCCTTACCGACCTGTGGACCCCAATCAGATTTGATGCCAACGGCTTCACTAAACCTTGAGCTTTTTTATGTATACGTCAGGATTTGTTGTTGCAATAAATTATGTTGAAGTTTATGACATATTAAATAAATGATTGATGTGCAAATAACAGCAATATGTTTGTATTTTATATTTTCTAGTTTACCGAAATGACTGAAAAGATTTAAACATAAAAATTTATATAAAACAATAAGACGAACTTAATTTAATGACGTTTAACTTTAAAATTTCCATTGTTACCGTCATGTTTTTTACAAAAGCCGCTAAATGACGAGTTATTGCATTCTCTAGTACGTCAAATTACCTCAAGGCCTAATATTAAGAAATAACCTTTAGATTCAAAAACCAAACCTAATTAATTACAGAGTAGCCTGTCTTGTATTCAAATTTTATTTATTGGAAACGAGAAAAAAAATTCGAAACGATAAGACTTACAAAACCAAAAATTTTTTAAACTATGTAACTATAGTTGAAACATACCGATATTTATACCGTAGTTTATAGGTTACATTATTACTTTTCAGAAAGCGGTAATCATTAACAAAAGATGATCATTTTTACCTTCTTCCGCTGTGCCTATTATTGTAGAATACAAAAAATAAGTACATACATAATTTATAAATTATACGTGGCTGAAACTTCATTATGCATACTGTAGTAGGCTACAATAACAAATTATAATAATCTTTACACTTATACTTATGTGAATTTATTAGATTATATCTGGTCAAATGGTTTCGAATAAAACGAACTAACATGTCGGAAACACGTGGTGAGGGGGATAATCGGAAATAAGAAAACATAAACCATACGGAATATCTTGTTCATCCATAATGCAAATAGCTTTTCAATTTTTTATTTTGTTAAAATTAAAAATATGTTTTTGATCGTAACTATATAATTTCTAAAGTCGACAAAATTACGGCTTTCTATATTTTTAAATTATATGGCTTACTATACTTGTCCTTAATAACTAATTACTACGCCCAATTTTGAAATGCTCTTTCTTGTTCTCAACTTACTTTGATATTCATATTTCGTCCTCCGCTCATTATGGCCGACTTCTTTCACGTGTATTTGTCACAAGTTTTATTTCTCGTTCTGTACTGAATAAAATTGTGGGCGCGATAGCATTTTATTTATCAAAACATTTCTTTTTAGTTTATATTTTTTGTTAACACATATACTAAATGATTACGGTACATTAAAAAGAGGCTTTGTTGGGAACTATACCTTCACTTTCTAGAGAGGATTTGTTTTGTGTATCTTACGTTTTCTTTACAGTTCGTAAACTATTTTCCATTTACACCTCTTTCTACTCGACGTTTTGCCGAAACTTAAAATTTTTAAAATTTCGTGATTACGTGCTAATTTTCCACTTTTTCACATAGGAACAATCTATTGATCAGGGCGGTTCTTTTTAGAAGCTCGCCCACAATAATTGGGCCCCGCCGGCTTCATGATACGGCGCGATTAAAGCAACCACACGCACTGGTTGATTTTGATGGTTATAAAAAATTAAAGTTGTGTTATTCTTCTTGTCAGACATCTACACATTTTATGGATTATTTCAACATGTAAGTATAAAAATGTTATCAAAGCTAAGTCTTTGTTATAAAGTAATATTTATGTGTATATAGTTTAAAATATTCACTTCTCTTCACTATCAACCATATTAACGTGTACAACAGTCATTGTATGCTAAAAACATTATTTTTTAACTTTTTTTTGCAAATAATGTAATATATAATTAAATTCGTAAAACTAAGCATTAGCTGGCGGAAACGCCAGCTAATGCTTAGTCCCAGTATCATAATTCATAACCATTATTGGTAATTGTAGTAATTATGGTTTACTTCTAGTTTTTTTGTGCTATTCACGCGTAAAAGTGTAATCTATTATTTTAATGCGTTTTACTAAAGCTGAAATATACTATAAGTACTAAATTAATAACTGATGTATTGTTATTTTTAATGCGTGGTAAGATTAAAAAATATGGACTTTAACAGTTTATCTTTACTAACAATATACCACAGTACCTCATTAACAAGAAATGAGTAAATCACTAATTTGTCGGAAATATACGATTATCTTAAAGTTAGAATGACAACATAATAGTAACTTTACTGTATTACGTAAACACGTCTAGCTGAGCAACGAAAACTCTTGGACAAATAATAGGTTAATATTTTGGTCTTAAGTTGTTAAATAGACTAAAATATCGCTAAAAATAAAATACGGTTGGATAATGTCGTCATATTTGACGTCTAATTGGCTTATAAAATACATATGCCTATTTTTATATAGAATACTGAAATAGGAAACGATGACATTTAACAAACTTGTTCAATGACAATCTTATCTAACTTCTTAATAAAATTCCTTTTTGTTCATAGGACTTTAAAAATTACTTTCTGAAATTATAAAACTAAAAATTAACTCCTTATTTGTAACACACTTTCAGATGATCATTACACACATGAAACCTTATTTGTCTCTCTTTATATTGGTTCTGTTCCTTCTGCAATGCACTGATGCCAACTTTAGGTTGTGTGGCTTTAAGTTAACTACAACGTTACAGCACGTTTGCAAACATCAAGTATGTGGCGGTTATCAGGTGCAAACGCAGAAACGTAAGTGTTAAAAATTTTGTATTAGCGTGACTTGTAAGAGAAAAAACTTTTTTAAGTTTATTTCCGGATGATTCAATGTATTAGCTTCACTTCTTATTTTTGTACGGTAATTTAAAATAGAACTTACTTTAATCTTTAAATTTAAAACTTTAGGTGCCCTTAGCGACTACAACAACCCGTTTTTTCGATACCAGATTATGGGATATAAACGTCGCATTCCGCAAAAAAGAGCTGGCGTTGCTACCGAGTGCTGTCAAAAACGTTGCTCACTGGCGTATCTGCGGACATACTGTTGTGCTGGTTTTGAGTGACCTCAACTTGGCAGAGAACTTTCTCAGAAACATACGTACGCATCCGAATTCAATTTATTTTCCGTTTTTAACGTCTTCACTTTTCTTTTTTTGTAACTTAATGTTTAATCTTCAACCTGCTAATTTCAATTTCCTCGATCTCTCTTTTTCCGCATGTGTGTGCTTTTTATGTAAATATATACAAAATGTACCGCATATGAAATTTTAATAAAATCTCAAGTTTAATCTCACACAAACTTAAACTAGCAAAATTATGATCTTTATCCTTAACATGTTTCCCGTTGTAAACTGTTTAAAAACTTATTTCTTAATTTTGCACGTTTATAGGTACTTCTCATTACCTACACCATTCCCCTTATAATGCTGACCGTACTCTAATTTATTTTTATTGCTATTTTTTAGTAACAAACCGATTAAACATTATTATTGTTAAAAACACGATTGGGGTTGATGCGGATCGAGAAGTTAAGGACTGAGGAGAGAGGGAGATATGACGTTCAACTATAATATGAAAAAATAAATAGGTAAAAAGTAAAATTAAATTATCCATGTGGAGTTGAAAATCAAAAAACTGACAAAAAACAATTGCTATATGAAAGTAAGTCTGAAAAAATAAAAAAGAAATGAACAGACAAAAACAATATTTTAATAGACACAATCTCAAAATAGTTTTTGAGAAAGCAGAGTGATTTTATATAACTGTTTCAAATCATTAGTTACGTTCAAAAAAGTTTTTAAGTTTTTACTATTTTGTATTTTGTGTTTGGTTGTATTTTGTACGTATTTAAAAAATCTTAAGCTGCTGAAATAGTATAAGAGGAAAGACCAAAAATTTTCACAGTGACGACCAGCACTTCAATTTTAACAAATAAAAGTCTGCCCCCTGTTGTTATTTGCTATGCTCTATGTGCAAAAAGTAAACCCTTAAAACTAAAATTGTCAATTTGGGAACAAATTTTGTCAACGCAAAGTTTCTTTTTATCCTTGAGAACAGTAGGTAAAGTTATTAATGAAAGTTTAATATAGTTAGATGAAATATGCCCCTCGTTCTGGCAAGTTTTTGCTTCCGCAATTTGTCAAATGACTTTTAACAAACTTAGAAAGCATTTCTTGTGTATACTCTTCATTCTTTTACAAATAATTTTTTAAATTGACATTGTGCACTGTAACTCAACCGTACAACAACCATCAGTGTTTTACCGGACCGGGTCCGGTCCGGTCCGGATTTTCAAAATTGCAACATTGAAAATAACTTTTAAGCTTATGGTTTGAAGTTTTAAAAAATAAATAACTTTTGTGAAGGTCCGTCTCCTACAAGTTCCTCGCTAAACATTTGGACCGGCCGGACCGAATCGGTCTTGCTGGTCCGGGCGGTCCATTTCGGTAATAACTTGATAACCAAAGACGGACCTTCACAAAAGTTATTTATTTTTTAAAACTTCAAAGCATAAGCTAAAAAGTTATTTTCAATTTTGCATTTTTTGAAAATCCGGACCGGACCGGTCCGGCAAAACACTGACAACCATTGTTCCGTTTTTACCGCCGTATATCATTTATATCCCTAAAAACGGATTTGACTACTAATGAAGCATAAGTTAAGTGACGGTACGTACTAAGCATGCTTAATAAGTCTGCGGTTTCCTTTAAACGGATTTAAATTCAGATAATCTTTTTGGCGGATCAAAACTGTCAAAGGTCATTATGAGTCTGCTCCGGCTACATTGTATTGTCTCTATCAAACCTTTCACAAGCTTGTGCGTATTTGATTAAGTAGTAGTTCAATTCCGTTTAAACGTATTATAGTCATACATAGTAAAACGTTTCAGACTGATACAGTTTAATACAACGACCTAATCTACGTCACGTGACTTAAACGTATATATTCGCTTATTATAAAGTGAGTATATATATATATACTGGAAAATTTATTCATTGATAACTCTGAGGGTTAAGACAGTTAATTCCGTCATTAAGATCATGTTTTTTCTTTCAAAATTAAAAAGTGCAGAAAATCGACCAAAAATAGTGATCTTCACAGTATACTTTTCAATGTTTTTGGACTTTTTATTGGTGACCATCGTAGGTAAGTATTTTTTAATAGAGGCTATAAAAGTCTGATTTTGACCACTATTATTATACAACTCTGCCTTTTTACATTTACAACAGAAATCATGATGTTATTTTAGTACCGATTTTGCCTAACCACTTACTACAGATTGAGAACTCTAAGATTATACCATATTTGGACGATGCAAGGCAAGAACTTAACGTTAGCCGCAAAGATCGTCAGCTAAACCACGAAGAGTTTGCTGCCAATAACATACCATTAGCAATGTTAATGAGCTCAAAGGCGATTGCTCAGATACCAACTAGTTTGATTGTATCGCAAATTACTTATAGGTAATGTTTTGAGTACTATGAAGATAAAAAGACAACTGACATAAAAAATTTATATTTAACGTTGGTTTTCGCTAATTTTTATTCGTATTTTTTTAAATTTTCTAGAATTTTTTATATCTTTTTTTTTCAGAATTGGTTACGACATTCCGTTATTTGGTGGATTTGCTATCTTCACATTATCTTCACTGATATTTGCTTACAGTACTACATATAACATGTTATTGTTTGGTCGTGCATTCAGCGGTGTTGGATCCGGATTTGCGGCAACGTCTGGAATGGGAATGGTAGCTAACACATTTACTGATCAAAAAGCGCGAAGCAGAGCGATAGCAATTGTATTTAGTGGCATTGCTATAGGCATTCTGCTTGGACCTGTATTTGGTGGTTTACTTTATCGTATCGGCGGAATAAGGCTGCCTTTCCTTATTTTGGCTGGACTATCTTTTTTTGTTGGACTGGTTCAACTGTTTGTTTTAAAACCAAAAGTTTGTAAAATACGTCCCGAGCACACTGATTATTGGAAATTGCTTTGTGATCCGTACTTAATGCTAACAACAGTGGCAATCTTTATCAACAACTGGTCGTTTTCTGCTATTGAGCCTACCATGCCTTTGTGGATGATAGAAATGTGGAACTCAAACTCGGTTGAGCAAGGATTGGCCTTTCTACCAAGTTCATTGGCATATTTGGTGTGGACATTTGTCAACAAATACGTTGTAAAAAAACTAGGACAATGGGCATCGTGTATGGCAGGGTTCTTAATATTAGGTGCTGGTTTAATTGTTGTAAGTTTCTTTATAAGGTAAATATTATACACAATATATTTTATTTATTCTTATGTACAGGGTGTCCCAAGATTTTTGCGGAAAAGTAAAAGCTTGTTTCTCGAAAAGTACCAGTCCAAATTGGACGATTCTTTTTTTAGTACACTTGAAATTGCGGGCGGATTTGGTATTGGTACTTCGTTTTTTGATATTCGGCGGATGGTCGGCGGAGGCCGGCGGAGGCTACTTTTTTGCTTTGACCAATCCAAAACCTTCATTTTTTGGTTCCTATGTCACCTGCTGATTCGTCAAAACGCTTTCCAATCAAAACATGTCTTTCCCTGCATCGGCGGACGACCGGCGGAGAAAAACGGCGAAGGCCATAACTCCGCTCAAACTCAATATTTTTTCACCGGACAAAAAATGGAAATGTTAGTTTAAGCTTTTTAATACATTTAATCAAGTTTACAGTTCAAAAAAATTTCATCGGCGGACGATCGGCGGAGAAAATCGGCGAAGGCCGTATCTTGGTCAATTTTTAATAGTTTTTCTTCGGGAAACAAGTAAAAATGTTCTTTTAAAGCTTTTTAATCATTTCAATTACGTTTAAAACTCAAAAAATTTCTTAAAAATATTATTTTTTTTATTTTTTTATTTAACTTTTTAAAACTATTCCGATATTTTTTATAAAAAGTTTATTAACAATAACCTATATAACAACAACGCTAACTAATGAGATTGTTCATCGTTGGTTGCTGGGTAACTCCTTTCCACACTTTGACCACCAACATCAAGACACCGTCGCAATCGCTTCGGATAGTTGCGCAAAGCTGCGCGACACATTTCCACTGAAATCTCCGCAACCACATCGCGAATTTTTTGCTTTAGTTCGCGTAACGACGCGACTTGAACACTGTATACTTTTGCCTTCACGTAACCCCAAAGGAAAAAATCCATTGGGGTTAGATCGGGCGAGTTTGCCGGCCAAACGAACGGAGGAGGAGCGCCGCGACTATCCCGACCCATCCAGCGACCCGGCAGATGGGTGTTCAAAAACTCGCGCACAACTAAGCTATGATGAGGCGGAGCCCCCTCATGCATGTACACCAAAGTAGCTAAAAAGATATAAATTAGTATTTTGCTTGTTTTTCGTACCTGAATTTGGCCACTGTAGAAGCTGTGGCAACACATCTTGCTCTAACAGCTCCAAATAACGTGCCCCGTTAATGTTTTCATCAATGAAAAAAGGCCCCACAACCCCGTTCTACCCGATGGCTGCCCACACATTCGTTTTGGGAGAATGCAGCGGCTCTGATACACACCAGTGAGGATTCTCTTTAGCCCACCACCTTGAATTTTGACGATTTAAGCGGCCATGGATATGAAACGTGGATTCATCGCTAAAAACTAGCTCTTCCAAAAACGCCTCGTTGTTTTGCAGCTGCTCAAGCATAACATTTGAATGCGATAAACGTTGTACTATGTGCCTTGGCAAGATTTCTTGCACTTTTTGAAGTTTGTATGGGTGGTACCCATCTTCGCGCAATTTCCGACTACATGTACTCTTCGAAGGTATACCCTCAAAACGGCTCAATTCTCTTACAGATATTCGCGGATTGTCGGCAATAGCATCCCCAATTCTAGCAACAACTTCAGGAGTGGCAACAAAGCTAAAGAAATGTTATTTTGTTAGTTGTGCTTACTTTGTTTTCACTTTTTCTTTTCTGAGGCAGTGGCGACGACTACGAAACTCGATAACCCAGCGTTTAATAGAATCTGCTGATGGACAGGGTGTACGAGGGCTACGGGGGTGATACACGGCCATGTACTTTCTACGAACGCTTTCAGGACTTTCCCCTAACTTAAAATACCATTCAACACATTCTCTCTTAACATCAGCACCCCAAACCATTTTTTCTTGATCAAAGAGTTTTAAAAAAATAAAAATAATACCAAGTCAGAATAGTTTCAACTATGTTTTTATGGTTTTATTTGAAAAATACATGATCTCTGTCGATCGAAAGTAATCTTAACTATTTTTTAAAAACTTCACTAATTTCTGAATTCGTAACAGTTAGGTAGAGAAGGACCTTAGGGTACCAGCAACTTTTTTCCGAAGAAAAACTATTAAAAATTGACCAAGATACGGCCTTTGCCGATTTTCTCCGCCGATCGTCCGCCGGTGAAATTTTTTGAGTTTTAAACGTAATTGAAATGATTAAAAAGCTTAAAAGAACATTTTTACTTGTTTCCCGAAGAAAAACTATTAAAAATTGACCAAGATACGGCCTTCGCCGATTTTCTCCGCCGATCGTCCGCCAATGAAATTTTTTGAACTGTAAACTTGATTAAATGTATTAAAAAGCTTAAAATAACATTTCCATTTTTTGTCCGATGAAAAAATATTGAGTTTGAGCGGAGTTATGGCCTTCGCCGTTTTTCTCCGCCGGTCGTCCGCCGATGCAGGGAAAGACATGTTTTGATTGGAAAGCGTTTTGACGAATCAGCAGGTGACATAGGAACCAAAAAATGAAGGTTTTGGATTGGTCAAAGCAAAAAAGTAGCCTCCGCCGACCATCCGCCGAATATCAAAAAACGAAGTACCAATACCAAATCCGCCCGCAATTTCAAGTGTACTAAAAAAAAGAATCGTCCAATTTGGACTGGTACTTTTCGAGAAACAAGCTTTTACTTTTCCGCAAAAATCTTGGGACACCCTGTATAAACTTTAATAAAAATAATTTTTACAGATGCCTTATTCCGGTAGCTTCTACTACCTCCTAATTCCTTCCGCTTTTCTTGGAGTCGGATTTGGGCTTGTTGGTCTTAACACTTTCCCTTTAATGGGCCATATTGCTGACCTTCGTCATACGAAAATATACGGTTCAGTTTATGCAATTGCAGACGTTTCCTGCTCACTAGCATTTATTTCGGGGCCTATGGTGGGTGGTCCTACATCGCGCTATTTTGGATTTCATAAGTAAGTGCTGTATGTAATTATATCTTAAAATATGAAATTACAGTATGATGGTTGCCCTTGGAATTGTAAATATTATGTTCGCGCCACTAATGATTTTTCTGCGAAAATTGGAAGAATCAAAGAGTCAATTAACATTGACAAGTAGTAGTTCAACTTGCAATACCTTGAAAATAGAATCAATTCAAGATTCGAATTTAAAATTATAATTAGATATCAATGTAAATATATTTTATATTACATCTATTAATTAATACATCCCATGATGATTTTTGCATTTTCAAAGTTATATCTTTAAAAAATGTGTTGTTTCAAGTAAATACTCTGAAGAAACTTTATACAACGACTTTTCTTCTCTGCTATAACTTTCTTATAAATTTGAACTTAGCAAGATTTACTACGCAGCATCAATGCTTCGACTAAGCATTTGAATTTAAAACAGATATGAGAACCATAAGCCTACGTAGATATGTATGTTTGGCTTATTTGTGACAGGTTACGGACAATGACAACATAGAAACCATAAGAGCACTTATTATAGATAATGAGATACATTGAAAAAGACAACTGTAATAACGCTAATATATTTGACGTATAAAATTAAACCATTCGATATCTTGCCAATAATACTAAAGTAAACTTAAAAGTTTTGAAAATTGTTTTTTTTCTATCGACAATCTTTGACTGTTTTGCACAGAAAAAAGTCGTGGCTGGGGGACACGTATAAATACTAGATAATTAAGAATAATGTACATAACATTTTAGATCTTAGAGTTCATCCTCTCATGGTTCATACGGTTTGTGAATCGACGCCGCTGAGGTTAACCTGACGTCGGAGTTTGGCGAGCTACCGGCATCACTGCGGGGCGACTCATGTGGCGGTAAGTCGTTTACCATTAGCATTTCGCCGTGGAAAAAGTTGTAGACATAGTAACCCAAAATGGCGCCAAACATTGGTGCCACAAGCGGGACCCAGAACCAAGTGTAGTTGTTGTAACTGAAACAGTTAAGTTCTACCTTTTTAGTTTTTAATCACTTTTTTGGTTTTTTTACTTATCTTTAAAATTTAAGGAACAAATATTTCTATTTAATCATTTGATTGCAATCATTAACACTAAAAGTTCTTGAAATATAGAACAAGCATGGCTTATGATAAGATTTTTCAATAAAACATTGCGATATTAAAACAAAGTGTCATAACAATTCCATTATCATCCGTTTTTCACTACTAACATGTCAATAACTGAACTGTTCTCCTTCAAAGTTGTAAATTTATCGTTATCAATTTCTAAGCCACGCAAAAACAATTAAGATTGATTTTTTATAAACGGAAACAGCAAATTATCAAACCTTGACAAAACTTTAAGAAGCTTAATTTGCCATGTGATATTTAGATTTTAAAACTTAATTGATAAGTAATTCCGTTTGTATTACAAACTATCAGATTTAGAAGATTTTGGTTTAAAATCAATAAAATGTAATATCATTAGTACTAAGAAATGCCAATGCAAATTTTGAGTCAAAAATTCAAAAGCAACTTTAAAAACACAACATCAAAATTACCTAATCACTCCCCATCCGTAACCAACCAGTAAAGTCATGAATCGCGGCCCAAAGTCACGTGCCGGGTTCAGTGCGGCTCCGCAGTTGTGCGACCACATTGATATTACACACCATAAGCCCAGTCCAATAATGGCAGGCCGAGCTCCTTGTGGTACTTTGTTCCTGTCGTCCGTAACTGCAAGTACAACTAATGCCAACGTCGCTGTGGTGATAAGTTGATCCACAAAAGAACCAGTTATTGATAAGTAGTCCTTTGGGTATGTCGCAAAAGCGCCAGCGGTTGCATTATCTCCGGAATACTGTCTTATTCCTCCGTCGAAGTCGTTAATTGCATCTAAAATTTAAAGTATGATATATATTATAATAAACTTTTTAAAACCTTATTTAACTGTCGAATTTGGAAACCAAAATGTCAAATTTTAAAACAAATCAATGTATAAAAATAAAAAAATTACCAAAGTAAACAATAAAACAAAGTAAAGCGCCAGCAAAGAAGCCAAAGAATTGAGCAATCGTGTAGTAGATGAATCGCTTAAAATCGATCTGACCAACCCAGTAAAACAAAAGTGAAAACGCGGGATTCATGTGAGGGCCAGACAGTTGTGAGCCAAGGTAGTTCACAATCAACAGCCACAATCCCCATGAAACAGCAATTCCATACAAATGGTTCTGTTCGTGAGATGTTCGGTCTTGAATTGTTTGGACCAGATTGATCGAAGCACCACCGTACTAAAAACAAAAATGGTAAGAGTAGTACGTAAAGAACAAAACAATTACTTCCACGACCTAAACTCAACCTCATTGAAAACTTTTAAGTCTAATCCACCACCCTCCCCCATTAAACTAAAACCCATCTCGTCAAAAAAACTCACCATGAAGAACATACTGCAGAAGAACTCGCACATTACACATGCAACCAAGTGTCTGTCCACCTTCAACTTATCCGCCAGCCTAAACAATACCGGTATGTAAGGCTGTGGCTGCATAGCTGCTATGTTATTATCCGATGAAGCGCTACTCAAACTCTCTGGCAATGGATGCTTCCTAGACATAGACACTTCCGAATACAATAATTAACCTGCAAATATTTTAAAGATAAACACTGATAAAAAATACTATACCAAGAAATAATAATATGTCCAAAACAGTTAGCGATAAAACACGAAATTTACGAAAACGATAGAAAGGTCAAACAGAAAGTTTGTTTTTTAGCTTTACAATGATTTTTTAATGTCAAGAAAACTCACAAAAGCAATATAAAACCGTGCATAAAGCAATATAAAAGTTACTTGGTGATTTATCAATCAACCAGTTCGTAAAACTACCAAAATGACCCAACTCTACGTTCCAAACAAACCTGACTATTATAATTCACCTTCGTCTGCGTTTCATCAACTATTTACAATTAAATAATGAAAAACGAGAAAAATAGCATTATCTATTTTTAAGCAATCTGATCAACAAGTTAAAAATATTTTTAGTCGAAAACGTAAAATGTATTCTTGTAGGAAAAAACATTCCACCGCACACCACCGTAATCGACAATACTCGACAACTTTCACTAATAAGATGAATAACATTGATAGTCTCAAAACATAACTATTTAAAGAAGACCTTGCTGAACACAGCAGTGATAAGACAATCAGCTTACACCAATATGTAAATCGGAACCTCGTGCTTCAGATTCCACACAAAAGTCCCGCCCCAAGGCGATTGCCAAAAAAAAACTAAAACTTTTAAGAACAAATATGCAAACTTGTTCACAACAAGATCAACCAGCTCAAAAACAAAGTCACTTATCCTTACAAAAGTGTTTTTAAACAGTTCACTCTCATTAGTTAATACTCTCTGAAAAATATTTTTAACAAACGGCTTAACATTGTTTCAAGTAGTTAAAAAAAGCCGGCTAAAACCCCAAAATTCACATTGAATTTTACAAATTTCAAATTAAAATTTTGCTCGTTTTCAAAGATAAATTAAAAAACAAAAATGTAGAGATAGCAAATATATATGAATTTCACAGTAATTATTCAAGAGCCTATCATCAAAGAACAATAAATTATTAGAAAATGTAAATTTATCAAAAAATTAACTTGACTTCCTATCAAAAAGCTTAAATAATCGCCTTAACTGTCCATTAACGTTTTATAATCGAACAATGAGTTCAACAGCATCCAGAAAGAAAGACTTGTTCCATGTGGCACAACTCCATCTCTTAAAACTGAATTTTACAGATCTCATTAAAAAAATGTGTTTATTGGTACAACACAAGTCGTTGCGCTTTTTAAGAAGCATAGCTTTGTAGGTTGGCAGCACAACATTTGGTTTATCTGAATAAAAACGTGTTGTTGTAAAAATTAGAATAGAATTTTAATATGCACCAAACCCAGACAACAACAATAACATCAGAACATCTTGCACGCGTAATCCCATAATGCACTCTGTTTGTCTTATATATTCAGCTAAAGGCGATCCCCGAATCTTTATTCCCGGCTGGATCAACACAAGCTTTACCAACATTCATCTTCCCAATTTCAACCACCCTTCGACAGAAAAAGGTAAAGAAATCCTTACCCTATGGTTACATTAATAATTTCCAAATATTTGTCTAAAAATTTCGATTACGTTAGCTTGTCTAATAAAAGTCGATCAAACGGCCATCTTACTGTAGATTTTAATTTAATCAAGTGGAAATTCAATCTTTTTCGAGCAATAAAACCAAATATTTGCGTTAAAATAGGTGTATTTTAGCTAGTATAAAATTTCAATTACTAAGATTTAGCCAGTATAAAATTCAAATTACCATAGCATTTGCCAAATTTTTTAAACATAATCCAGACCCTTTGATAGAATATTACTATTACGTTACTCCATTATGTTTCAGTCCACACCTTGTAAAAAAAGTCCAAAACCGATAAAAGTAAATTTAAAAGCCAATTCGAAAAATATATTATTTTTGTCGACGTTTTCTTCAAAAAGCTTGGTGATCAACAAACAAAAGTTTGATTAGAAACCGCTATCTTGATAAGTGTTGTAAAGCCCATCGGAAAAAGCGTTTTTCAATCTTTAAAAGTCAAAATTAAAAAGTTATATGATTCAGAAAATGAAATAGTTGATTTCACCTCATTAAAATTCTTTCCTAGCTTTATTTCACAAATTTTCTAAACATTTCTTCGGTTTTTGAATTTAAATGGCTGTCCAAACAAAATTTTACCAACAAATTATGCTTACGTAAAAAAGTAACAAACAAGCACAAACTTTATATAATATTAGCAATAATTTTTAACCTTTAAAAGACAATAAACCCTCCTTAAATAACAACAGAGACTCGTTTTTCGAATACCATCTAATCTACAATATATATCAGCGTAGCTCTTCAAGCATTATAAAAAACACAATAGAGAATACAAAACTATAGCAACAGAACGGTGTAATAGCATAGTTAACGAAAAAACAAATAACTTTAACAGCGCTAAAGTTCTAAACTGATAACAAAATTGGTTAGAAAATAAAAATTAAAAAGCCTTTAAATTAAGTAAAATGTATACTACCTAACCACCACAAATTTGAAAAGGTTAAAGCACAAAAAAGCATTGTCAAAGTTCGCAGTAATTTAAAAAATAATGTTAAACTTATCAAAAAATAAATATACAATTGTAAAACCACAAAAAATACGACATCGCGACACCCCGTACAGTTCGATTTATTACAGATATGAAAAAATAAAAACAAAAATATTTATTTAGTAGTACCTTGAAACTTAAAAACAAAATAAATAGTTCATAATACCATTAAACCATACTTAACAGCTCTGCTCCAAATACTTGTATTCAAAAACAAAATTGTCTCGCGTCCTGATGACAAATCGTTCATAGTCAAAGAACATGTAACTGCCCTAAATAGAGTAAAAACCGATTCGTATATTTAAAATAAAATATCGTCTCATTATGCGCAAAACAGCTAATTAAAAATAAACATACGCATTCATAATCAGCTGTGATGCTAGTTGGATCACATTCTCTTTGAAACCACATCAAAAACTTTTTGTGATATCTCCATGATTTACTTTTCAAAGCCCTCGCTGCCAATCGTTGAGCAAACGTACCCTAAATTAAAACACACTAATGCCATAAACGTAACAGTAATTATTATCCAAATAAAAATCTCAGTATTAAATAAACGTAAACTAACAAAACGTACTTCCATGTAATAAAATATAAAAAACAATGTTTCCAATTCCAGTTTCGCGTAATATTCCACAGTTTTCATTTCGATTGCCATTTCAGACGGATACACAACGGAAGTAGTTTTAGCCGGACTGTACGCCAAAAAGTTCTTGGCCCGAAGATGATCAACAGGCGTAGGAACATTCTTAACTGCATTTTCAATCTGTTTCATCACATTCAGTTGGCTTTCTGTTTTCTCCGTTTGATTAATACCATATGCAGCAAATGGATTGATCTGAATCTAAAAAAACGAGTTGTAGTATAGTTCAAAGCCCTGCCTATTGGACACTACAATATTTTACTTACAGAAGCAGTTTCAGGTTCCGTCTCAGTTTTTTGTTGCAAGAACAGCTCCTCAGTCAAACCTGTTGGATAACTTATACCAAAGTTTGTCGGCGACATAGGTCGTGCCAAATGATCTAAAAAACGCAAATTGTACAAAATCTTTTCTAAAACTCTAAAAGTGCAAACCCAGTACCATGCCTAAAAAGCCGCCAAAAAATGACAAAACCATACCCAATGGTGCAGTGTAAGAATTAAAGAAAGAGTCATGGTTGTTGTACTCTTGAGTAAACGGTGTGTCATCTTTCGTCCTAATTTCAATTAAATCGTCCTGCCTTTTCAGCGAGATATCTTTTTTATTTTCATCGCCCGCAGCAGAACTAGGAGATAAATCAGGCGTGACTTCCAATCCAGGCAGTTCAAGTTTGTTGTATGGTACAAATTTTGTCTTCTCAACCTCTTGCGCTACTTTTTTCGTTTGTAATCTGAAAACAGCTGATTTTATTCTCTAAATATATGTCATGTTTATAGAGAATAAAAATTTAAAAATTATAAAAAAAATTTGAATTGATCTATTCATTGACTAACGTTTCAACTTAAAAGTATACAAAAATAAACTTACGCCGCCGCAGAACCAGCCACCTTGACCACAGCATTGTACTTCATTTGAGGTACTGTTGGAAGCGAAGATCCTGCCGTCTTCATCTGATTCTCAGACAATGAGCTAAAAAATTAAATAACAAAAACGTGGTATTAAACTAGAACAAAAGGTGTGTTAAAATAGCAGCAAAAACCTTACTGATGAGATCCAAAAGACGATCTCGGAGTTGTCGGAATGTGAGGCATCGACGCAGTCATAAGCTTTGGAGATGCTTTCGGAATCTCCTTTGGTTTCGTTTTGTCCAAATCTAAGACTGATTTAGCAACTAAAATGTTATTGTGGCAAAAGTAATATAAAAATTTTAAAAATAAGCATTTGGACGTCAACAATTACGTAACGTTAAAAGCATACCTTTTTCATCGTCGGTGGGAGACAGATTCACCTTTCCAAGCTGATCAATATACTCAGTTAAGCACAAGTCCTCGTAAATACTGTCCAATTCAATATCCAATGGATCTTCAGTCGCGTCGGGACCAAGACCTTCAACGTACACATCTAAAGATTCCATCAGCTGATTCTTCACATCTTCGTATCGAATTTTCTCGTTCAGCAACAATCTCATGCATACTTCCAAGTTGTCCATGTGAAAATTAACACGCTCCAAGTGTTTTTTTAAAGTTTCGGTCTAAAACTTAATTTACATTTTACAATTTAAACCGGCGCTAGGACAAATGCGGTTTTTGGACATTTGCGGATCTGCGGTTTTTAGACACTTGCGGATCTTCGGTTTTTGGACACTTGCGGATTTTGGACATTTGCGGATTTTTTAAAGGTTTTTTTATTTTTTAGTTAATTTAGTTGTATTATGTTACTAAATTGTACTAAAGTTTGAATTGGTACGGTTTTAACATAACAGTACCTTTTTGGGCTTTTAGTAATATTTAGTACCAAAAATATAAAAACAGTACCGATTAAAAATTTAGTACTATTTAACATTAAGAAATATTAAGACAGTGCCAATTTAAACTTTAGTACCATTTAGTACCATACTACAACTAAATTAAATAAAAAGTAAAAAAAACCCCTTTAAAAAATCCGCAAATGTCCAAAATCCGCAAGTGTCCAAAAACCGAAGGTCCGCAAGTGTCTAAAAACCCCAGATCCGCAAATGTCCAAAAACCGCATTTGTCCTAGCGCCTTTAAACCAATTGTTACAAATACACAGTATAAGCATTTTCGGTCTTTACGCAAACAAAATTAACATTATATATACCTTACCTCGTCTTCCTGGCTATTCAGTTTCTTATTTCCTTTGTTTTTGTTCTTTTTTTTCTTGTCACTCACAGTTGAATTGGCCAATTCCAACTTTGATTCTGTTTTGTCAATTTCATCTTGAATACATCTAATTTTTGCCTATAAAAAAGCAAATTAACTAGAACGTTTTTACTTACTTTCAACCAATCAACCACCTCCACTTTCTCTTTCTCCTTCGGATCAACCTTCTCTTCGATTGACAGACCAATCTTGCTGTGAGGCTTGGTTTTGTTTTCCCTCTCAATGTCCTTGAACAGCTCCATTTTTGTTTCAATCAGCCTTCTGTAAGTGTTCAACTTTTCTTTATCCTAAAAAATATTTAAAAAATTAAACCAGAACAAATGCATTATAATATCAAACACTAACTAAAACAACAAACAAAACTAAAAGATAAAAAGTCATTATATTAACATACCTTGATCTCGTTAGATCCTTGCCAGTTTTTAACCTGGTCCCGCAGCCTTTGCAATTTCTTTATTTCCTTCTTTAGATCTTCTTGACATTTTTCCTTCATGTTTTCACCATTAGCCTCGTGCATCTTCTGAATCATGTCTTCAAACAGTTCCAATCCTTCATCTATCTATAATAATATAAAAAACTTAAAAAAAGTTCACAAAAATATTTCAAGCAACATCAAATAATAGTTTTAACTCACAAAAAAGTACCCAATAAAGCATAAAATATTAGTTAAAACAATATTAAAATCATTTAACCTTAAAAACAAGAAGTTCTTACCTTTTTGAAACATTTGTCTATCTCCACCATCAATTTCCGCTTTTCAGCAGCCATTTTTTAAAAGTTCTAACTAAAAATTAAAGCTTTACCTAAAAAACCTGCAATGGCAAAACAAAACCAGAAATTTGATAATAAAAACAGTTTTAAAACTGGAGGAAAAGTTGTTTTCAAATTTTGAGAAATTGTTGTTTGAGTTCACGGCTTGCGTCCGAATTGGCGCGTTCTGTGGCGAAATTTTATACGTACTTAGGTAAAAAACATTGATTCTGCAAAAAAGTTAGCATGATATTTAAAAAAAAATTTCTTATGAATTTGTAAGGCGTTTGCAGTGTTTTCTTGTTAATTTTGATATTTTGCTTTAGGAAAAAATCAATTTAAAACTTTTTTAATATAATGCGCTTTGTTTTTCATTTTACTAAAATGATACATTCATCAAATCAAATTATTTTCATGATTTGTCTCATTATAGACTACAGTTATAACTTGATGGATGGCGTAATTTTCAGAACGCAACTTTCTGCGTAAGAGAATTATCAAATGGCTACTTGTTTACTACTTTTTAGATTTTTACTTCAGTATAATACAAGTTTTATAAAGAAAATGAGAAATAAATTTTGATGTATTAAATTAGAGCAAACCTAGTGTTGTATGCATCTTTCATTTTCGTATTAGTCCTCTACATTTTATTAAATAAACTAATTATTAAATATTGTTATGCTAGTTTTAGCTTTGGTAATCTACTCGAACCGACGTATTGTAACATGATAAAAAAATTAAATTTAAACTAAAATGTCATCGTATATCAAGTTTTCAAGCGATTGTAACATTTGTTATCTTTTTTACTAAAGAACACTTACGAGACAATAACAACCGTTCACTGAAATTGATTTAATTTGTTTTTGAATCACAGTATGTTACAAAAAGAAACTTTTTTGATTGTAACAATGTAGCGAGAAGAACTACACAGCGTGTTGCGTTGCTTTACCGATTGTCTCGTTTTAATTGCCAACAAGGAAGCGGTTAAATTTTAAGAAATTGAAGTAACTTTTGTTCTTGGAAACGGAAATAACTTAAAAAATAAAAGTTTTTAAACCTTATTTCAGTAACAAACGTTTTCCCTTGAATCTTTTGAGCTTTTACAAAGACTTTAAAAATACACAATACACATTATTTTTGGCATAAAAAATACGTGATGTTCGCAACTTTTCAAAGTATTAAACTTGAAAAGCAGTGGAAAGTAATTAATTATCCTTTCATATTGATATTCCAACAGAATTACAGTTTTTTCGTGTGATTAATGATTTTACTGCAAATGAGATACAGCAAAGAATATTGAACTTACTGAACGACATGATAAAACTAGTTACATGCAATTAGAAAAAAAAGATTCATAATTTGTCTAGGTTGTATTATTGCTTAACTTTAAAGTGTATTTATTTTTTATTAGTTATTAGAATATTAACAATTTTTAAAGTAATGGATCAGTTAAAGGAATGAAAGCAACCTTTTGTTTGCGCTACTTTTTGATATTAGACATTTTTTACCTAATTGGCTTACAGTGAATGGAACGCCGCCTCAGGCTCGTTTTTTAGTCTGTACTTTTACAACTCGACAGTTTAATGTTTTGCTATAATAATTGTAGTCTCTTTGATATACAGTAATATGTAATAAAAGTTGCGATATGATTTTAAATTATTTTATATATTTGTGCTTATATTAATATTTTATGATATTAGGAAGGGGGGGGAGGTGAGGTTAAAATGTATGTTTTTTAAAGTACAAACAACAAACTTTTTTTTTAACTGAAAACCTTATAAGAGGGAAGTTCTGTAAACGGATTCTAACGCATTTTTGGAATTTTTTCTTATTTTTAATTGAGGTATTTTTTCTAAATTACTTTTTTTACCGACTAACACTGATT
This sequence comes from Bursaphelenchus okinawaensis, assembly GCA_904066225.2. NCBI lineage: Eukaryota > Metazoa > Nematoda > Chromadorea > Rhabditida > Aphelenchoididae > Bursaphelenchus > Bursaphelenchus okinawaensis. The sequence goes on along the minus strand of CAJFCW020000004.1, from coordinate 11,476,868 downwards.
TTGTAATCTAATCAATCGATTGATGTATGCTCCTCCCACATATCATACACGAAGGGTTTGTTGTAAAAAACAAAATGTGCCATTAAGTATAAATAAACGTATTTCCTTTTCTTGGTTACTCTTTGTTTTTACACTTTACAGTGTTTTTGAAATTTTTCAATGTACTAACTTTTACAGAAAAGTTTTTATATGTTAAGGGTGGTGCTGCGATGTAATCTTTTTTAAATTCTTTTTATGAGTATATTACGCCAAGCGACTTATTTAGTATCTTAATACTGTTTTTCAATTAGAATTTTTGATTTTTTAGGAAAGAACCATCCGTGATGTCGGTTCAAACAGCTACGTCAGTCAGTGCGGACAACAGAATATGTAAAATGGAGGATGAATACAAAGAACAGGTACTATTTTTTATAATAACTTAAATTTAAGTAAATAACCAATTTCACAGAATTTTTTAATACTTATTTTATGTAGTGTTCAACTTTTTAGTTTAGAAAAACCGTCGAAATTTGTTTTTGGTTCGTTACATGCATAAATAACACAGCCACCCTCCAAATAATTTTTATAGGCTGCAAAAGCGTTCTACCCAAAAGGAAACGTCTTAACACCAGAACAACGAGAGTTTTACGCCGAAAATGGGTTTCTAATTGTACGAAGTCTTTTGAAAAAGCCGGAGTTGGAAAAGTATCGTAACCATTTTCAAGATGTGTGTAAAAATCCAAAAATACTGCCAATTGAGACTTTGCTAATGAACGATGTTTGCACTGCAAAAAAAACGAAAGAACGCAACGAAAATACCATCTTGAGGTTGCAAGACTTCAATAATGATCCAGTGTTTTTCTCGTATTGTCAGCATCCTGTGGTAAGTGCTTTACCGTGTAAAAAAGATAAAAATATAAAAAACTAAATAATAAAGTTTTTGAATTAAGTACCGTTTTACTGTTTGTAATGATTTTTTGTACTACAACTATGTATATTGGATGTTTACAACGTTGTAATGCTATGTACTATAAACTTTTTTTTCAGATTTTGGATATTGTTCAAGACCTAATCGGCAAAGAAAAAGAATCTAATTTAATGGCAATGCACACAATGTTAATCAACAAACCCCCAGACCTAGACAAAACCTTGTCATCTCGTCATGCCCCACATCAAGACGAATACTTTTTCCCATTTGGGTAGGTACACTTATTGATTTTTATGTTATAAACCAAACTTAATCATTTAAATAGCATAAATTAATTAAAATTAACTTTTAGACCTTCTGACTATATCACATGCGCATGGACCGCCATTGATCGTTGTACGAAAGAAAACGGTACTTTATTTGTATATCCAGGCAGTCATAAGATGCACAACCAACCTCATGGGTATCCAAATTGGGAGAAAGGCGTGAACAAGGTTTTCCAACAAATCTTAACTTTCGACACCGAAAACAACCCATCGATCGACGTGGAATGCGAGCCTGGAGACACCGTATTCTTCCATCCTAACTTGGTTCACGGCGCCGGACCAAACCTTAGTGACGGCTTCCGAAAAACGATAAGTTGTCATTATGCAAATGCCGATGAATGTAGATACATCGATGTGTCTGGAACATATCGCACTTCAGTTGCCGACGAAGTGGTGGACATGTTTAATGGGCGTTACAAAAAACTTGGAATACCTTTGGCTAGGGATTGGGGAGTAAGTGTATTTTATTATCGTTATAATTTTTTTTTAATTTTAAAATTTGTAATTATTTTTTGAAACTAGCCACAACAAAATTTTAAATATTATTATCTAATAACTGAAAAATTTTAGCATTTATGGAGGATGCGTGCCCGCCCTGTCAATGCAAAGAGAGCTCATCTATAATCACATGACGAATTGATTTACAACATATTAGACAATAATGGCATTATATTGTATATTAAACTATGATAAAAGTATTAATGATTAAAAAAGTAAAGTATTATCAGCACGCTTTTAAACTAAGTAAATTGGCCTTGTTCAATTATTAAAATCATTTTTCAACATTTTAATATTAACGTAAACTACGAAATTTATTCAAAAGTTTAATCTACAAACATGTGTCTAGGAAAAGACAAAAATAGTATATTAATATGTATAAGTAAGAAAATATTATCAGAATGCTACTGAGCTGTTGGTATATGATTATACAATGTTTATCGTGTCATCACATTAAATTTGCAAAAATATTTATAGCGCATAACACGTTTTTAACTTAAGAACAGAATTATGATAGAGTGACACAAAAAATAACAAACATAATATATACGTATGTATTCTAATAAAATGTTTTACAAAATTAATATTTCATTAGGGCATAGTATTGGATAAAAAAATCCGCTGGAAGATATAGATAGTGGATAGTAAAACGTTAGTAGACACTACTAGTATTAATAGAACTCACTACCAGTACTACTAGTATCCGCTCACGCTAAGTTACGTACAAAATTTTTAAAAACTGAGAAAGAAAGCGGTAAATACAGTAATCACGCTGGCTGAGAAAACGGTCGCAGAGTTCTGGGCAGCATCGGCACCTTGTTGAGCGGATTCTTTGGCCGATTCTAAAATATATAAATTAACATCGATACAAAAGTAGCTCTTAACACAAACTTTATATTTTTCTTTGATTCTAGAAACTGTTCTACCGCTTACAATTACTAAAAAATGCAAAATTGCTCCTCCTTTCCCTCAGGCCAATTAAGAAAAGTCTAATCACTTACCAGCCGCGTTTGAAGCAGCATCAGCAACAGCAGCTCCAGCATTTGAAGCGGTTTCTCCAGCCGAAGCAGCAGCATCAGCTACAGCGTCCTTAGCATCCGAAGCGGCATTAGCAGCGGCATCTGCAGCATTGCTCGCGGCTTGTTGAACCGCGTCCAAAGTGGCCTGGTCGTTCTTCTGGTTTGATGGTGCAGCTGAAGCCGCATCGACGGCTTCTTGAGTGAGTGCGGGAACTACACTGGCGACTTCTGTTGTGGATTCCGCAGCTGCTGGTGGTGGAGTGGATTCTTGTGCAGAAATGACAAAAGCAAAAGCCATGAAGAATACCAAAGATTTTTGCATTTTGATGGAAGTGAGAGGAAAAGCGGGAATGTCACTGAAACAAATATAAAATATATTATGTATATATATGCTACACGCATATTTCTATAAAGAAAACATTACACAATAATACACAGTAAAAAAATCTTCTAATACCAACTGAAGTAAAAGTTTGTGAAAATGTAATATATAACCTATACATATATGTACTAAAGTTTTCCTATTAGCTACATAAAAGCATAAATGGCCCTATACATGTTCAATAAATTATAAATGAACACCAAAAACTAACATAATATAACTCTAATGATGGAAACAAGTAGAACTTTTTCGGGTGTTAATGTTAATTTCCGTGTGTTTGGTGTGGTTTTATTATTTCGAGAGGTAAGTAATCCTAAAGTAATCACGCACGCTTAAGCCAATATATCCGGGTAATCCCAACCAAACATGACAGCCGGTTTTGTGTAAAACTACGTTATTGTGACAAATTGTACTCGTCTAACATTTTAATTTGTTATGAAAGTAATTAAAAGTGAGAGGGATTGTGATGAGAATAGGTCGTGCACGTTCGTCTAGCCAAACGGCCAGACAAGATATTTAAAGTAAAGATTTAAATATTTCAAAAATTTTGGATTTGTCAATTTTGAAAGTTAAAAATTCATAAACCAAAAATAAATGAAATGTTTCTCTGTAGAAACATACTACTTGAGAAAAGAAACGACTCAGCTGGAACGCTTGTTAACAATAAAAGCTGCAAAGTCAATACTTTACAAATAATATATACAATGGTCTTTCATGTTCAACTGCAAGATATTAAAGTAATAACAGTTAGTTTTTAAAATACTTCAAAACGACTTCCTATAAATCTTAAATATAAGATTTTAAAAATTTCGATTTGTTTTATCAATCCATGTTATTAAACCAAAATGCCAGCACTACACTAAGAAAATTTACATTTATATATGTTGATTAACACGGCCCAACTAAATCTGCTTAGGGACCCGGCGGGCACATTAGGTCTTATTAAAGTTGCCCACATATTTTGATGTTACTACGTTTGCCGAAAAAGATACCATTGAAGAAACTAGTTTGAGTTAACGCAAAAATTAGACCTTAATTAAGCGCTGGCTTTTTTTACATGTAGTACAAGTTTATTTTATAATATAGAAAGCTTTACTTGTCGCGTATAGGTGAACCATGGCCTAAGCCAAGTACTTTAAAAGTAAATCGAAGTGATACACTTGTAATAAAATTTGTTATCTAAAACTCATAATTGGCTAGAGCGCAAAGACTGTGTTTATACGTGTACATATATTACAAAAGCCAAAACTACTGAAACAATACAAAAATCGGATTTCCAAGTTAGTCAGACAAAAAAAGTAAAAAATGTATTGCGCATTCAAAGTAATTCATGGTGAGTAATCCGGATTACAAAGTGATGACAAAAAATAAAAGGATTTTGAGAGACACAAGGTCCTAGACCTTTGTTGGGTTTTTGACTTAAAACCTCTAAATTAAAAAATTTTTTAAAAAATATTAATATTTTTAAAAAATTTAAAATCGGTTAAAGACTTGTTGTATTTAGTGCCAATTAGCTAATTGTGCTGTAGGAGTAGGCCATAGAAAAATATTTTTATCTACCCGGGCACTACCGTCAAAATATTCGCGAACAAACTGACTCGACATTTTATACGCAAGCGAATGTGTAAAACGAGCAAAAAAAGCGCACGATAATATTTCGTTTTTATTGTTTTAAACGAACGGTTAATGCGTTTAAGTCATCACAATTACAAGACCAGTTTAATCAGGTTTGTTGAACAACACGCTAAAATAATTGCTGGTGAAGTGATGCGAACGGGTCCGTTTATAATATATACACAAGAAAATATAAATAGTCATAAAACAAAAGGGAACCGGAAAGAACTGTTTTTAGGTAGATACCAATACCAAGAACGTTAAACCTACAAGCAACGTTATAACAATCCGGACCAAAATCGTTTTTAAAACTTTGATTTCAGTATTTTTGGCCTAAATTAATTAAAATTATCGAATTTAAAAACAAAAAAAAAAAACAAGTGAATTTTAACAAAGAAGTGTGTCCACTTTACTACAAAATCAAATACATAATTTTTTTTATAAAATTTTGATGAATCAGAAGCAAAACGTATCGAATTTCATTTTTTATTAAATTTTGTCCATGTTTAATTACACTAAAAAAGGTATAGCTACCCTTAAAAATCTTTTATACTAAAAAAGTTATAATTACTCCTAAAAATCTTTAAAAAACCAAACATTATCCTACAAACCATGATTTTTGCAAAAACACATTTCACTAAAAAATAAGATTAAGCCTATCTATCGCAAATATTCAAAACTAAAATGGTTTGAGCGCGCGGCTACTCTGACCAACAATACAGGACAGAAAAACCCATAAATTTTAGTCAAATGGCTGATGACCATTTTGCACGGCTGTTGCTTTAAAATGACAGTTAAATAACGTTTCGTAAAAATGTAAGGCTTAAGAAAATCTAGTTTAAAAGATTTTCAAAAACATACTGAAGAATTTTTTCAGCTAACGCCAAAAAATCTTAATTTTTTATAAACAAACCCCACCTAACATCTATGCTTCGTATTTTAAATCTTAAAACCAACGCCCTACTCCTTCAAAATATTATAGTATTCTTAAAATATAAAGTCGTATTCAAAGCTGCAAAAGCGTGAGCAACTTTACAAACCCAACAATCTTCAAGTCATTTAAATTGACATGAAAGACTATCCATGTCACAGTAAACCGGAAGCATGTTTTGATGACAAACAATATTTGCGTATTCATGGAATGTCCCAAACGACTTCTTGCAAAATTAATAATTAATGAAAAACATAGGGCCGACATAGAAATAAGAAATGAATAGTCAACTCTATTGTTATTTTTTATCATGGTTTATTTTACAATAAGACTTACTGTAGTATACAGTTTCTTTATATAAAATGAGTTTTTCTGTTAATGATTACTATTAAAAAATACTCTAATTATAAATAACCTACTAAAGAGCAACCTAACACACTATTCGTTGACAGTATTTGAAAAAGCGAATGCATCCGTTGTCGCCACCTATTTTTAGGGCCAATAAAACGATGCGTTGCAACGGAGAATGGCCGGTTAGTCAGCGGAAAAAAAAACAAAAAACCGGCCGAACTGACGTGGGGCGTTTGTTTGCGACCTTAAAGATGTACCACTTCATCACATAATATTTTGTACGGTGATCCGCGGTGCGGTTGTTCTGGTTATGTTGATATATTAAACATGATATTTTCGAGTTTTTTGATGCTTTGCCATGATAAATGATAAATCCTCAATTATGATTATAAAGTATAATATAAAGATATTATATTAAAAGTGCTTAAAATACAAAATAAATTTCATCAAAATCAACTGGTTAATTACTATTTTATAATTAATATGAGTGAAAAAAAATTTAAAAAAATGAGGTTAAAATCATAAGAACATTAAAAAATCATATAGATACTTCTTCTTTTCGTCTTTGTTTGCGGCTACTATAATGTGTTTGCAAACAATATTATTTACACGCAGTTGTTCACTCGGAACTCTAGTCTACTGTTCTGTAGCTGCAAAAAAAACTAATATTTAGAAGAATGAGCAAACATATCAGCTTAAACAAGTTCACATGGTAAAAGTGTTTTGTTACACCATTTTAATTATGAATTATTTAAAAAATTAATGAAACAATAACCAAATTCAATATTATAAGAAACTTAAGTAACACAAAGTAAAAGTTAAAATCGCAAAACATGCTTACTAGCTTTATTCAACTTAGAAGTTGTCAGGCTTTGAAAAAAATAACAAATGTAAAATTGGGTTTCAGTTTTACGAGTATTATTACATATGATGTTATTGTAATTTAATATATTGGCAATAATATAGTGTTAGGTATTGTTTATTTGGATTTTAGTCGCAAAAAAGACTTTTTTTGCATCCATATTAATTTAAAAATGACTTTTTTGATCACACTCCATTGGCTTAGTGTTTTATAATAAATTTAAAATTGTGGAAAGTAAACATGGCTCTTATCAGTTATGGATTAAAATATCATAATAGCTTCGTCAAAAAGTGCAAAAGATTCTTAGTTCAGCGCGAACCTGGACTTCTACTCGGCTTTTACCCAGCTATAACCTAACATACAATCATGCATATTTATAAAAATTTACTATTTGTCACCTTCTATATATTAGCTGTTTTTTGTTGTTCACAAAAGTTATATGATTACATTTCAAAAACCAGAACTTACGATTTTAAATCTTCTGTCATATTTTTGGATGGTTCGCTTACAATTCCTATAAAGACGCATGCAAACGTGTCTATACGATACCTTCATACGGATAATGAAGCAATGTTGGCTGAGTATACTGTACTTTCATTTTTTCAAACTTTTTACAAATAAATTCAATATTTTTAGAATTAAAGTCTATTAAAATATACAAATTGTTCCTTAATCGTTATTTTGACTGTATTAGATTAAAATTTCAGGTGCACAAATGTTACCGAGGCCCTTGTAAAAACCTTACAAACACTGTTTTGTACGTTAATTTACACAAAGGACAAACTTTGATTGAAGTATTACAGCTCAAAAACAACGCTATTGCAAATTGGGACTTTCGCTTCTCAATAATTTATGCTTTAACAGTACCAGTTTTGACAGAAGTCGGCAGACGAGAAATTGGTATATTCCCAAATGGATACTGTAACGTGATGCATAAAAGAACAAAAGATGTTGAGTATTATCATGAAGTAAAAAGTTGCGACTTTAGTAATATCTTTGGTAACGGAAAGAGTTATTTTCAACGTTTTTCTTATAGCAGCATGGTTACTTTTGCGTAAGTTGTTGAAAGTTGAGTCTAAAAAGGTTTATTAATATTTTTCAGACAAAAAGAAAAAATAATTGGAGATGAAACCTTTATTAGTGGAAACGAAACTTTTACTTACTATACTATACTAAATCCTACTGAAAAACTAACTGCAATAACTGACTTTACATTTAATTTAACAAACAGTCAAACCGATGTTATACAAAGTTACTGTCCATTTTCAAATAATGTAAAAAACTGCGCTAAAAAGTACAATCTACAATCCATTGGAACTGATTGGAAACACATTCTTGGCACTTTAAAGATGGTTAACCATACATGGAGTAGCTACAATAGTGACACTGCTAGTATGGCAGACAATAATTTAACAGATCTAAATAATGACAATCAGAGAAACATTGAAAATGAGCTTAAAAATGAAAATACAATTAAAATTGTAAAATATTGGGAAGATACAGACAAACTATTAGAAGCTTTACGTAATTTATTGGTTGAACAGTACGACAAAAAGGTAATTTAACGACATTAACGGTACACGCAGAGCCGGGCCGGGACTTTTGGTCTGGGGGCAGGGGTCCAAAAATCCGCAGGGGGACCACGTTCCAATTTTTTCGAAAATTTTTTTTGGGGGGGGGGGTACCCCCCCGTCCCGTCCCCCCCCTCGCGCCCGGCCCTGGGTACACGTCTTATATTTTTAAACGCTTATCCGTATTTTATAAAAAAAAATGTAAAAATATAAAATGCCTGTCATATAAAAGAATGTTTTCTAATATTTTTTGCAACTTCAGACAATCCACAAGCTATCGTCAATATTTTACGCCACAAATAGTGCAAATGACAGCAATGTTCAAACTTTGAAAGCAGCTGAATTATTGGTAAAAGCAATGCTGACAAAACCATTGATTGCCACTTTGTTGCTAAGAGCCGAAGAACAAGTTTTAGTACGACCAAACCAATGGGGATATTTGTACAATTTGATCAAAATTCAACGAGAAAAAGACTGGAAGGTACTTTAAGACAACATTTAAGATTAGCAGCATAACGCCAATTTTAGTTTAACGAATTTTGGGTAACAATGCGCAACTTTCACGTGTTTCGGCCAAACTATCTGTACCTAGCACAACACGGCGATGCGTTTGCTATAAGAAAATTATTGGGAGGTAAGTTGACAATCCGTATTTTATAAAAACAAATATAATCAGTCGATTCTAACGCTCTTTTTTAATTTATTGTAAGTTATTAATGGAACAAGTGTTTACATAACCACCAAATATTACACTGCTAATACATATGGATTTATGTTAGAACTACAAACTAATCGAGTTATTGAAGAATTGGCCAATATTGTGTGCGAAAATAAAAATTGTTCTTTCAATAGTATTCTAAATCAAGATAACATTAATCTTTGTGTTAAAAAAGTAAGCTTTAATATATGTTACAAACAGAATTGTCAATGTTGCAATATACGTAACCAATTATAACTAAAATTAAAAACCTGATGCATATTTAAAACGAGTTATATCGCATATTATTTAAGGTAAACACAGTATCTTCTACAAAATCTTTTAAAATGCCGTTACAGTCAGGGTCAGTGTTGCATTGGAGAACGATACAAAAATTACAGATACGCCTGCATTATGATGAAGATAATATAGGAATTAATTTTATATATGAAATTAGCGACAATGTTTCAGCAATTAAAAATATTAGCCATAAGAATGTTACAGTAACTGGGGAAATCCATTTGTCACCAAAAATTATAGTCGTGGACAAGGTTGAGATGTACGTTTATATTTTTGCATTGCCGAAAGAGGGTTAATGTTAGAATTAAAGCTTTAAAAAATACATTTTTAGGGTTTACCCAAATGGATACAACAAATCGTGGCCTGGTATATGTGCTGGCAATGGCTGATATGATACTGTTACATATATACATGTTTAATTTAGACAATGTCACAACATTTCTTATAAGTATGGGTTAATATAAATAAATATTTATTGTCTAATCACACTTTTTCATATCATTCAAGGAAGGACATTTGGTCGACTCTCTTAAGACTTCGTAGATTTCGTACAATGACGTTCGCAAAGTCTTGAAAATCACATCCAAAAACGGACCATCGTTTTTAATATCATCGCACTAAAAACATTTACAAATGTTTCATTTAATTTTACTCAAATATTCTAACACCGCAAAAGCAAAACTCACCAAACCTTTAAAAATCATGCCGACAAAGTCAATGTTGCATTTTTCTACAAGATATTCCTTTAGTTCTTCTTTATTTTTCTTCTGTAAGGCTTCGTAGTTGACCATCTTTAAAACTTGGATAATAGCCCTGCATTTTACACATGTGACAAGGTCTGGCTCATCTTTTACTTCTGTAATACATTTACACTATAATATGTTTAAAAATTTTAACATATGGACAATTCATCACCAAACAACGTGATACAGTGCTCTCTCTATACAAGCAATCCGAAGGGACCGACATTTTGTGTTTACTATAAGGGATGTTGTCTTTACAGAGAGACTTTTTAGTGCAAATTGGCTTGACGAGGCCAAATTTCTTGTTTACTATAAGGAGAGTTGCTTATACAGATGGTTCACTATATAGAGACCACTGTACATAAAATTACCTACCAGTGTTTGTAAAATGCTCAACAATGGCTTTTGATGAGACAAAACCAAACAAGACAAATAAAAGTAAAGCAGCCTTCATATTGTAGCAGTACAAAATAAATTAAACCAAATTTTCTTCTTTCTATAACGTTATCACTAAAAGGCATTGTCTGATAAATATTCAAGGGATTATGGGGCGAAAATACAAAATTTTGAAGCACGATGAAGACAATTTATTATGATTTCCGTTATTCATCAATCATTATTCAACGTGCGCTGATAACAGAACAATGCTGCACAAAATACTTTAAACAACTTATTTCTATAATTTCCAAGCCTAAAACCACAAAAATAAAAAAAAATTTATTGAAAACACGAATCAGCCCCAAATTCTTATACATCATGATGTACTGCAGGAACGTTGGCCCCAAGTCGTACAAAATTGGCAATTACACACAGATTTCCGTAATTGTACTGTAGTTTGCATACATCTATGAGTTTGTCCGGTTGTCCAATTATGATTTTTGCCATATCGACTTTTTCCTCAAAATTGTTTGTCCACAAGCTGATGGCCACATTAAGTTCCGTCTTCACTGTTGCCGCCTCTGAAACGTAGATTCTTGATGCAATTGTTAAAACTCCCGTTACCAAAAACCCGCTAGTAATCTTTCATAAATTTAAGCATTTTTTAAAAACCTTTATCTTTTTTAAAAGTTCTATCATAAAACATTAATTTACTATAAAGTGTTTACCTTTAACAAATTTGAAAACATTGGACAGTTTTGTAAAGTTACTCTTCAACGTTTCGTATCCCGGATCGTTCTGATACGAAAGTGTTCGTCCAATAGGCTGAAAAGCATCCAAAAAGCATCGATCATTCAGTTTTACAATCTCCAACGATGGAAAAAACTCCGAAATCTTGAGAAAAACATCTTTGAATGGAGTTCTAGGCTCATTGTCCCATGGTCCCAACCAAAACGACAAAAGTTTAACACAAGGTAAAGGTGCAGATAAGTAACGTAAGAATTCGGAAGTGCCCTCGAAAGTTAACTCGTTTACATCCACTAATTCTAAGCCCGTCAAGTCTAAAGGTTTTAAAAAATTACTAAATATAACACGAAAAGACTTACACAAGCCCTTGTGAACGTTGCATACGATCAACTGATGAAACTTGCACCCTTCTAAGTATGGAATTTGATGGTATGTTCCATATGCTATGTACAATCGTGGTTTCAGAAGTTCCAACACCGGCAATGCTCCAGCCCAGATCTTTTTATGCCGCTGATGCACTTGTCGACCACATGTCCACAAAAAACGACCAGTAAAAGCTGCTGAACAAAGTCAAGTTGAATATGGCTAAGACCAATTTTAAATAAAGATTAGTAAAAGCAATAATAAAACTCTTCAAGAAACAGAAATAAAATACATAGAAACAACACTTTAACATACTTTTTTAACTAAAAAAACTTACAAAGTAAAAATTTGGTGACTCCAACCAATTCCCTTGGCTTAAACTCGCACCCCTCGTTGCAAAAAATAATGGCAACGTCCATATTCTTATAGAAAGTCAACGACAAGAACGCCTTCAAAGCTTCCACCCCCTCTACTTCGTACTTCAACGGTATTTTATTCAACTCTTGACGTCGAGCTGCAACTGATATTACGCTGATACGATCACTGTGAAACGCCAAAACCACAATTTGATTTTTGTGAACAAGCGCTGTTGCTTCCGTAAATAACTTTGATACAGCCTGCAAATAGCATGTATTCAAAATACAGAGTATAAACCTTCTTTTAACAAATTAAAGCAAAAGACACAATTTTTAGGTAATAAAAACAACTTTTTAAACATTTCGACATCTCTCAACAGAAAAATCTAAAAAAACAATAAATAAAACCTAAACAATAACATACCGCAACTCGTAAAGCTTTAACAGTCGGAATGTGATCAAAATTACGATTTGCTACCCGCATTGGCTCAACAAGAAATTGATTGATAAAATAACATGCTGCTCCCGTCGTCAACCGGGGTTTCACACCATCTTTCGGTTTCTGATCATCGTCGTCCAACCGCACACGTTTCGGATCGACACAGCAATCAATGTTGGTCTTCCGCAATCGACTGCTCATTACCTAAAATTGAGGAAAATTATATTATTCATGTCAAAAACGCGCAATTCATCGACCAAATTGCAACCAGTTAGAACAACGGTACTGAGAGTGTATAAAACAAGCCAAAAAAGCTTAACAAGACAAAAAGCTACCTAACGTACAATCTACAACAACAAATACAAGTTTCACAAGCAAAACCGACAGATTTTCCATCAAGATACTAACCCAATTGCAGGTACAATCGACTAACACATCACAACAACAACAACTTGAAACTGTTGCCGCTGTTTTCGATTTCACAAGTTGTTTATGGGTATGAAATCTTCAACAACGCGTTTCGAAATCCAAGTAAAATATTGTCGATGCAATTTTGTAAATAAACAATTGGGCGCAGCTCGCCGATACTAAATTTATACGAAGAGAATGAAATAGGTGAATTTTTCTTTCAACAACGCATAATTTTTGAGCAAAAGGATTGATTGTGAGTTTGATTTTATTTTACAAATTTAAAATTTTTTTTTTAAATATGGAGATACGATGCTCGAAGATGGAATATGGACGGTACTTTTCGAAATAATTCGACAAATTTTTATCGTTTTTGGTAGGGCAAACTAAATACAGTTGAAAGCCAAATCTCAAAATTCAAGTTTACAAACAAAAAATAAATCACGCAACAAAATCAGTGTTTATTCAAAGTAAAACAAAGTCAGTGATCATGTCGCTATTCCTTCTTTTCCTCTTCCTTCTTGTCGTCTTGTTTGGAGCCTTCTTTCTTGGAACCTTCTTTCTTCTCCTGAAATAAAAACATTAGTTTATTGGAAATTGATTTAGATTTCAAGGTGTGAATATAAATATTTTTTAAAAACTTACCTCATCCTTTTTCTCTTCATCTTTCTTCTCCTCCTCTTTCTTTTCTTCTTCTTTCTCCTCCTTCTTTTCCTCCTTCTTCTCTTCCTTCTTCTCTTCTTTCTTCTCTTCCTTCTTTTCTTCCTTCTTTTCTTCCTTTTTAGATCCTTCTTTCTTCTCCTCCTTCTTCTCCTCCTTCTTCTCTTCCTTCTTTTCCTCCTTCTTTTCTCCTTTTTTCTCTTCTTTTTTGGATCCTTCCTTCTTTTCTTTCTTAGATCCCTCCTTCTTGGAGCCTTCTTTCTTGGATCCCTCCTTCTTTTCATCCTCCTTTTCGTCTTTCTTGTCTTTGCCTTTAGCCGACTTTTTGGACTTCTTTGAGCCGTCCTTCTTATCCTTCTTCGAGCCTTCTTTCTTGGATCCTTCCTTTTCTTTCTTCGAACCCTCCTTCTTAGAGCCCTCCTTCTTCGAGCCCTCTTTCTTGGATCCTTCCTTCTGAAATTTCGAAGTTATTAATTGTTTTTGCTTTTCCGTTACAAAATATTACGTGTTCTTTTTCAAATATTTTTTATTATTTAATTAAGCCTAGAACGGGGTATGAAAAGCGGACCCGGCCTTATCTAAGCTTTGTTCAGACCCGAACCGTTCCCCGAGTCTAAGTAAGCCTAGCTTAAAACTACGAATAAGAAAGTTACCTTTTCATCGTCCTTCTTCTCTTCGTCCTTCTTTTCTTCACCTTCCTTTTTCTCCCCTTTCTTTTCTTCCTCCTTCTTTTCTTCGCCTTCCTTCTTCTCTTCCTTCTTTTCCTCCTCTTTCTTTTCTTCTTTCTTTTCCTCGGCGGGGGCTGCAGCAGCAGGAGCGGCCGCCCCAGCAGCGGGAGCAGCACCAGCGGCCGGAGCGGCACCAGCAGGAGGAGCAGCACCAGGCGGTGGAGCAGCTGCAAATTTAGCACCACTTTTGTTTGGCGCCGGCATCGGCTCTTTCTTCCTGCAATAGCAGATTATGTCGTATGATTTATACTGGGACAGAGTATAAGCATGTAACCAATTTTAAAAATATAACGATATACCAATATTTGTAGTGAGGCAGTGCTATTGTAATGCCAACAGAAACAGCAAACATAAAAAAACTAGGGTGTAGCAAAGTAGTCAGTGTTGAATTCTACGCCAAAAGTAACAGTGCAGGATCTAGTACGAGATGTACGAAAAAACTCACTTTTTGCCTCCACATTGAACAAGCGCGACAATCAAGAGCGGGATCATTAGTTGTATACCATACAACAACATAGAAAGCGACATGATGAGTCAGTAGTCAGTAGAACAGAAATGCTCGACCGTTCACCACCGTGAAACAGAGCAAATGACATCGAAATCGCTAAATTCGGGACATTTGCGGCTTTCAAGCATTTTATGCAAATTTGTGCCCTATATTGGAAAATTTCTTTTTTTTTGGAAAAAAATTTTATTTTGAAGACAATTTTTATTTTCCAATTCCAAAACCTTATTTTTGTCAAGACTTTTCTAACCAGCCGGCTGCATGTGAAGTGAAAATGTCAAGCAAATCTAATTCAAAGAGATCCAAACACTCGGCAGCATCGTCTAGTACCACCAGGAGAAGCTCCGCACGGCATCTCAGTAGCTCCAGCCAAAGGCTAAGTCGTCACAGAAGAAGTAACCGAGTCAAGTCTCATTTGGATAGTACGCCTAACGCCACTACAGTAAGGTTTTTAGTGAATATTTGAATTTTGAAGTTCTCCCGTAACGCATACAACGGCCAGTTTTTGTAAATTCTTGCTGTTTTTTAAAAAGTACTTAAAAATCTATTTATTTTAGAACCAGTCTCCATGGCCGCGCCTTCAGACAAATCAAAATAATGGTCCTCTTCACGTGTACAAAACCTCAACCTACGAAGATTTGGCTGTTCAGTGCGAAACGATCATAGACAACGCTCATGAAAAGATAGAACGACTGTTTCTTATCACTTATCTACAAAACTTTTCGGTCGATAATGATGAACAAATCTGCCTCAATTACACCGACTTTTCCAACTGTTTCAGCAGAGAGATGACTCCGTAAGTTTTTATGTTGTACAAGGTAGTACAGTTTAAAGTTATGACAAGCTTTAAAAGATACGACTGTTCAGGATAATCGTATGTATGGCTTTATAATTGTCATTTAGACCCATTTCTCCAAAAACGTACCAACCCCAGCAAACTCGGACGCCTTTCTCAACACCTACCTCATCAATCAAAGAAGGCCCTCACACTCCAACATCCGATTTTGAAACGTCGAAAAACGATGGCAAAATCACTCAACCTCCAAATACCCCAAATTTAGACTTATTTTTTGCTGCACCGTGCAATGAATGCAAAGCCAGTCCGGTGAACCGAGAAGATACGGCGAAGGCGGCGGCATTGTGCCTGTTGAAAGGAATGGGACTGTTTGGACAAAAAATGCGGCATCGTAGCCCAGCTCAAAGTTTGAGGCTTAAAAGTACACTTAATGTAATAATTTAGGGCTTTTAGAAAAAAGTTTTTAAAGCATAAAAAAAAATTTTGGGCTTAAACGAAATTTTTAAATTTAAAGTGAAATCCTATATCAATTTCACAGTCAAAAAATAAGTATAAAATACAAAAATTTTTAGGAAAACATGCTCGAAGAAGACCATACTGCCGAAGAAATAGTACCAGTAAAAAAAGAAAGTTTAGTCACATTTCCGAAAGCCTACAGAGTCAAACAACGTAAATCAGCGACAAAAAGTGACACATCAGAGGAAACTTCGAATACGACGGAAGGATCAAAATCGAAGGTGAAGTCTAACGGTAAGGACATTTACAGGAATCGAAAATGTGAAAAAAAAATTGTACTGTATTAAAATTTTTCTTTGATTTTTCAGTTTAGTAAGGATTTTTTAATTAAAAATGTTTTAGCTGCCCTGTCCGTTACGGAATTAGAAAATGGAATGGAAATTACATTGAAGTTGACTTTAAACGTTGGAGAATACAGTAAGCCTTTTAGCCCGTTTGTATAGTAATTTTTTCATAGTTAAAAAGTTTATGATATAATCATTAAAAAATGTTTCAACATTTTTTAGCGACTAAACCAGCCAACGTAGTGTTCAAATGTAGCGGTTCGGATAACCGACCGGTAGATGTCACCCTCAATGGGGTAAGTGGATGGAACGATAAACAAGGACCAATTGCGACCAAAAAAATTTGATTATGTCAAGGGTATATTTGTCTACATTGAACAAATAAAGATATTCAATTATAAAGTTGGTCAAAAAGCGATTTTATGTTTTGAACCGCGCCTGAAACTGGGTTCAATACAAATGATAGATCTCAATTTAAGTGTAAAATTAACTTGAAAATATTTAGATGTAAAGGAAAAAATTTAACAGTTTATTTTCAATAAATACCTAATATAACCTACAGTCATCTTGTTTACAGTACTCTATTTTGTTACCTTGGCCCTTTTTGGCCAAAAAGTTGCCATGTTCCAAGCACAACTTTTCTATAATCTTTTGTTCAATCTCAATGCCATTTTTGACTTGGTCTTCGGTCAGTTTTAGTGGTTCAATTTTGTCTGCTTGCACAAAAGTGACATCAGTTTTTCGGTTAGCCAGCATGTTCGCTATTACCAACGAATGACCATACTTCTTTAACGCCATTTGAGCTTTAGGAATCAACATTTCTGGATCTGTTTCTAACTGTAAATTTTGCTAGATTTAAAGGTCAATTTCCATATTTTAAATAACATTACCACGGAAAATTTTTGATGACCCGCACATTCAAAATCGTTTATAACTTAGAATTACCTTAAATGAAATGAGGAAAGCTTGTGGCACAACAGCAGTAACCAGTCGATCCAGTATCTTAGTTACCACGCTTAAACGCAGTTGTAGATCACCTTCTTTTGACTGGATCTTGTGAGTTGGCTAAAACAAAAACAAATTACAAATTTCATAAAAATAAAAATTCTAACGGTAATAAGACTAGTTCTACATCAACTTACTAATTCTTCTTTTTTGATATAGAAATCAGAAACAGCAGCAGCCAAATAAATCAACGCCCTTGGTCCGAGTTTATGAACGTGCTTGCAGATAAGCTCAATTTCATGTAGATACTGTTCTACCGTAGTAAAAGTGATGAATAATAACCTGTCACCGTACTTTTTGTTCTCCACAATTGCTTTTTCCACTTCTGGAGTAGGTGTGACTAAAATTTAATGTTTATAAATTATTAAAAAAGCAGTAACTAAAAATGAACTATCAAAAACTACTCACAAATAGGTTTGCCTTCATCGTTAATCACAAATTGTTCAAACAAATTTGGAGCGTGTCTTGAAAACGGCTTCAAACTATTTTCTCTGTAAAAGAAGATCACATTGTAACCGTGCTTCAAAAAGTACTCTGAACTTGCGGATCCTCGAGTACCTTGCGAAAAATTGTCAATAAAGCGTACTGTATTCTTCTCCAAAGGCACAATCGTTCCGCCACTCTGAAATAGTCATAATCCAGAATTTTTTGTATGATTAGTATAACTTTTGGCAGCTTTATCCTAAATATAACACAAAAAAGTAAAGAAAAAACTTACAGTGATCAAAGCTAATCGTCTTCCTTCATTGCTGGTTTTCTCAACAAATTTTTCCACACGTTCCTCCAGTAGAACGTCAACATTAGACATTAGCAACGGAGTTTTCGATAGCAACAAGTATAAAGCAAGAATGCCTGTGAAAACAAGTCCACAAAAGTTTTAAATACGCTAATCTATTTTTCCTTTTTTTGTAAACACACCAATTGTTATCACTAAATAAGCAATAAATAGTTTAAGACTGTCGGAATCCGCTTCGATGCCTTGTTATCTAAAGCAAGGTAGATTATAGCTTTTTTATAGGTTTTAAATTTGTTTTTTAAAAATACGAGTATATAAAATCAAATAACGTTAAAATTTTTAAAAAATGTAAAACTGCCAAGCACAATCAAATGATTTTCCGTCAAGAAAACGTAAAAAATTAGCTCAAATTTACAAACCAAATACAAATTTATTTAAAAAGTAAAAAAAATAAATAAAAAATAATTTTACCACATAAAAAACAAACTTACCAATACCAGAGTAGGATACACAAAATATTTAACTTATTGTTTCACATTTGTAAAATCAAAAAAAAAAATATTTTATGGAACAAAACAATCGTATAAAATGTCTTTTTAATGTCGCAAAATTTATTCCAGAAGAAAGCGCGCAGATTGCGACCTATAAAATAATGGCTTCTTTTCTTTTCCATATTTTCGGCGTATATGCGCGATGCGCATTAGAATTTTTTGCTAGTTTGGTTTTTTTGGTAAAAACCTTTATCCCGTAACCTACGCTTTATATTGAATTTTTTTTGTAAACTTTGTGACTTTTTGTTTGATATTAAAGATTCACAGTTAAATCTAGTGCTTTATACCTATCGATTTAGCTGATTATGCAGCGACCAGTTCAAGCGATGAATGGCCCAGCATCGTACCAACAAGGAAGATATCCACCTGGAGCTGCTGCAGGCGGTCAGCCCGTGCCTTCAGCTGGTCCAGGAACAGCGCGACGTGCTTACTTGCCACAACCACCTGTTAATGGACCTACAGTTGTTGGCAGTGGGCAATTTGCTGCTCGGTCTTCCCAGAATCCGCGAAAACGTCGCCGGTTTCAGGATAAAATTATCTTGCCTGAGGTTTGTTTTAGACAGTTTCAATGTTACCGTATTAGTTTCCAGAGAGAAAGCTGCGTTTTTTGCAACTTGATATGAAATATGTTCTCTTATTATTTTTAGGTAACAAAACTGGTGCCAGAAGTAGAAGCCTATATGCAGCTGCTTTCATTTGAACAAAAGTTGGACAAAACATTGAGCAGAAAGAAATATGACATGCAGGAAGCGTTGAAACGCCCTATGAAGACACAACACAAGCTCAGAATTTATGTTTCTCATTCTTTTTTACCTGGTACTGAACCTGAAGTAGGTTTTTATTGATTTCTTTGGAATTTAGGTATTTCAATTAGATGCGCATAATTAATGTTATTTGTTTGGTACAACCTCATCAAGATGTTATTTTTATAAATAAATAATTAATATTTTAGAAAGAAGGTGAAGAAGGCACAGTACCAATGTGGGAGCTGAGAGTCGAAGGCAGGCTGATTGATGAACATTCGGAAAAGAGTGGTACTACTCCAAGTAGTACTACAACAGCTACTAAAGGTTATAAACGTAAATTCAGTTCGTTTTTTAAGTCCTTGGTAATTGAGTTAGATAAGGATATCTACGGGCCTGATAATCACTTGGTTGAATGGCATCGAACTCCTACTACTAATGAAACTGATGGATTTCAGGTAATAAATTTGATTTTGAAATATTCTAATTTTAGGTAACACATAACTGTAATTTGTGATAACCAGTTTGTTTTGAATTCAACTATAACATCATTTTAGGTGAAGCGACCAGGTGACCGAGATGTAGCTTGCACTATACTGCTTTTGCTGGACTACAATCCAATGAAGTTCAAGTTGGCTCCAAAGCTAGCCAAGCTTCTTGGTGTTGCGATGGAAAGTCGGCCAAAGATTATCGAATTGCTATGGCAATACATTAAAGCTCACAAGCTTCAAGATGCGGCTGATAGAGATGTTATTAATTGTGATTCGTATCTGGAACCAATATTTGGTACCAAGAGAATGAGATTTATGGAGATACCACAAAGATTGACCCATCTTTTGCATCAGCCAGACCCACTGGTACTCACACATACTATAAGGTACAACAGCGGAGAAAAAAATACATGTTGTTATGACATTGATGTGGAGATGGATGATCCAGTTAAGAATCAGATGCAAAACTTTTTACAGAATCATCAAAACATGCCGGATATTGGGGTATTGGATCAGCGAGTGAGTTATTGTGGAGAAAAGTGTTTTTTGACATTTTGATTTGAATTAGTTATTTTTTATTACGTTTTTTAGATTTACGACATTGTTGAACAAATCAATGAATGGAAAACAAGACGTGACTTTTATGCTGGATTTGCTGATGATCCGAAATCGTTTATTCAAAAATGGTTGGCTTCACAGAGCAGAGATTTAAAGGTATGTACTTTCAAAAATGTTTTGTATCTATAAGGATAGGTTTTAAGAAGTTGTTAAAAGTATAATTTTTGAAGTATTATTGAACTACATTTTTAATACATATTTCCTTATAGACTTTGAATGAACAATCGTCAGAATACGAGCTGGAAAGACGGGCTGACTTCTTCTATCAGCCTCATGTTCAGGAAGGAGTGTTCAGGTATTTGTACGGTAAAGTGCAGCAACGTCGTCAAGAGATTGAAAATATGCTTGGTGTAAAGTAAACTTGGCATAACTTCCGTTTCTTTGAGATATCAAAATAAGATCTTCAGATGCATCTTAATTATTAACGATTACTTTTATTGGCTTTGTATTTTAAGCAGAAAGGTTTTTTTTTCATGTAAGGTAGACTTATTTGATTACTTATTAACTAATAAATATACTGTATACATCCTTAAAGTGCAAAATTTGAATTTGGTATGCCTGCTTTATATGATATATCAGCGTAAACAAAATTCTGGCTGTATGAGGTATTAGAACATCAAAAAAATTGTAGTGCGTTCCAACAAAGGCATTCGCTTGATTCTTAATTGTAGCATTACTTGTTAAATTCTCGTTCAATTCTTATTAAAACAAAACCTACAAATACGACACGAAAGCTACAATAACTCGCTCTTATGATTCGACAGACGTTACTTTATTATTCTTGTTACAGTTTGGGTTTATCTAATTGCACATGGCTCTACCAATGGAATACTATTGCAATGTTACGCTGCAATTTCAAAATAAATATTTTTTATTGTATGAAGGATTTTCTGCAATTTGTGCTTTGCCCGTTATGTTTTTATTAATGTTTATTGTTATTTGTGGAATGACACCATTGGCACATAAAAATTTTAAGGTACTAATTTTCAAAAAGTGCATAAATAGTATTCTTTAAAACAAAATTTTTGTAATGAAAATATGTTTGACATTACAAAAATTGTAATGACAAGCATTAAAATTGCTAAAAAGGTTAAAAAATAGAATATTAGTTTACTAATACTAATATATAAAGTAAATTCAGATTCTAATGCTTAACGTATTCGTGGCTATCATTATTCACGTTACATCGCACTTTGTTGGCAACTTTCGAACTTTTATGTACCATCAATTTTGGCCAGGCAACTGTAATGTTGTTTTAACAAATAAGTGGTGCTATATAATGCGATGGCCGGAAACTTGGACCATTACAACACTATCTTTGTTACATTTTTGTACACTCATTGAACGCCTAATGGCTACAAATTTTAAGCATGCATACGAGGATTACGGAACTTTCTTGGGCGTCGTCATGACGGTTTTAGTTGTAAGAAAAGGCTTCAATTTTTTTAGAAAATCAAAAAATTAAAATAACAAAAAAATTTTAAAAAAGTTTTTAGTGGCTTTCAACAATAATAATAAACTCGTATTCTCACAATATGTTTAACGAAAACTTCACTCTGGTGCACTCTTACTGTAATGGAATAACTGGAAATAACAGTAAACGCGTCAATTTTTTGTTAAAAATACTTTTGGGTTTAACTGCCATAGTCACTTTTGCCGAATACCTGCTCGCTAAGAGAAACAAATTTTCTAAGTAAGTTAAGGCCACTTATTAAAAAATTTTTTTAACTGATAAAAATTAGTTAGAACTACCTGTTTTTAATTAATAAAATGGTAAAAATTTTTTAGAATTTACGTAAATTACACGTTAAGTCGCGCTTATCAAGAAGGTGAAAACTATCTGACGTTACATCTTATGAAGCCTTTAACATTCATATTTACTGTATCCTTTTGCTTACTTTTAAGCACGTTGATATACGTAACATCGTATTTAAAATATAATGATGATCCAATTTACTTTATGTGTTGGATGTTGACTTCTCATAACGTAAGTTTAGCCATAAAAGCAGAGTATTTTTGGCTTAACACGAATTGTATTGTATTCACAAACGTTTAGGCTCAGAATAAAAGACAGTACGCTTTAGTCAAAACTATGAACCATTTTTTACAAAATGGTAAGCTGGTGTTGTTTTAGGTATTAATCATAGCGATTGGTATATCATTAGTTGTGTTTATAAACCGGGCAAAGTGGATGCGCGAACAAAAAGCCTTGTATGATTTAAAATTGCGGCCACACGAGCAGTCCGGTTTATATTTTGAGCAACTTCAGCGACAGTTACAATAATACCATGCATATTGTGATTGTGTGATGTCATTTGGAGAAAATGTATTGTTTTCGTAATAAATCAAATTCGAATAACTACGCAATTTGTATCGATTGAATTAGTCTCGTATCGGAAGTAATTAAGAAAATGGCTAACTTTCACTCAAATAGATTAGAAGGCGGGATTTGTGGTCTACTAGGATCTTACACATAGGACGAAGCTCATAAGATAGCAATTTGAGACATTTTGCTTGTAGTAGTTTGGAGCCTTTCGTTGGGGCTGGGCAACAAACACTGCTTTAGGAGGGGAAGGGGCAAGCTAACGCAACATGGAGAGTAGCTGAAGACGTCCAGCTACCACGTATTCTGTCTGCTTTTTTCTGATTTCTTTAAAGAAATAGGTGTTATATTTACAGATACACCTTTGTATTCTTCGATTCTTCTGTCCGTGACCTGATTACTTCTCTTTTCTTACAGTTCACAAAAATTTTCAGTGGAACTTGTGCCACATTTTGGGACCAGAAAATGCAGACCATCTTTGTGACCGCCTTATTAGTGTTGTTAGCTGTGTTCTTGAACAGCGCAATTGCTCAATCCGACAATACAGTAGAGTACGACGACTTTGAAGATACGGTAAACAAAAGAGCCCAATACGCCGGACCGTTCGTTCGATTTGGCAAACGAAGCATGCAACGGACTTTGAGGAATGTGAGTTTAGGAATTTTGGTGCTACTGAGTTTCAAAAAAGTTATTCAGGTAAAATTTTAATATTTTTAAAAATTTGTATATGAAATTAAAAAAAAATTTAGTCCCCGATTATGGACCCTCTGATTCGTTTTGGCAAACGAGCTGATGGCATGGAAAGTAAACGTCCATCTCATTCACCGTTGATTAGGTTTGGCAAAAGAGCCGCCTTTCGATCAGCACCGCACATCCGTTTCGGCAAACGCTCAGACGAGGACGCGGTATTTGAATACTAAAGGTAAGACTCTTCGTTATCAAAAGCCAAAAGTTACAAATTTATGATAATTTTCGTTTTTTAAAAATTGTACTTCCAGACCATTTTGATTGACTTCTGAGCCAGCCCGACCACATACGATCTCTATTATGTCTTGAGTTTATTTGAATAAATTTCATTTTGAATACTGTTAGTTTTCACATTAAATATCTGAATTTCACAATAAATAATTTCAATTTTAAAATAAAACTACAAAAAACAAAATTTGTTTACAGTACAGAAGTAAATATTAGGAAAATTGTTGAAAGAGTTACAGTAGATCAAGTGTTGATTACAAATAAAGCTTCATATTAAGGACTTGGTCCGCATGGCATAATATTCACATGGTAATTGGCCAGCCAATCCTTGAGAACCGTATAGTACCAACAAAGCCATACTTTCGGTTTCGAATTGGGCCATGTGCTGAAAAATTAAAAAATTTAAAAGTTAAAAAAATAATTTTTTATTCACAATTTTTTATATTACACATGAAAAATGAAGTTACCTCAAAAGGAGTACAAAGCAACATCAAACTGCACAATCTGTTTGATGCTGATAATGGATCTGACTTGTATGCCTGGCATACCACTTCACTTAATACTGAGCGGTAAAAATTTTGAGCCTCTCTTACTGTACGATTACCTTCTGGACTTAAACTTGGCGCTAAAAATTAAAAATTAATTACTTTTTTTAAGTTTTGACAAATTAGACTAAAAACTCAATAACTTACAAGGACTAAACAATAAAATCAGTCTGAGCAAAGCAAATTCTCCTTCTGTAACTTGTAACTCGTACGAGGGCTTGGCGACTTCGTCATACAACCATTCACAAGATTTGCGTAGGTTTACTTGAACACTAAAAATTATAATGTTGCAAACTTGACAGTATAGAAGTCAACTAAGAAATTTGAACAAAAAAATTTTTTAAAAATTTTAAACAATCTTATGTAGAAATTTAAAGAAATATCAGACTACGAGAGAAAAAGTGGCCCAGGCAGGAGTCGAAACCTGCATCCTTCGTTTACCGGACGAATGCTCTACCTATTAAGCTACCGGGGCTCCTTCTCTAAAAGCCTTAATCTCGATCAGTTTCTTATCTATCTCAGTTGCTTTTTATATTGTTTTATCCGAATATTTAATCGGAATATTCGACACTTACTTATGATCAACAACAACTTCATTATCCTCATCCAATGATAAGTAACTTCCACCTGTCATTAAAATAACTCGTTGATTTTTACAAGTATGTTTCACAGTCTTTTCGATGATCCAATGCCACCAAACTGACGTTAATCGACTAACCAGTAATTGAGTTTTGTCTTCTAATGACAGTTTTTTCAATTCTGGTATGTGAGATGTCCAGTCGGAGTAGGCGACAAACATACGAGCCCATATGCGAGGAAAACATTGGATTGGCAAAGGGTAGGTGGGTGACCAATCTAACTAAAAGTTTTTTTAGATGTAAAAACCTAATAAATTTTTTTTAAAATTCAATACGAATAAAAAAAAATTCAAAAACAAAATATAATTTACCTTGCTTCTCTGACAAACATGTCTAGGTTCAGTAAAGAAGCCGGCTTCTAAACCAACATTCAAATCAACGTTATGAAAAGGTGGTACACCAATCAAATGGTTCATTTCGTGTTCATGGTAATCAGTTACAAGCCTATCGACTAATTTGTAGTAGCGTAGTACTGATGAGGCATTTAAGTCGTATAAACCAACAATATTTCTCGTCCCCAGAGGTAGATAGTCCTGACGCAACTGAAATTTATTTATATTGTCATACTGTAAACCTGATTTTTGCGAAAAATGAACTTTTAAATTGGAAAAGACGAATGGCAAAACTTATAATTCGGACTACATATTGTTTTGAATATCTGGACAGTCGAACTTGTAGACTTGTTTTTTCGTCGCCCAAAAGGGATCTTTTTTGATTCGGTGACGTTGCGAGTTTAGAAAAGTTCAGGGCTGTAACTGTTTTTGGAACAACATTGTCAACTTTATTGGTATGGGGTGGGGGTGATGATTTTTGTGTGATATTTGAGAAATCTGGTCAAGATTGGGTGAAGTGTACAAAAAATCAAATGCTTGTACTGTTGGGAGAACTTTTCGAAAAATTCGTGTTTTTAGGTAAAAGTTAGAGCATGGTGGCGGGGAGGGTTAAGAGATAAACGAAAGGAAATGAAACTATGTTCAACTTTTTAAATTGGCCTATATAGAAATAAATTTTTTGTACAAGCTTTTAAAAAATGAATGCATTCCTTGAAAAAAAAATCTAAGATAATTTGACTATACTTTTGTCACAACATTCATCAAGTCATATTCAAATTCCAGCCTCTCAAGCCCATGCTTTGATATGAAATCACAAGCCTCATGTTTGCATTTTTCCTTTTCCAGAGAGATCACAAAGCAAAAACATCAAAGGAAACGTTGGCGACGTCATTGGATCAAAAATTAGTAAATAGTGTTACACACCCTCTCTTCGCTCTGAGAGCGCATTTTTTGGGCATTTGAACTTAATGTGGTGAGGTGTTACGAAAATCGATTGTATAGTTTGGTTTTGTGGAACAAAAATGATGTATGATATTGGGGGTACTGTAGAAAAGGGAAAAGATCATGATTATAAGAAGATTTATACAGAAACTGCTTGCCAATTCTCTTTACAGAAAGTACCCTACCAATCCTCTACGCCGTCTTCCTTAGCCCCCTACCCTCTCATTAGACCTACCTGAAAAGACTGGTGCATCTTGATAATATTAGTAGCATGCCACAAATTCAGTTGTTGATGCTCTTCAAAGTCTTGGCTGTTCTCAAGTTGTTTTTCAATTAGAGGTGGGCTCATTGAAGTTGAGGTCTCATTTCCATCATCATAATGACGGTTCTCTCTATCTTCCCCAGTACGGCGTTTTAGAACGGTGTCGCATGATCTGTCACTGTGAACCACTAAAAAATTTTATTTTTAATATTTTAAAAATGAAAATTTTTTTAATATTTAAAAAGTAAAATAATTTTTTAAAATTTTTGGTCAAATTATGTGCAACAAGATCATCCAAAACACCAATAATTTTTTTACAAAGCCCGGACTTTTTTGTTATAGTGGGTCACGTTCAGTTCTTATCAAACCTAAGTGTACGGTTTATCAGTTGGACAACTGTACGTACGTATTAAGTGCTCAAATCACGCGTTTGAAGCAGTTAATTGCAAATAAAGTATAATTGTGTATACTTACTTTTAGGATCAAGTCCAATTTCGATACATTTCCGGAAGCGACAAGCTCGGCAACAGTTTCTGTACTCTGAAATTTACTTTACTATACTATATTAATTTCATTAACCTTGTATTTTTTTAAAATGTTTGAAGTTTTTTCATTAATTTAGGTTATTAAAATATCATCAACTCAATTTCAAAACATGATAAAATTCTTTAAAAATCTTTAGAAATCCAAAAAGTTGAAAAACTCAGAAGATCGTAGAAAACGTGTGAAAGTGAAGATCAAAATAACAAAACGAGTTATAAGTTTGACTTACCATTACTGATTTTGCAATCATTTTCAAACGTACACACGTATTTTCGATTGTAGCGAACAGAACGGCGAAAAAACCCTTGCATCCGCTAAAACTATTAAAGTAAAAACATGGTACAGTAGATTCCGTAACCACAGTAACAAAAAAGTTTTAAAAAACAAAAAATGGGACTTAACAATGAACACTATATTAATATAATTTTTGTAAATTCACAAAAAAATCATGTTTTTAAAATTTTGTATGTGTTTTTTATACATACAGTCTCTTTATCAATCGTACAATAACAAATAGAATCATAAATCAGCAACGATGTACCGCTTCATCATAATTGTAACGTACCTACACGATATGCTACCGTAATGCCGTGCTGCACCTTTTTGCTCACAAACCAAACAATTCATGATTAGTGCGACGCTATACAGTTGTAGCTTGTGTTGAATGCTTAATTTTGACTGAAAATGAAGCATGTGATTTAAATTATGATTTAATTTGTAATTTGCTCAAGAAGCGATGTAATGTAATACATAAAATTTAAAAAAAAGTAAAAAATAATAGAATTAAAATTTATGTAAAGCAAAAAGTAGGCTGAAATTGAAGTCACAAAAAATATTCCTCCCCCCCCCCTTTTTTTCTCCCTCTCCGAGCCAAAAGCACCCGCTAGATTCAGCAATAATTATTAAAAAAATCGAATAGAACACAAATGTTCAAAAATCAAAAAAAAATATTTTTATGTTAAAAGAGCGGTTTTCAAGTTCATGTGGGCTTTTAAAGACGGTTTCGAAGCTCCGCCTTCGAATGAGTCGTCGCCTATGAATACCATATCAAGCGATGATGTACATAGATCAAACGTTTTCATGGTGAGAACATTTGAACTTTGTTTTTTAACATCATTGTTTTTGGATTTGGGAAAAAGTTTATGACACAACCTGTGCTACTCTAGCCCTAAACTTATTTTACGTTTTCTATCAAAATTTCATCTATAAACGTATTCTACTTCTCATAAATCCTTTTAATTAATTTTTTTCATTGCAAAATCAACTTCTCCCAACCAATAAAACCAAAAAAATCAAAAAAGATGGTTCAACAGTACAACATACAGTAACTAACCGCAATTGCGTGGATTTACCATGGTAACTTAAATAAACATAAAGTAGTTTTCAAAGGTTTGCTTTGTGCTGTGAATACTTAAACTTTGTGCGCATAGTGTAATGTGACTATTGCATTTTATTATATAATAAGCAAAATATATGATATCAACGTGGCCGAATTAGAATTAATTGGAGGTAAGAGGGGGAGAAAGGATGTAAAAAACCGCATAAATGTTAAAAAAAAGTTACACAGCTAATAACGACTATGTTTTTCCTCTCCCAGACTAACCTTTTTATTGAGTTAAACCTCCTAGTAATCTTAAATTTTAAACACAATATAGTATGCCATAGAACAATGTCTACAAAAACGCCATGTCATTGAAAACATCGCAGTGCCATAAAAATGGTTAAAAAACGGTTTTGTTTGTTGTTTTATTTAACGTCATTTCGTGTACAGTAAACAATGGATAAGACTATTACAACTAAAATTTCATTTTTACTATCTAAAATATGCAAGTATAATATCTAAATCTTTGATCATTAAACATGAGCATATGCTGAATTAAAGTTTTGAAACAAAAAATTTAAACTTTAAAATTGTGGTTTAGAATTTTACAAGAACTAAACACTTAAAATTTTTTTTAACTTTGTAGTCATCAGTTTTTTAGCTAAAATTTATTTAGCTATTTTTTAAATTCTACCTCATTCCCATCCTCTCCGTTCTAGACGACGCCCTTTAAATACTTCCTTATCTCAACCAATATAAAACAACCTAAAATTTCATAAATATAGCAGAACTTGTCGGCCGTTCATTATTTAACTAGTAGTTTCGATACCTAAGAACAAGCCCGAGAAAAGGAACTTGAAAAGGAATGTTATAATTGGGAACTGAGGGCCTCACGGTTTGCTCAAACGTGTTACACCTGCTGACATTAAACACTGGGCACAATCCCTCGCTTCGGTCTTTTGAGACACGAAGATATTGTTAATTACTCAGTTAAGTGTTACCGTTTCAGTAGATAACTACTTTTTGATACAAGAGTTAACTTATCGACAGTGTGACAGAGCAGGAATTGTTTATAGCAAGCCAGAGGCTATAGAGAATGTGTAACACAAACTACCAATAATGCATAGCTCAGTGTAACCTGTTATATGTGTAGCATAATTTAGTATTAAAGCAGAATGAGGAATTGTATTAAACGCTAACTCAAAAATAAGTTATCGTGAGTTTAATAGCAGTTCTAGTACAACGCTAAACCAGTACAACAAGACAATCTTGTTCTTAAACGTTTTGCGTTTGAACATTTGGACCTTAAATTAAAATATAGTGGCAGCTGAATTCATACATCGGTTTGAAACACAAATAATGAAAAAACATGCGTTTACGAATTATACAGTCTAGTTAAACATTTACAACTCTTTTAGAGTAACATATCTCAGCAATTTTAAAATTTTTACATCAACACTATAGCTATGTACATTCTCATCACTGTAACAGTCATTTCTCTTTAAAATTGTTATAATTTTATATTATGTATGACTTTAAGAGTGAATTTAGAAAATAAATAAAATATCTAGATCGGAAAAAATTATTATATGTAATAAAAGCCAAAATCTTGTAACTATTAGACATGAGAAACGGGCCGGCCGGGCCTTGAGCAAAATTCCGATCGGGCCGGGCCTGAAAAATGAGCCGGGCCCGACCCGTTTCCACGTAAAAAAATTTAGGCCCGGGCCGGGCCTACCACCGGGCCGGGCCGGCCCTGAGCGAACGCTATTTTTTAAAAAATCAAGAAACAATCCTTATTTCAAAAAAAAATAAATAAAAAAAGTTTTAAATTAAAAAACCACAAAACTTTTTCGAATATCATTGGCGTTCTGTCGCAAAAAGCGTCGAAAATCAGGCAATTTTAATTAAAATTGTTTTTTCAAAAAACGAGTGTGAGTCGGTGTCCAAGTGAATTTTCCAATTTAGGACAGACCTGCTCAGGTTTTTTTTGCGAAAAAAAATGAATTTCGAAATTGCCTGATTTTTGAAACAGAACGCCAATGATTTTCGAGAACGTCTTGTGGTCCTTTAAATATGACTACTTAAATTCTTTTTAAACTAATCGTACTAGGAAATTATAAAAAACTTCTAGACGTTTATGTACGTATTTATTTGACGCTGATAACAAATTGTCAAAGTACTTTTTACAATATATTTGTTGATTAAAGCTTATCATTATAACTAAATTTTTAGAATTTTTTTTTAAAATTTTGAAACCTATTAATGAATATAAAATACGCAAAAAAGAATATGAAACAACAAAAATAGTACTTTTACATTCAAGCTTAAACCAGTTTATAAGTTACCTATATTTTTTCCTTAAAGAGCTTTAAAAAATTTTATCGGTTCAAGAATTAAAAGTTTTAATTATTTATACTATAAGAGAATTAATCTGCTTAAAAGGCATATAGTTAAGTTAATTTATTTTTTATTAATTCAAAAACGCCTTCAATACATTGGTTACATTTCTTAATAAAAAATATTAAATTTAATAATCCATAATAAAATTACTTATATGTAGCCGTAGATCATACAAAACACTACATACCAAACGCTTTTTCGTAAGTTTATAGGTTGAAAGTATATTTAAATCTGGTTACTTTAATCTTTTGTTGGGCTGAACCAAACTGTATGCGTAATAAAAACGAAAAAAAAGTACCCCAGAAAAAGGTGATAGGTGTCATTGTTTAACTGTTAAATAGCAAGATTAGAAATTTAAACTAACAAGTAAGCTAATGTAAGCTAAAAACTCTTGAAAACCACTGAAAACTCTGCTTTATCGATTCTGTGCTCTGTTTTACGTTTATACCGAACTTTATTTTTGAAAATGTTGGTCAAGGTATTATGTTGTGATCTGACTTGAAAAACTAGGATTAGACTTTGATTTTAGGAAGTGGCTCCCTTAAAAAGTTCATCAATTTTTGAACAACTACCTTTGTTATAAAAAGTAACGAATACTTATTGTTCTTGTGCCTTGCTATGAAATTTTTTATAAATCAATTCAAGGTAAAGACGCCTGACGCTTGTAATCAAATTACGTTAGAATGCGGCAAATAAAGATACTTTCTTTTTTATATGTATATGTATGTGTACTAAGTTTTTTTTCTTGTAAAAACAACTAGAACAAATATTATATAAGGCATGGTATTATCAATTTTTTTTCTTTTACTTTCGTTACAAATTTTTAAAAGTTTGTTGATTCTAACAGTGTGTGTGTTATTGGTTATTAGTGATAAATTTTTATGCTTTTTAGAATGTCCGCTCCATGTGAGCATGTATATTTAGTTCAAACATCCTTAGTTGTAATCCTTAGTCAGCTTTTACTTATGCTTTGCTACGTATATCTCATAATAATATTACATAAAGCCATAAAGGATCGCTATAACCGAAACGTGCCAGCTCATTTTAACTTTAAAGTAAATTCTCAGGTACAGCCGACCAGCATGCAATGGTAATCTGACCAGTTTTAATTCTAAATACCTCTTCTTAAACTTAACTTACCCACTGTGGCAGCTTGATTTTAATCCTTGTTTTGATGAAATTTACTAAATTGTACTATTTTTCAGGTTTTAATTTACAATATA
Organism: Bursaphelenchus okinawaensis; assembly: GCA_904066225.2. NCBI lineage: Eukaryota > Metazoa > Nematoda > Chromadorea > Rhabditida > Aphelenchoididae > Bursaphelenchus > Bursaphelenchus okinawaensis. Next base: position 11,444,836 of record CAJFCW020000004.1, on the reverse strand, counting down.
ACAATTGCAATATTGTCATATTGTGCATTTTCGTTTTTCCATTTATTAATTGGGTTTGTGCATTTGTTACCACAGAAAAAAATTAAAAATTACTGTGCTGTATTACCAAACAATTCGTTATGCAAATGGCTACCCTTTCTTAAATTTTTCAGTGTTCCAATATTCAGCAGTGCGCACGTTATGTTTTTTATAGAAAGATGCACAGCTTTTGTAAACAAGAGTAGTTACGAGTTATCTATGAAAAAGATGGGATATTGCTTTACAGTTACGGCGGTCAATATTATGCCTAATTTGATTATAATTTTTAAAATTTTTGTTATATAGATGTGGCTTTAATGGTGATTATAACCTTAAATTTGTATGATATACAGTAGTCACTGGTCCTAAAAAGTTTTAGAAATTACTACAACTACACATTAACCAAAGCTTATCAAAGAAAAGAAAACGTTCGATTAATGATGACAATAGTGCCAATTTCCACCGTATTTTCTTTCGGCCATTTTGCATATCTTTTTTGTGATTTTTTAATCCGGACATTATTTCAAAAATTTGCAAAAAAGGACTCAACATTCCGTGAACTTATACTTCAAGACACTTGGCTAAGCGCATTAACGACCCTAGCTGAAGTTGTAAGTTAATTTATATTTTTGCGCGATGAGTTGCTAATAAAGTTTTTGGTTTTAACTCTATTAAACTATAAAAATATATGCATTACAGCAATTTGCAAGCCTAAACTTACTACGCTACAGTTTAACTGTAAAGGTCTTTTGTGTATCCAGAAAATCTTTATATAATACATGATTACTGAAAAAATATCTGCGGCATTGCGTTGATACGACTAAATAGCCTTAGAGAAAGTCAAAAATTCTGTTAAGTAACAACTCTTATGTAACGCTTAGTTACTCTTAAGACTTAGGTTTAAACTTAGGCTTAGGCTTATGCTGAAAAAATTAATTAAACTTTTTTTAAAGTTTACTTCAATATTAAAAGTTTATTTTAGGGTTTTGTGACATTATTAATTGTCGTATCGGTAATGTACACAAGGATGGGAAATAAGATGTTGAAAGAGAAGAAGTCGGCGGTGGATGTTCAAGATACTGACGTCGTATTCTCTCTATTTTTGAGACAAATTAACTAATAATGACACTGTACTTTAAAAATTGGTTAAACAACTTTTTGACACATTCAGCAATTCTTGCAGAAACCATGTTGAATATTGTCACTACTAAATCCGAGGAGGTTTCATTCATGCTTCTTTGATTAACCTTTTTTAATCACCTGCATTTTATTGTTAAATTTTAAAATAATACACAGTTAGCCATGTCCCTTATTTTAGCCTAAAGCGGGCTTTCAGGCCTATACTAAATTCACGCAATTATAATGACTACCTTGTTATCTAAATCAAACAATATTTTTAATTGTTTCACCCGTACTTTGTCGAGTTAAAAATTTGTGTTGAAGCCGGAATCCCATCGGGAATCGGTGTTTGATTAGCTTTTTCGTATCTCAGGTTACTGAAAGTTAAAAAGTGTCAACGTTTTTACATACTGCTTATTAAAATGTCGAATGTATAAGCGACGTATATTTGGACTTTTCTGGAAGTTTTGAGTTATAATAATGAATTTTCGTCATATGTGTGGTCAAAAATTATATAGAAAACTTTACATGGGGATAATATTTTTTTTTGGCTATTTAGCAACATAAACGGTGTTTATATTAATAAAGTTGGTAGAAATATACTAATATCATTTATTATTTTTTAGCTTTTGTAAACAAAGTTTTTGCAGTATTCCTTTTTTTAATTTAAAAATAATTTTTTAAATATAAAAACATTTAGGTTAGTCATGGACCGATGTACGCAAAGCTATCTAATAGAAACATCATGGCAAGTGAGGTCAGCATATGTGGGTATGATTGTGTTTACTGCGGGTTTGGCCGTTCTTATCATCAAAACAGTAAAGCAAAAAGATACACGGCATGTACCTGCTCACCCCAACTTCAAGGTACATTGATTTTAATTTTTATACTCGAAAATAGTACGAAAAACGAAAATTAATTTTTTTAGTCTACTAATATTACTTCAATATTAAATATATTTTTTTTAATTTTAAGACTAACTTTTAGTAAAAAATTTCCAGAAAATCATATTCACCATTAGCGGAGCAACATGCTGGTTTTCCGTCTTATGCTGTGTATCATACATAGTATTGTTGATAACCTCCTTAAGAGCGACAAAAGAAAACTGTTTTACGAACATGTATCGGTACACGTGCGCCCTAATAAGAGGACCACATTTTTTGGCCATTCCAATGTACAGTAGTACTCATATTGCACTGTTTTTGGAGAGATTGGTGGCTATTTCAAAAAAGGACTACGAAAACTCGTTGAAATGGCTTGGGTGGTTTATCAGTTTGTATTTGGTAAGTTTTGTAATAAAATTGTAAATAAAACATATTATTCATCGATATTACTCACAATGCAACTGAAACTTTCATACTCATTACAAATATAAAAATAACGTTGCATATTTAAAAAAAAGCATTTCTAAAACTATTCTATGAACATATAAATCTATTAAAACACTCGTTTTAGTGTTTTGCATCAGTGGTAGTTGCGCTAGGTGTACTGGACATTATTGACATGAAGTACGACGTTTTACATTGTACCTATTTCTCCGATCGTACAAAACTTATATTTGACTGGTTACTGGAAGCTACTAGTGTTATCGACATTTTCAGTACGGTCGGGGATTTCATACTAAAAAACAGAGTAGCAAAAAGCTCACGAAAAGTTAGAAATTCATCGTAAGTTTACTTTTTCACTAAGTAGCCAAAACTTAAGCCTACTAAGTCTACGTCTACAAAACATAACAACTCGATTTATAATCTATAAGACTAACTTAACCTAAAGCTTAAACTTAAGGAATCTATACTAGTCTCGTAAAACCTATTATATAATTCACAATATAAAAGTGTTTGCGGCGTTACCTAATTTAGATTACATAAGTTAATAGCTTTAGAGAAATTGCAAGAAATCGTATTACGCAACTTTTTCTTATGTAATATCAAGATTTTATATAATATTTGCCTCGGTGTAAAACGACCCACCAAATTACTCCGAGTGCTGACATATCGCTTGTCTTTCTGCGAGGTACCAATTTGTACCTATCACAAATCACAAGAATAAAAATATATTAAGCCTAAGCTTAAGAAACCTAAGATTGGTAAGCCTAAAAATAAAATAACCACATTTCAGGAGTTACCACAACTATACATTATCACAAGCTTACCAAAAGAAAGAGAATCTTCGTCTCTTGCTTATGATGGTACCAATTTCTACTGTCTTCGCGGTCGGTCACTTGTTTTTCTGTACAGTTTATCTTGAAATAGACGGTATTGCAGTACGATATTTTACTCGTAACGGTGAAACGGAGCTTACAATAGAACAAGAAGCCATTAGGACTGCTCTTAGCGATGCTAGACTTATTGTAAGTTATTGAAATTTGCAAAATTTTAGGCTTATAAGTTATAAAAGTATTCAATAATAACAACTAAATAATATAAATTGAATCATATACATCATAAAAAAGTTTTAAGGTTTACAAAAAGTATTGTTTTAGATATTCGTATCCTTAATTGGCCTGATTGTACGACAATATGTAAAACTGGGCGAGAAATTAATGTTAGAAAAACAAACAAAGACAGATAAGCCTGATGCCAACAAGATCTTTGACCTATTCAATCAGCAACTTGCGGGACCACCAATGTAAAACTACTCATTTGTCATACGTAAAATATCTAACTCACTTTAAAAATGCTTTAAATTTTAGAAATTTGCATACGTTCTTAATCTTATACAACGTTGTTTTAGGAATAACGAATTTTTGAGTTAAAACTATGATTTATTTTTTAATTTTGTTACTTGAACTTACCTTTAAAGTAACGTTGATTTTACTACGCCTGTGTATGCGAAACCCAAGTTTAATAAGCAAATACCCTCAAAATATATTATGATCAGCTCCTACGTCTAGTCTGAAGATGAATTGGTATGTGGGCTGGTCATGATATGTCTACACGTCAAAACAACTTCCTTCTTATCGTTTACATTGTAATGTCCACCATTTTTGAATTGTTTTTATTGTGATTTTTCAATATCTCTTAATTTTCGAATTGTTTTTTCATTTTAATAACTAGTTTGAAGTGAACCTTTACTAAAACACGATTAATATAATCGACTATTAATCTCCATCATGTAATCTCAACGTGCAAAAATATAAATTCGTCATTTTCCTCGAAATGTTGATGTTTACCTAATAGTGGAATGGGTTTTCTACACTCTTTTCTATCATTATACGCCTCCAGGGGTTTAACGTAGAGTTGACGTAGACCCAACACTTTCTACCCTTTTCCCAAATTTTTTTGACGTTTTACAATAACTCGATCTATAAAAGGCGGATCGGGCAGTTTGTCACGACTTTAAATCAAAACTACGTCGATTCAAGGTAACTGCTTACTCGGAATAGTCACCTGGTCTCAAAAATGAACTTTCTTTTCGTAATTTTGGTCGCGATTACGTTCATTTTGTCACAAGGTGCTCAAACGTAAGTTTTCAATTGTTTACAATGTTCCAGAGATCAAGATTTAGTATATGCTTATTAACTCTAAGCCTAAAGAGGCTGCTATACCCTACCAAAAATCTGATATGTTCAAAATATTATTTTAGTAACGATCGTGTACGGCGACAATGGGGCTATCCACCACCATACTACGGTCCACCTCCACCATACGGAGGACCATACGGCGGCGGCGGTCGTTTCAGGCCATATGGCGAACGAGTTACCATCACCAAGACTATAACTAAAACCTTCCCTTAAAATCGACCAGTTGATAAAAATTGTTGACATTACAAAACATCAGTTTCCTCATGTACAAAACTTTAATAAATAAACTTTTTTACACTTAACTATAGCCTTCTGTACAACTTTGTACTATAATATGAATTTTATTATACTTGCTATTGAATGCACCGTTTTTCGATTAAAAATTTTTCTTCTAATCTTTGATGCTGAATGACAAGTGTAACCGATGTTTTAAAATAAAATGTGAAACTGACCCGATTCTAATCATGTCAATCAGATTGTGATTGATTTTACAATTTGTTAAACAGATGTTGAAAGCTGAAAGATCAATGAAGGTTTAATTTGTAAGAATTTAGAAAAGATTCTTTTGTTGAATTTTTAAATTGATCAAAAAGTTCTTATACAATCCTTTCCTTGTTTTATGTGACTTTAGTTTGAAAAACCCCCCTCTGAATTTCGTTTCCTCTGCCTGAAATGTCAAAATTTCGTTTGCAAGTTTTAAGTTCGATCCGAAAAACCACGGATATAACGTTTTGAGCTCAAAAATCAAATTTTCAAACCGAAAAACCTTGGGGACATTCGTCTAATTTGGGAAAAGCGCCGATTTTTGTTGATTCTGAAGTTGCGGGTTGCGGAACGTTGGGCGCAGCTTTCACCTTCACAATTTCGGTGTTTCTTACAAAATTTTCGAGATCTTCGAAAAAACAGTTTTCATCATTGACATCGGGTTCTAAACTTTCGGGAATGCTTGATATGTATTTTATTGCGTTTTTACGTTATTATGTTATATGTTTACTTTTATTCATCATCAATGTTATTTAGGCAATAATGGGAACCGAGTCGACGAAAAATGTCGCAAATTGGGAAAAATGGCTACAACTAGCCCAGGTATACTACTTCTTCACGTTGTTTGTAGTTGGATCCGTTTTCACTCCAATTTTGCTTGTTGTGTTGCTTTTTACAAGATTCTGGTGGTACAGCGTGTTCTATGCGACTTGGACCATTGTGCACAAGTTTTACTTCTTCACATTGCCAAAACCATGGGAATGGTTGAGAAATCACACCTTCTGGGATCATTATGGCCGATATTATCCAATGAAGTTGCACAAAACTGCTGAGCTGCCTCCGGAAAAGAACTACTTGTTGATGTATGTTTTCTTAACGTTTTCGGTGTTATTTATTGTGGTTGGGAAACGTTCTTGAGAGTTATGTGTTATTCTGGATATTTAGGTAACGTTTTCCGTTTCTAGGTCAAAAATGGAATTTTAAAGTTATTTTTGCTTTTTAGGTAACATTTCTTTATATTTTTTAAATATCTTTTATTTTGGTTTTACGATTGATAATTTTTGATGATTTTAGATGGCATCCACATGGTATTCTGTCGTTCTCAGCTGGTGCTACCGTGATGACTAACATCACCAGGTTCACCGAAACATACCCAGGTATTACCCGGTATGCTGCCACATTGCCGTTGCATTTCTTGTATCCTTTACGATCGTTCTGTATGGCAATGAGAGGCTTTATTCCTTGTGAGTTTTTAAGTTTTTATTGATTTTTTAGGGGTTTAGGTAAAGGATAACATAGGAAAATAGCGTGCCATAATTTTGTGGACGTTTTTATTGCTTGTATGAAATTGTTTAGCAAATTATAATATTTTTGATTGAAATCAACGTTTACTAGAATTGTTTTTGATGAAATAAGTTTAACTGTTTTTAGTGTATATTTTTCAGCAAACTTTTCCAATATCTTCAAGGTCGTATCTCATAAACAAGGGGGTAACGCTGTTATTTTGGCCGTTGGCGGAGCTGAGGAATCTCTCGAGTCTCATGAAGGAAACTACAAGTTGGTGCTGAATAGTAGGAAGGGATTTGTTCGTCTTGCGTTGAAGTCTGGATGTTCTTTGGTGCCCGTTTATGCTTTTGGAGAAACCTCAACATATCATCAAGTTCTTAATCCAGTTGGCTCTAAGTTGCGTCGGTTTCAGACTCAGGTCAAGAAGATTTTGGGAGTTGCACCAGCTTTCTTCTACGGCACCATGGGCTTCTGGAGATTGTATGGACCTTTCCCATTGTCGGCCGAACTCAACACTGTTGGTAAGGGGTTTTATGTTTTTGGATTCAGAATTAGGTATTTTACTCTCTTTTATATTATAGAAAATAAAAACTGATGTAGATAAGTTTTACTATCGTTTTTTTCAGTAGGAGCACCGATTGAAGTTGAACCTGTAGCCGAGCCTACTCAAGAACAGATTGATCAACTCCATGATACCTACAAATCAAAGCTGATTGAGTTGTTTGAAGCTCACAAGGCTAAGTATGCCGTGCCAGAAGATCAACATTTGGAATTTTTGTAAATTTACATTTTCATATCATTTTTTAATTTATTCAGGTTTTAGAATGTCTTTCTAACTAATTTTTTACTGCATTATTAATTACAGGTCATCTGAGTAACTATTAGTTACTATTATTTTATAGCTTGTGTATGTTTTAGGTATAAAGGGAAGGAGCAATTTATAGTATTTTATTCTGTAAATTTAATTTGTGATTGTAGGCTTTATTGAAATATTGTAAAGTTAATTTTCTAATAAAAATTTTGCTTTAACTTAGTTACTCTTATATTTTTGGCGGAAAAGTGCATTTATATCATGTTAGGTAGGAGTTTCAAACATTTTTACTTTCATTTTACAAATTTTTGAGTACAAAATTAGTTTTTACAATATTATTGTACAGTACATCATGTGCTTTCTAAAAATTATGCAGAAAATGAATGCATCATGTAATGAAATTTAGATTCTCTTAAATTGTAGTAACTTTCATTCGAAATAATTGAAGTAAACGCGGTTAAAATTCATGACTCTTTAACAGAACGATGAGGTTACTATGGAGACACTGTTTTATAAAATATGTTAAAACGATAAAATAAGTTTAAATAACTTGTAAACAGGTGTGTATACTAGTATTTTAATTAATTATGTTAAATACGGTTGTTTTGCGTTTCTTTTGAGTTTTATTGACTTGGTCGTTAAGTTTTGGAACGAAAAAATATCGTGGAAATGAAAAAAATAGTTTTTAAAATTAAAAAATATTTAAAATTGTTTCGAGCGGCGCAATTGATTTAGCTTTCTTAATTTTAAAATTTTGATAATTTAGTACGAAGATCTAAAAAATGGGTAGTGAATTTAGTAAACAAACATTGAAACCACAGGCCGAGAAACACATTGCCATTACTATAGAGGTAAGTTGAAAATTAATATCTTTAAAATTTTTAAGAGGCTTTAAAAAAGTTTTTTTAAGTGTTGAATATTCATAACAAAAATCTTTTTTTCAGCGACCAGACGTACTGACCTTAATGGATTTTGATGGAGAAGAAGGAATAGTGTACAAGACGTTAACGGAAAACTGGATGGACGAGGTGACAAGTTGTCAGCAAACGTTATATTTCTATTGTTTTTTGCTGGCTAAAAAGCCTTTTAACGTAAGTTTAATTAATTTTTACGATTTTTTTGACTGAACGTATGAAAGGAAAAATTTTATTCTACCGAATTCCTTGAAAAAATCTTTAGGTACCTATATTAATGTCAATCAACAACACGGAGTATATTCGAAATGCTGTACGTGCACGACATTCGTTTTGCGATGTTTTGTCAAAATTGGACGACCTGGGAGTCAAACTTCTTACTACAGCATATTTTGGCAAAACTTTCACAAGGACCACGTTGGTATTACAACGAGATGTTTACAATACTGTAAGTTTATGTTTTACGGGTAATTTGGGGAAAAATATTGATTAAAAATGTTGTTTCGATACTTTATACTTTAAAAGTTACCTAATTTTCAGACTTCCGAGTCCTACAGTACCAGAAACGTAGACGAATTGTACATATGTGTAGCGATACGAAGCAATAACGCTATTATCATACCAGCTACTGCAGGCCTATGTCGTTTTCCGATCAGTTGGATTCAAAACGAATTTGGCCAAATGATAGTGAAAGCGGATATTAATGACGATTTTGTGGATTTCACATTTAAAGATGACTTATTTTCTGCATATTCAATCACCTATGAGAATATGATACATGGCAAACGAATGTTTTTAGGATTGATTAGGCAGTTAGCACAAAGAGGATACGAATATGTGGCACCGATAAGTATCAAAGGATGTACTAGAAATGACACTTTTTATTTTAAAATGGTGGGTTTAAATTTTTATTGTGTTTTTTGGGCTGTAGATGTTGAGAAATGGTGTCGTTAGTGCTAATAATGACATTTTAGATAAGACAGCCGGTGGAAAAAGATAAGACTTACTTTTTTATTTCACCAGAAGAGAAAAACCGGCTACGGCTATATGAAACACCGCCAATTATTGCTGAATTCATCAAGAAAACCATCTCTAGGTTGGTATTGAAGGAAGTCAAGAGGCCATACGCAAGTTTTTTGATTTTATACAAACAGTCCATTATATTATATTTTTTCTGCTTTTCAATACAAAAGGTGATTTTTTAAAATTTTAAGCCTATATTTTTAGTTAGGATGCACGGAGATCATTTTTGCTGGCCAGCCCTTTATGTGCAACGATCGAACATTGTTATTGACTCAAATTGATATGTTAGAGATAATCGAAAGTCTGAGAAAAAATGGCTTCAAATTGGTTGGCCATTTACAAACGACTCTCAATGTTAACGAAAAGGTACGTAGTTGTTATTTATAGGTAATGTCTTGAACTAAAAAAAAATCTTTGTGATGGGAATACTTTGAGATTTTCGTTGTGGGACATAATACAAAACGTCATTATTACATAAAATGCATTATGAAATTGTTTTATATAATATGCTAATTTTTAGGCAGTAATGCTATTCGAAAGCACAAACGAAAAGCCGGTACCAATTTTTGCGATCTCATTTCAAGGTGCTGATGTACTGCAGGTACTAAAAGCGCCAATTCGGGTAGTTACATTGATTAGAGAAGCTATTTGTAATGTGTGGCAAAAAGCAATCCAAGAAGAAAGTAAGACATACTTTTATACTTTTTATGAAATGTAGACTAATTACAGTAGTTTATGGTGGGAGGGGTATTTTTTGGGGAGTGGGGGTGGTTAGGGTTTTTAGATTTTAACTCAAATTTTTAGGTATAATCTTGAATGGAACAGCTTTCAAACTAAAAGGTAGACCGTTTGCAGCTAGAGACACGTCGATAGACTGCCAACATGGCTTGCATATGTTAATATTCATAATTGAAAAACTGTCTGAAGTTGGATGGAAGTTCAAAATAGCGTTAGATGTTGGAAGTCGGGCCACATCTGATAGTGAAATAGGGTTTCTTGAAGATGGAATTATGATGATTTTTGAAGCTAATTTGAGTTCCGGGAACGGTGAGGGCAAAGTGTATGGGGTGGGGTGATGTATAGTAGTTTAGGTTGCGTGATTATAAAATATGTAGTAGCTTGTATGGTTAGGAACGAAATTTTTATGTTGTATATTGTGTAAAGAGGAAACTTTTTAAATTTAAGCAGATATCGAGTGTGTAAACGGTTTATAACGTGTTATTTTGAGATTATTTAGTAGAAAAACTTTTACTCTTTATATTTTAACTTTCTTAAATTGTTGAATGACTTTGTATGTAAATAAATGACTTTTTGATGATTATGTTTATGTTGCTTTTCTGTATAATACGGACGATATTTTTGTTTTAATATTTTCATTTGATATTTACCTATAGTTTTATACTTCAGTGAAATTGATTGGCTCAAGCTTTCAAATTTAAAAAAAATCTATAATGTTAAGGAGCCTCAAAATAGAAGTCAGACTATAAAGTAAATTTGACGTTTTGCTTATGTTTGTGCGATTCCTTTTGCTTTTGGTTTGTGTTTAAAACTTTGACTGATTAGATTTAATTTTGTGCGCTCTTGTTTTCACTTACATTAATATATTGTTTCGCTTGCACAGGCGTTACTCGGTGACGTGAGTTCAGAATCTTATTTTTTAATTTTAAAAAATTATTCGAAAAAATTATCAAAACGTGAGAGTTTGAATTTTTAAATTTTGGGTGAAAAATTATATTCTTTTCAGAATGATACTCAAATTAGGCTTACTTTTAATATTAACGAATATATGGATATGTAAAGCAGCAAAGATATTGGTAGTACCAGCGGCAGATGGAGGTAGTCATATGCAAAGTATGGCACCGTATTTTTTAACGTATGTTTACTAAAATTTTAACATATTTTCTATTTTTGGCCAAAATATTGAATTTTTATGACATTTTTTACTAATTTCGGCATTAATGTATGATTTTAAGGTTATCTTCATCTGGCCATGAAGTTCATGTTCTAGACACAGCGAATCCAACACCGAAATACAAGTACAAAAATGTTGTGATGCACAATATTGTAGTTAAAGGTCAAAATTCTGGTCGTGATCCGCGTCAGACATGGAATGCTATGATCTCCGTGTCTAAGTTTAGAGAAGTTTTCGCGAATTCAGATGTCAAGTTTCATGAACTGTTGGATAGTGAAAGAGAAGCGGTAAGTAGGGTGGGTAGGGTAAAGTAGGCAAGTATAGGGTAGGGAAAGGTATAGTAGGGTAAAGTAATGTACGGTAAGGGGTAGTAGAATTGGGCGATGTAAGGAAGAGTAAAAATATAAAATTTTAGTTAGAAAAGCTAGTTAATCAACCATGGGATCTTGTGGTAGCTGATGACATATTCTCCGTTCATGCTTGGGCTATAGCATTGAGGCTAAAGCAACGTGGTGTACCATTCATTCTCTACTCAACGTCAGGACAAGTAGCGTCAGCTACAACACAAACTATGGCGTTAGGTAATTTTTGAATTGAATTTTTTAGAATTGAAGAAAATATATTGTCTTAGATCTAAAAGATTTAAGATGTAGTTTTATATGATGGTAACAGGGACGTCGTTACGAATTTTCTTACATTTATTAAAGTTTTTAATGTAAAAATTTGTTCAATATCATATTTTCAGGTAGGAATCCAATAATAAAGCAGTTTATGTTCCCCGACATGCCGGTCGATTCTGATGGACATTATCAGCACGTTAACTTTTGGGATCGTCTCGGGGCGTTTGTAAAAGTTTTCCATGAAGTTGCTGGTTTTGATTACATTTGTAAGTTTTTTTACCTTATTATATATTTTCAATTCAATATATATTATTATAGTTTCACTGAAAGGTTTTTTATCTAAAGAAAATTTTAAGTATGCCACTTTCAGTGCAACACACTATGAGTTCATTTGAAAGATTTGGTGTCTACGATTTCTCTTGGCTGAAGCTGCATAAAGAGTCATCGTACATCTTCACGGATTCCATGAACAAATTGGGTTGGCCACAAACTGAAGGTCAAGATTTGATCAATATTGGCGGTGTGTGCAAAGATTACGAGATACTGGAAGATGAAGATTTAAAAAACTTTGTTGAGAATTCCAAAAAAGGCGTCATCTACATTGCTTTCGGTAATTACGCTGACTGGAATCATGCTCCAAAACGGATTCTGGATTCGTTTAGTGAGGCTATGGTGAAATTGGCTGATTACAATTTCGTATTCAGTTTTAATGGGAATGTTAGTGCGATGCCTCAAATGGAACACATAAAATATGTCAAATGGGCGCCTCAGGCTGGGATTCTAAATCACAAGAAGACAAAGTTATTCATAAGTCATGGGGGATTGAAAAGGTAGGTTTCAATTTTAGGCATAGCACATAATTTAAGACTTATCAGTAGAAACCTTAGGCTTAGACGCGCACAATTTTAAGCTTAGCAAACAATTTTTGACTTAAAACACGATTGTAGGCCTATTTTTTAAAGTTTATTACATTATTTTTAGTTTGAAAGAGGGGATCTGCTCAAAAACTCCTTTAGTTATGATGCCGATCTCAGCCGAACAAGTACATAATGCTCATATGCTCCTAGCCTTAAAGTGGGGCGGATTTGTCAACAAATTCACAGTAACTGGTCCTATTTTGTACCGTGAAATTATGAACGTAAGTGAAAAATTTTTAATGGTTTTTTTTTATTTTTTCGGTTTTGGAAGGCAAGTTATTGCTACTTTTTTTTATTATTTTTTTATTTTAAAATTTTATTTGTTTTGTTCAGGTTATTTTCAACTATTTTCATTATTTTAGGTAATATCGAACAAGAATTACCAGCAAAAAATCGACGAAACTGCTGATTTTCTCGTTGATCTGCCAATATCAGCTCTAGAATTGGCCAAGTTTCATACTGAGCGGATTCTTCGTGCTAAAAATGGAAGAGTTTTGTTCAAACGAAAAGGAATGGACTTGTACTGGTTTCAGTACCTTTATCTCGATCTTATGAGTGTCATAGGTTTCTTTACATATCTTGCTTTTAGGTTCTGTAAATACGTCATCATTTCTAACAAAACGTGCTAAATAAAAATTTTTGTACTAAAAATAGGGCGGCGCAGTGCGTATTTAGTAGAGCGAGTACGGTACTTTATGGTAGGTTACGATGGGGATAAATTAGGATAAAATACGGAAAAAAGCAAGGTATATTTGTAAATAGATTGTGAATAATCAATTTTTTTCCAAATTACAAAATTTTTTACGGTAAAAATTAGGTGTAATCGCAAATTTTTACAAATTAAGCGCGGATTTTAGGTCAAGGTTTTTTTGACCGTTCGGGGATGTTAAACGTTCTTTCATTATCCAAAAAACAAAAATGGAAAGAACGTTGTTATTGGTCTGCTTAACTATTAGCCTATGTTATGGTTGTGAGTATAACAATGTGACGAGGAAACACAACGAGGAGTGGGTAAGTTAATGTTATAAACTAATCGTATGAACACATTAGTTTATAACATACAGAATATGTTTGGGAAAGGTATATTAGTTTTGCCTTATTTTAACATATACTACGAAAAGCCTTATATGTGATACTATATAAGTTTATTTCTCAGTTATAAAAATTGATTTTTTAAGAACTACTTTACTTTTTAGGTAGAAAACAGTTACTTTGTCTTCCGTTGTGAGATCTTCAACAAAAATACCTCATGGAGAGTTAAAATACAAGGGTGTGACTTTAATGGTACTCGGTTTGCATTAAATGAACGAAAGAATGGTCAAGCATGCCAATCCTTAGATGATGGTCGCGTGAAATTTGCCCTGGGCCCTATTTGTGATGGTAGAAATGAAGGTAAGACTAATTTTTCATTTTTTTGTATTACCTAAGGCTTACTTGGATTGTGGCAATGTCTTTATAATTATTTTTACTAGTAAATACAGTAAAGTAAAGTATCTTGCTTTTTGACAAAATATTTGTTAATTTTGATGACTTTAGGAGAAACCTGGGACGACGGTCATTTCCGTAAAACATGTATAGACGACCAGACCAAGTTCATCGGTTGTACCACTTCGGAGAAGGTGTATATCCCAATTGGAGAAGAAAAACAGTCTGGTACGTTTAAATGGAAATGTGAAAGTGCTCCAAACAATGGCGTCAAATTGTACCCTACTAATGTTGACGAAGTCAATGCTGCACTTAAAAACAAAAGTAAGAGTACGGTAGTGGAGAAAAAAGGGAATGGTACTGAAGTTCAGAATGAGGATAACGGTGTGAGTAATGGTAATGAAGTCAAAAAGGAAGACAGTGGTACTACTGGTACTGAAGTCCATGAAGAGGGTAATAGCAAAATGAAAGGTGAAGAGATGACCTTAGATAAGAAGAATGATGACTTAACCATGGATATTAAGGAAGATGAGCTACAAAAAGTGAGCGAAAACTTGACAACATCATCCGATGATTTAGAAGGTAGCGGTGCAGAAACATCCACTGACAGTTTGTAACTTATAAACAAGAAAAATTAAAATATTTTTTAATTTTAAAAAACTTTTATTTTGCAAAAAATGACTAGATTTGGTTGTTTTTCACAGTAAAAATAATATTTTAAGAATCACAATATATAAAAATATACAAGTATAAATAAGGTTGAAAATAATAATAATATAGCATACAATAGAAACAGCTTTTGTACTGTAACATTAGTTAAAATCCAAAAAGATTAGTGTTATTAACAAGCAGTTTAAACTAAAGGCTCATGCCACCATTTGCAAATGTAAAATAATAGACTTAAGTTGTACCAAGTGACATAACAATCAAAAGTACAATGTGATAAAAAACAGTACTCTATACCATAAAATAGTACAATGTAACAGAAATAGGTTGAAAGGCGCAGAAACAAAATAACTGATATACACGTTATAAGTTGTCCAATTCGTATTTCAAGCACAAATCCATTAACTCCTTCTTCAACATTACCCCATTGTACTTGTTTTTAGCTGATATAGCCCGCAAATGACTGGCTACAAAGGCACCAAACGTTGAAGCAGTGTCGTAGCTTGAGGTTGGACTGGATATTGATGTTGACGGAAGAATTCGGCTGGTACCTTTAAAATAGGGCCGTTTTCTCTTGTTCAATGGTTCAATTAGTTCTTCGTTTGTCGAGATTTTCCCGTCATTAAACACGTCATCGGCTTTTGGCGAGGCTTTATTCGAGGTTTTTGGGGATGAACTTTCATTGTCGGTGCATTCGTTTGCTGCTTGAGCACAGTTTTGACTGAAAAAGATATATTTAGGTAACAACGGAATTTTGAGTCTATTTTTTGCGTAATTTAGATATTTTTAGGTCATCTTTGAGTTTTCTAGAGACTTTTTGACCATTCTACTTACTAAATTTAAGGATTCTAAAATAATCTTTCATAAAGATATTATGTGTAGTAATCACTTACGATAGCCATTCCAAACTGCTCATCGGCTTAACATCGATCTCATCATCTTTAGCAAATAAGCATTCCTCATTCTCGCGCAACAACGACGATTCGACCAGTCGTTGTAGAATATCGACCGAATTCCGGCCTTGTGGTTCTGATTCCATTTTCAGTCGCAGTGACAAAAGTTGCTCGGGTGGCGCGATAAATTGCATTTTTTCCCAATAACGCCAACAAACTTCGTGATTTTGCTCAGCGGCAAGAACTTTTTTTAACGTGCGATTAAAAACGTCCCGGAGTTTTTTCCATTCAATCTGAATTTCGGCCGCTGAAAGTTAAATTATAAAATTTTTTTGGCCGAAAATGAAATTCTTTGAACTTTCGGACCAAAATCAAAATTCCCAACTTAATTTGAACTTTAAGCCTAAACTCACGTTTGTAATTGTAATTGTCATCAGACAAAATTTCCGCGACCTCAGCATAAGCGCGACGACGGCGCGACCCATCGTTATATTCGTCGGAAGACGTGTCCCAGATCGCCGGCCTCTCCTTTACCGCATTAATTAAGGTTTCCTTTTGGTCGGGAGTCAGACAACAGCTGGGGATTTGGGCAGTTGACACCCGCGTGCGGTGAGCCATTTTTGAAACGGTTTCCGAGGCTTGATTTGGCCAAGTTTCTGAAAGGTGAAACGTGAATTTGAGTTAAAAATTTTGTAAATATTTGAAAATCACGGTTATTTTAGGGCATCAAAAATTTTTAAATGGCAATTAGCAGTTGGCAGTACAAAAGTTGCTTTTATGATATGAAAATTGTCTCCCATACCTTGTTATTCACTAAAGAAATGGCGTATATTGCTTACAAACTATACTTTTTACTAGTTTAATCAAAAAAAATATTTACTTCCTTAATAAAGTCAAAAAATCGCAATTTTACATTAAAATTTCCCCATTGCAACATCCTTGATTTAACTACACAACACTGCAACTACATGTCCCATACGATTCTCAAAGACCGTTAATATTACAACCAAAAGTATTTAAAAACAGCATACTGAACTGTACTAACATCGTACTAACGCCAAGTAAAATTTATATGCTTCTGAACCAAAAATCGCGGCCTTGTAGCCATCTTTCGCTACAACCCCACCTTGCCACTTCTATGACCCCACAAACCCAGCCACAACCCAATGCATAATATAAAAAAGTGAGGACGACGGGATTGTACCAAGTATTTGTGCCATGAGGAATGTTTTTGTGGCCAGCAACGAGAGACAGCGGCGGCCAAAGTATCTGGCCTCCATCCTTTTCGAAACGACGGCGGCGGCCCCCCGCTCCCCTCCCTCCTCCTGCTGTTTTTCGCCTTCAGGCACAGGAAAATTTTTTTGCCGGCACACTCGAGAGCGCTGCCGGCTTGGGCTTGCTGGTGGTTGTTGTGGCCAACTCTTGTTGTGGGCCACACGAAAAAGCCTTTGAATGCATTTCTCGTTTCGCTCCGAACAATTTCGGGAATTGTTCGGTTTTTGCGGGAAACGTGCTTAAACCCCAACATTTTGTGACGACATTCTTTGGTTGCTAGAATCCGGCAATTTGATTAAGTGTGGCATAAGTTGTGAAAAGATACGACAATTTGAACGCAAGAACAAGAATAAATGACGTTTTTGATTTTTTAAACAATACAAAGGTTAAAATAACAAAAATATTAGGTGTCGACATAAAGAACCCGCCATTTTTTACAGGAAATTACAGGCAAAGAATGGCGGGTTTTTTATGTCGGCACCTAATAAATAAAGTTTAATAATGATATAAATTTTAAAAAATTACAGAAAAATAAATTTGAAAAAAAAATTTAAGAACAAGAAGCAGGCGCAAATATCTTTACTTTTTCTAATTTCAAAAAAAAGTCTCTACTACAGAAAGTTGTTGACAAAGAGTTGTAAACTCTTATTGTAACTTCATTTAGTACAGTTGAAGCGTTGTGTGTGTGGGAAACTGTATAAAAATTGATGGTGTGGCAAAGTGATTGAGTAGCTCAGTAGCTACTAATTTAGTTGCTAATTACTTTTATACTTAAAAATTGATAGTTTAGGTTTGACGCATACTCAACGTATGTTTTCTTTACTGCTTTGTCTTGCCTGATCTGGGTAGAGCTGATTAGCTTTATAGAGCATTAAACAAGGTTAGAATGTCGATCAAGGCTTTGGTATAAGCTGTTCTATAGATAACATAAAGAGTAGTGTAGTTATTTAAGTTGCTATAAGCTTAAAATTGGTACGTCTACGTCACGTCGCTCTATTTTAATGCGTTGGCACTTAGATCAAGACGTGTAATGTAGTACCCTTATTCAACAGGTTAAGAGTTACTGTGCAAACTTGGATCGATGTTAAATTTTTTTTAAAATTAGGAAAAAGGTGGCTTCGAAGGCTTTTAATATGTAAACTTTGAGGACCATTGCTCAGTGCTACTACATTTTAAGCATTGCTCGATGCTACTACAGTTTACCTCAACTATAGCAGCATCGAGCATCAGGTTCAATGAAAAATTAATTTTACAATTTACTCCTGTCATTATTAAATATAACTTTGCGTTCATAAAATATTCCATTTGTAAGCTTGTTGTTAATTTACTGCTGGGTTTTACATGCTAAACGAAAAAGGTTTTGGCGTTAAATAAACTTTTCTTTGAACAACGTTTCCGGCCAGTCCACTTCATATTTGTTGACGGCCGAAAAGCGTCTATAAACAATGTTTTGTCGATAAAATTTTGGGTAGTATATTTTAAAATTTTGATGATAAACATTATTTTTTTAAAAATTAGTTACTGCCTATTAATGAGACAAAGTTGACGGTTTATAAGGATCTGATTTTGATTTTTAGGCTTTTATTAGGTGCCGACATAAAGAACCCGCCATAATTTGCCTGTAATTTCCTGTAAAAAATGGCGGGTTCATTATGTCGGCACCTAATATTAAACTCATTATATGCTTCTTGCTTACTTTGATGCTAAAATTAAAAGTTTAGTTTTACTTTTAATTCAAAAATTTAAATAAAAATTTATTTTTGACAATTTTTTAATAGAAATTGCCAAAAATTAGGGTAGACTCAATTATGTTTGACGCTGTACGGCCTGCTTGTTCAGGACAACTTGACCATCTGTGCGATTGCGTATGCCAAAACAAAAATGCACAAGTATTTGTCATTTCGTTCTGTATTCGAATACGATTTTTCATCTTTACACATTTTTAATTATTTTAAATTTTGAAAAAATTGAAATTTGTTTTTAATTTTAATTTTTTTTTTCAAAATTTTTAAACTTTTCGGAATTTTTAAAATTTTAAGATCGCCTTAACACTTTCTATTTGCATTGTTTCAACTTTTTTTCATCTTGTTTGGCCATAGTAGGGCGCTTTTCTCACGCGTTTCCATTTTCTTCGTATTTATTTTTGAAATTTTCTGCTGACAATATACTCCGCGAGGATTTTTGATTTTATCTATTGTAAATTTGCATATGCGTGTGTCAAGAATTTGCAGGGGGTTTGGATTGGGTTGGTTTATTAATATTTAAATAGGGATTGAAGTAGAGCATGGTAAAAATGAGTTTCGGGCTTGGAGAAAAATTCAGCCGGCTCCAAGAACTTCTGTGATTTTGCTTTATAGACGGTGATTTTTTAATCCGAAACAATTTCAAGTTTTTTCAACTGAAAAATGGCAAATTATGTGACTTTCAATGCTGACTTTTAAACGTCGAAACTAATTTCTCGGCTACAAATTGGAAGTTCGCTCAGTTGGGCCGCAACGGTCATTTCGAGGCCATTGAATTGACCGGATGGACTTTGGCTTCTTTTTTCTTCACTGCGCGACATAACACACTCGACATGCCGGTTTGGCGCCTCGGGCATTATTAATGTGTTCTTTTTTCCAACATAACTTATAACGACATAGAATGGGGGTCGCGGCCGTTACATTTTCTTGAAACATGATATTCTTATTGAGGGGGTTCATGATGTACATAAAGGTCGTATTAGGACTTTGTGGTTTATTGAGGTAGAGTAGGATCTAGTCTAAGTCTAGTTGTAGGCCAAGGTTAATCTTAAGCCTAATCTTCAGTTTAAGAGTCAACGTACTAAGCTTAAACCTGCTAAGCCTAAACTCTAAAGTTTAATTACAAATAGTTTTTGTCTTACGTTCTACAAAACTATGATATAATACAAGATTACTCGAAGAATTTGTGCGGGGTTACCTAATATTGATGATATAATTAAATAGCCTTAGAGAAATTGCGAGAAACCGCATTACGCAACTTTTTCTTATGCAATTTTATGGTTTTATATAATATTTGCCCCGGTGTAATACGACCCAACAAATTACTGCGAGTGTTGGGATATGATTCTAGATTTCTGCGAGGTATCAGTTTTTAGCTGCCTTATTTATCGAGTACTTAGGTCTAAACTCTAAAGTCTGCTTTGTAATAAGCAGAGGGTTAAGCCTAAACCACGACAGCTATAGGCCAAGGAAAAAAATTTTTAATTTTTTTAAAAAGTTTTAGTAAATAATAATAAGCTTTCGTATTTCAAAAAAAAGTCTTTGTAAAATAACTCTCTATAGTAAGCTCCTTGAAGAGTTGTCAATAGCCACTTTCGTCACTGATTTTCAATGTTTTTTGGCATTTTTTTTCAAAAAACGGGCGTTTTGCTTTTCTGGCTGCTCTCTTAACAAAGTTCTTGGTGATTGAAGACATTAAAAAGTATTCGTGTTATACGATTTGTTTGCGATTATTTTTGGAAATAAAACAGATTGTAAATTAACCACTTTTGTTGTTTTATGTTTTTGGAGTTGTGAAAGATAAGGTTTTTAAAATCAAAAGGCTGGGGTATAGGTGTTGGTTGGTGGGGAATTTTGGTCTAGGAAGCGAGGGAAGGGGGTGTTAAAGACTTTTTCAAATTTTGTTATAATTAACGAGGTATAATTTTCATTGATCACGTTTAGATTTTCAAGAATTTCTAAACCTCCATTTATATTAGATGCCGACATAAAGAACCCGCCATACTTTACCTGTAATTTCCTGTAAGAAATGGCGGGTTCTTTATGTCGGCACCTAATATTTCCTAAAAAACATGGGAAAAATGAAAATATAAGCAAATAACGGCCATATTATCATAGAGACAAGATATGTACGTTATTTGCTCAAGTTTTTGTTTCGAATTTAAAAAAATTGAAATGTTTGCGCGATAAAAACTATAGCTATTTAGATTGGACTTGTCTTTATCCCTGACTAATTTTATCCTTTTTTTCAAAATTTTTTAAAATTAAAATTAGGGGTTGTTTAATTATAATTTGATTAGTTTTTTCGTTTTTGGCCGAATATTCTCAAAATATATTTTTTGGTCTAAAAGTTCTCAGAATTTCATTTTTACTTCCATTTTTTATCCCAATAGTATTTTTGCCAAACCTCCCCCCCCCCTCCATAATTAAATTTGAGGTGTTTTTCGGTTTGTATAGTAATTGTGTTAAAAGTTTTTTGCTGGACATTTCGGTTTTTGCATGGGAACAAATGTCCTTAGGAAAGCAATTTGAGGGTTTTGCGGTCAGTTGTTTCAACACTCTTCCAATGCTTTTTTTGTAATAAGTACGTCCTTTAACAACTTTTTGGACTATTCGAGGCCAAATAATTTTTCGAATAGCGAAAGTGGGTTGATGGGCTTGGAAATAATGGCATTTTAAATTTTTTAAAATTCTAACAACAATTTTTAATTTTTTTTGTCAGTGAACGATTAATATTCAAAAAAAAATAAGATACGTGATCTGTTGGACTAGAAAAAGTAAATTCCACAAAATTTTAGACAATAAACTGAAATTTTTATGACCTTTTAGCCCAATTTCCTAAAAATATTTTCATTTCAAGAATTTGGGATCAAAAAAATTTGTGCCAAAATAATCAGCCCAAAAAAGATAGCACTTCAAAAAACGTATAGTGCAATTCTTCAAGCTGTAAAAACGTGCTTTCTTACACAAAGCCTTTAAACTCGAAAAGCCGTCTTTTTTCCATTCTGGGTGTTCTACAAGTTCCGGAATTTTTTGTTTCCCGTTATGGACCGTAATTTATGCCGTTTGAATGGAAAACAGTTAAAACTGAATTATTTGTTCTGATTTTTTTTAAAAAGGGGGGGGGGGTAGTTAGGGTTTTTTATTTTTGGATAGTTAGGGTTTTTTCATTTTCAAGCAAATTTTTAAAAATTAAGATTTTTTTGTTTTTTTTTCTTGTTAAAAAAGATTTTATAATTTTTTGTGAAGAAAGTTTTTGCTATTTTTTCTTGAAAAGGACCTTTTTTCTATTTTTTAAAATGTTTAAAATTAAAAAATATTTTTTCTATTGTTTTACCTAAAATTTTCCGTTATTTGACATTTTGTGATCTTTCACAACATGTGGCCTTGCTGCGAGCTCTCCGTTGATTTGCATATTGGCGCAAGCAGTTGGGGTCCGTAACAAAAAATGGCAAAAAAATGATAAATTGTTGGTCGCGGCACGGTTTTTTCGGGCTGTAAATTTTACTCTAAACATCTTATGGCGCGTTTGTTTCAAATATTGTCGTTTTTTTACACTGTCTTTGAAAACGTGCTAAATTTAAAAAATTTTACGAATAAAACGAAATTTTTTAAAATTTTAAATTTAAAGAATGTAGTTTTAAAATTCTTATAAGAATAAGATTTTGTATTAGGCGCCGACATAAAGAACCCGCCATAATTTGCCTGTAATTTCCTGTAAAACATGGCGGGTTCTTTATGTCGGCACCTAATAAAAGAGAGATTTTTATTTTAAAAATTTTTGGTTTACATGTACGATGTTTAATAATGTAATATAATATGACATTGTTTGTTTTTTCTTTTTAGTTTGTTTCATATGGTTTGATATTGCCGTAATCATGCTTTTTGCATCAAAACCCATACTCAAGTCGTAAATTCTAGTAAGTTCTACAATGTAAAGCAAGCATTCGACTTGCTAATTTTGTATTTTCTTCTCATTAGGTGCCGACATAAAGAACCCGCCATTTTTTACAGGAATTACAGGAAAAGTATGGCGGGTTCTTTATGTCGGCAACAAATATTTTTAAATTTTTGAGTTTCTTTTTTAAATTTTAGGTAATAAACCTGAATTTTAAATTTTTTACGTACAACTATACATATATACATATAGCACATTTTAAATTTCATTATAATTTTTTTGTCAATTTTTAAAATTTTTTCTAATTTCAGTATCAAAATCCGAAATTGCACACCAAATGCCTCCAGCCGGAAGTACGGGTAGGAACGGGACCAATCGCCCCACAAGTTCGCGTCAAGCGCCTGCACCATCTGACAATTGGCCAGTTTCTCATCCGATGGAGCCGATTCCAGAAGAGCAAGAAAGTGCGGCAACGTCACCAACTCGGGTACATCAACCATCAACGTCAACACTGATGTTGGAGGACAAAAGTCATATGAATGAGGGGAATCGAAGTGTGACACAAGTTCAACGAAAGAAGGAGGTGTATACTTCCGAACAAGTGGATACCTTGGTTAGGTAAGTCGGCCTACATGCTTTTTTTAATTGCTAAGCCTAAAATGCCTCTTAAGTCTAAAGTTTTGTGCTAAGATCATCATAGAAAGCCTAAGATTGTGTGCTAAGCCTAAACTTGCGTAATAAGCCTAAAATTGTGTGCTAAGCCTAAACTTGCGTAATAAGCCTAAAATTGTGTGCTAAGCCTAAACTTGCGTAATAAGCCGAAAATTGTGTGCTGCTAAGCCTAAACTTGCGAAACAAGCTTAATATTGTGTTCTAAGCCTAAACTTGCGCAATAAGCCTAAAATCGTGTTGTATGTCTAACTATTAACGGCCGCTCTACCTTATTGTGACACATGCACCAAGGCTAAAATCATGGATAGAAGTGAGATATTCTTCTGCCCTACGCACCACAATCTTACCTTTAATATATAGATGTAGTGTTTTAAAAAAGTAAAATTAGAGCCAGTTATAAAGCGCACCCTAGTTTTTTAACGCCGCTATTCAATGACTTCAAACACTTTCAAATTGGCGCCACGGATTTTTTTACTCAACACACCTTAAAGAGTATGCGGTTAGAAGTCGATCAAGCGCATTTTAAGGTATAAGTTACGAAAGAGGGGGTTTCGGTGAAAAAGATGTTTTTGTTTAAGTAATCGTTAGTTTGGATGGAATTTTTGACCAAAGAAGCATAAATTTCAAATTGAAAAGGTTTTAAAGACATGGCTGGCAGGGCCGGGCAGGGACTTTTGGTCTGGGGGTCGAAAGAATCGGCACAGGTTTTTTTTTCAAAATCCACAAGGGGACCAATTTCTACTTTTTTCGAATTTTTTTTTCAGGGGGGGGGGTTCCCCTCTCCTGTTGCCCCCCCCCTTCCCCGCCGCGCCCGGCCCTGATGGTTGGATATTAATTTTATAAACTGAGATCTTCTTCTTTTACCCCCCCCTCCCTTAACTGTAAAAGTTTTGTTTTCACCCCCCCCTTTTTTTTAGGTGAGGTTTTACTCAAAAACGAAATCACTTTCTTTGGCTAAACCTCACTTTCACGTACCCAAACTTGTAATTTAAGAATTTCGGAATGAGTGAAAAAGTCAGCAAATACTCGGATTCTCCCTCAACTCTCTTAAACCAGGTGAAAGTTCACAAATAAAGAATTTGAACCGCTTTTTCTTAAAGACACCCCCCTCTGCTTCTCTGTCCGTACGCATAGAGCGAATTCTTACGCATTTTGATATCAATTTATTGTGAGCCAAATCGTTTTTTCAACCATTACTCATATGTTCTCGGGTTTTTTTCACAAATGATGGGTAGGGTAAGGGAAAAGGACGAATTTTGGGTTGAAAAATTGGGGTTTGCTTACATTTTTTGTTCCGGGCAGTGTAAATTAAGGTGATATAGCAAACATGTGGGTAGAGAAGAGTAAGGTAGAACTTTGGGGGTAGGTTAGAGCAGGGTAGTAGACGGATAGAGAAGACCATTGAACTTTGAGATTATGTTAGAGCAGAGCAAGATAGATAATTTTTCTGTTTAAAAAATTTTTTTTTGTTTTTAACGATATCTTTTATAAGACAATGGTCTTTTTTAAAGTATTATATGTATACAACACAATAATCCATTGTTATCCTTGTTGATGTTTATTAAACATTGACTTCAAAGTCGTTTGTGTACAAAATTTAAGATAGGAATTTGCTCTTTTCCCAAAAAACCGCGGGTTTATTTGCATTTTTAAGAGCCTTATACGTAGAAAAAGATAATTTTTCGACTATAATTACACACTTTTAACGGTTTAAATGTGTCATACCTTCTTATTGCTTTAAAATTTTTTAAAATTTTAATTTTGAGTTTGGGGGGGGGGGGGAAGGGGGGGGTTTATTTCTTTTATACCCTAACCTGCTCTTTTCTACCGTTTTCTAAACTATTAGGAGCCGACATAAAGAACCCGCCATACTTTGTCTGTAATTTACTTTAAAAACTGGCGGGTTTATTATGTCGGCACCTCATACCTTACTCTATCCTACATTATCTTACCAGACCTTTACTTTTCTAACCTACTTCTTTAAATATATATTTAAATTAAAAAAATTGTTTTTCAGCACCCTGCCCGAAGATATTGTCCCGGAAGATTGGAGGAACTTTTCAAGCGAAGAGGTCGTTAACGACCCAATGTAAGTCTTTTTCCTGTCTTATCTATTTATGATTTACATAAAAACAAGGGAATTCTCATAAATAAACCACTCATCTTCAAGTTTTTTGCTTATGAATATATGGCATCTTAACATTGCTTTTTATATGGACAGGTAAAACATTAAAATTTTGTATTTATAAAAAATTTTTGACAATTTTTTGGACTAAGAAGTGAGTTAAATGCAACTGAAACCTATCTATCATTTAACAATATAATTTCAGTATGGCCCACACGTATGTAACACATTTGCCGGGGCAAATGTCGGCCAGAAGTTCGCGAACCACCTATATTTACGAGGCGCACTTGGACGACCCGAATGATATGAAGAACTCATTCTCCGAACACGACGACAGTTTGGAACGGCATTCGACACAAAAAGTGACCAGAGTGACCAAAGTTACCACCACACGGTCGATAAAACAGATTCCGGTAGACCCGTCTGATATCTACTTTGACAGCGAAGGTAATCCACGAAGTAATGGGTATGATGGCACACTGATCGAAAGCGATGAAGGTGTTGGTATTGATCTGAGTCGGGCTTCCATTACTGAAACGAGTGAGGAGAATAGTGAACCTGTCAGAGTTGATGGCAGCAGTGGTCAAAGTGGTGCAGGAGATGGTAATAAAGGATATGTTGGTACTGTAGAAGGTGCAAAGGGTCTTAATGGTACATATAATGACAGTGCAAGAAGCCAAGACAGTAGACACTATCAAGAGCCTTATCAACATACGAAACAACAGCAAGAACCCTCTCAGCATGCTCAGACGTACCATGAACAGTATCAAACGACAGAAATTAAAACTCATCCGACTTCCACTGCTACTCCAGATGCACCAGAAAGGCCAGAAGTGATGTTAACGGTTGATAATGACCTGCTTTTATCATGGAAACCGCCCAGAAATCACGGATCAGCTGGTGAAGTGATTGGGTACCTAGTAGAGTTTAGGAGAAACGAAAAAGACGATTGGGAACCGGCCCACGATGAACTTCTGGTCGATACTGATTGTCGAGGTGGGTGTTTTTACTTTTTTTATTATTAGTTGGAGAGGGGGGGGGGAGGGGAAAGGGTTAAAAAAATTTTTGGAGTACTTGACTGCCCGGCCTTGATATCAAATGCTACTTAGGTTGTACTATATACGAAATTCCTTTACTATCACCGAAAAGCATTAGCCGAAATATAAGGTATGGATGACCACTAGGGCCTTGGCTACCTTTGCTGACTCAAGAGCTTTAATCACGTCGTAGAGCGTTTAATTTCTTTCCGTAGGCAAACGTGCTCAAGCTACGGAATTGGTCATTTGACCGGTGTATCATTTCTCCAAGACCAGACGGTTTGGCCTAAAATTATATTTTTTAAGCCTGATTTAAAAAATATTATTTTAGGCCGAGGGGGGAGTTGGCAGTAAGATTTTTAAAATTTTTGCAGGATTTTTTAAACTTTTGAGTTGGTAACGGATATTATGGGCAGGAGCATTTTGGTCAGCTACAAATTTTTCGTTTTGTTGTCATTAAATTTGTATTGTTATTTAAAATCCCCAATTACAAAAAATATTAGAAGGTAATTCTAATTTTGCGATGCAATTTTAATACTCGCTCGAGGAGATTAACATTATTATAAGACAAGACGTTTAGTAGTTTGGGTGGGTTTGGTTGTGTTCTTAAAAGAAAAGTTTTCGCTTAGTAAGGTTGAAATTTATAGTATCAAAAGTCTGAAAAGCAGTAAAGTATTAAGTATCGACATAAAGAACCCGCCATCTTTTACAGGAAATCACAGGAAAAGTATGGCGGGTTTTTTATGTCGGCATCTAATAGAAAAGGGCATTTCTGGAAACTTTTAGACCAAAGAGTGAAATTCTAAAAATTTTTGGAAAAAAAAATTAAATTTTAGCAATTTTGGACTTAAAAAGGTATATAAAAACACTTTTTTTACAAAAAAAACAAGGAAACTTTGGAAATTTCAAAAAATTTTTATAAGTTAAAAAAGCGCGGTAAAACTTTGTTTGTTTTTTTTTGAGTTTTCGGATCAGCGAATTTGAAAAAGCTTGAACAAATATTGTGTTAAATGTATTTTTCCTTTATGAAAACATAAATTTGTGTGGGCGTGTTTTTTTTTGTTTTACCAGTCGATTTGGCATTTTTTAAAATTTATTTTTTAAATTTAGATATTTTTTGCAATTTTTAAATATTTTTAGGGGCATTTTTTTGCTTCTTCCTAATTCTAGGTACATTTCTGCTATTTTTTAGTGATTTGAAGTGAGTAGAATGAATTTTTTAGGTAAAGAATGTGAAAAAATGTCATTTCTTTTGTTGTTTTTTTAAAGTTTTGAGTAAAAAATTGTTTTCTTTGCGTTAAAAAACAAAAGCAAAGTTGTAAGGCACGGAAATTTAATCGTAGAAAATAAAAAAAAAGATAATTTCAACGAAATTTTGTTGTTTTTAGTGGTAATGTTGTTATTTTGAATCGGAATCCTTTTACTTCAGGGTTTGAAAACATCAAATTTTGGTGTTCTTTAGACTATATTAGGGTGAATCAAAAGCAGTGGGACACTTTTTAGTTGAAAAATAATTGAAAAGTGTCCCACCACTTTTGGTTTAACCTAATAATAACAATATTTTACTAGAAAACGAAATTTTCCACTTTTCCGTCATCAAATTTGTCGTCAATCACTCATTATATATTAGTGCGTTAATGCGTCGTGAAATGGGTGAGGGCATTTAAGGACACAAAAGCACTAAAGTGCCATTCTTTCTTTTTCCCGCGCGCTTAATCGAAAGCATAACGTTCCCTTTTGAAAAGAGCTTTGAAAACTTTTTAGTTTAATCCACATATAAGCTTTACGGGATAAGTTTTTGTTACGATTTCAGGTGCTTTTGGTACTTTTTGTGCAAAGGTCCTTAGATTTTTTAAAAGTTAAAAAAAAATTTATTTTTAAAATTTTTTTGTTATACGGACAAAAATTATCTTTTTATCGCATTTAAATTGATAATTATTTATATTTTTACGTATTGACATTTACTTATGAATATTACATTCACTGCGCGGGTTAACATCTTTACCTTGTAACATTACAGACCTTGAGTTTCTTAGTTTAAAAATTCGAAGTAGGCCAAGATTTGATGGACTAGTAGTACTAATATACTCAAAAATTGTTGAATATGTCATCAAATGCATATTGTCCAACTTCACTGTTTCGACCACCGTCGCCTGAGCCGGCTTTACCTTCGAACATACCATACAATATGTATGAGTCGGATTATGCCGAGGTTTTGACCACGAATCAAATGGACAACTGCCGTACCATTGATTATTACAAACAGGAACATTACAAAGATGCTTTTAGTAAGAATGACATCTTGGCAGTTTTGGGGGTGGTTCAATTTTTAGAATATTGGGGGGGGGGGGCGGTTCAATTTTTATTTTTTAAATAGGGGTAAATATAGATGAGTTTATGGTAAGGTAACGTAGGGTATGGTAAAGCAGTGTAGGATAAGGCATGCTAAAGTACATATGAAAATGAAAAACATTTAAAATTTCAAAAATCTTTTTAAAAATTCAGCTCTTTTGTAGAAAAACATAAAAATTTGAAAAAATCGCCAGCCGGCTGAACTTATAAATATTTTTTATGAAAACAAAGATTTTTCATCTTGCGCGAAAGACCTTCCTTTATTTCTCGAAAGGTGGTCAACGGTCGTTTCCCTCTTTTATAAATAAAAATAATTCTTTTACGGCAAAAAGGGTTTAAATTCCGACGAATTTACGGAATCGGGAACACCATAGTTACATAATGGTATTAATAGTTACAGGATGTGTTTAATAGTTGAATAGAGTGCTGGACGAGCAATTTTGGTCTGGTGGGGGGGGGGAGTCAAAAATGGGGGGAGGGGGATTCGGGAGTCAAAAAAACGGGGGGGGTAAAAAAACGGGTGGTGAGTCAAAACATAGGTTGAGGGTACTTACGGGCAGGGTGAATTATTTTATCAGTTTTTTATCCTGAGTAATCAACAAGCGAAACCGCGTTAAAATTTTTTAATTTGAGTGAAGGCAGGGGCGGATAACTTTTTAAAATTTTTAATCTTGAGTCAAGACAGGGGCGGATAACTTTTAAATTTTTTTTTTCATTTTTAAATTAAAAATTTAATATAAAAACTCAACTTGAAGCTTTTAAGACATACCGCACCTTTTCAATGTTTACCAAAGGGTTTCAAACGATGTTCCGGCGGTGTTTTGCGAATAGTTTTACGCATTGTTTTGGCCACGCGCAAAACGCACGGAAGGTTTTTCTTTGGGCTTGCGGAACTTTTAAGCTTTTGACATAATGAACGAATTTTTAAAAGGTGTTTTGGGAGTTATTTTATAATAAAGGGACTTTTGATATATTTTTTCAATTTTAAAATGTGTTTTAGAAGTTATTTTATAATAAAGTGTCTTTTCGTAAGTTTTTTTCGAATTTTAAAAGTTTCGCTTGTTAAACGCTGGCCTACACCAATAAAAATTTATTGCATTTTAATGCAAAGTGCTTTTTATTACATTATAATGCGCTTTTGGACATGCAATCTATAATATAAGATATTTTTGATGAAAATTATGGGCTAAACCTAAAGTTTTATGCCAAGTCTAAAACTATGTTAAAAATTTGGGCCTAAGCCTAAATTTGTGTGAATGGTCTAATATTGCAGGCTAAGCCTAACTTTGAGTGATAAGCTTTAAATAATTCTCAAAATATCACATTTTAAATTTAATCTTTACTTTTGGTTGCTGATTGAATACTTTGCCATTTTACTGTAACATAATAGGGTTTTTTTTAATTTTTAAAGTAAAACTATAGTATAGTATCTAAAGTAGTATTCCGCTTCAAAAAACTATTGCAGTAGGTTTAATTAAAAAACTTAAGAAGTTTGCACACGCAAAAGCAAAGTTTCATGTTTGGAGCTTCTGCGGCGCCGGAAGACAAATCCCCAATGGCCATTTCCGTGCTTAGTTTTAAAAAAATAGAAGTGCAGTTTGAAAAAAAGTATTTAAGACACTAAACCAGAGAATAGAGTAAAAAAGTGTTGTTTTTTAGTTGGAGGGGATGAGGAGGGTAAAAATTTTTTTCTAATTTTAAAATAGTTTTTTTTTTGAAATTTAAAAATTTTTTTAAAAATTTATATTTTTTTAGTATCAAAGCTAGAAGACTTGGACTATCAGTTCCGAGTAACCGCGGCAAATCCAGCTGGTTTTGGTGCTCCATCCTTAAGTTCGTTGCTGACTAGTGCTCCTCGACGGGATTCTCAGCCAGTACTACTTGGTATGTTATGTTTCATTTTTTTTTAAATTTTTTTTACTTTTTATTACTTTTTCGAGATTTTTTTAAGAATATTATAAAATGGCAAAAACTTTCTTTACAAACTAAAATTTTAGCTCCTTCTTCGCCAAAAGTAATTTTTGTTGGTCAAGACAAGGTGATATTGGAATGCGATCCCCTTCTTCACAATAACCCTAGATTTATTGGTACTACAGTAGAGTATCGACCAGTAACATCGAGTATCGTCGACTGGATTGTAGCCAACGACTACCCGAGTTTACAACTGAAGCACGAAGTTGTGGGTCTTCGACCAACCGGCGAGTACGAATTTCGTGCGATAGCGTTGTACGATGATAATAGTCGAGTACCATCAGTACCAGTTGGACCCATTTTGTTAAACGGAGATTACGGTTTGAATTACGGTATACCTCAAGACTACGATAAAACGCCGGAATACGGTAAAATCGACAGTGTGAACGGCCAAGTTGACGTCAATCTCCCGAGTCCCGGCCGACCTGAAGTTCAACAAGCTGACTTGACCTGGGTCCAACTGCATTGGACACCACCGGTCAACGCTGGTACACTAGGGCCATTTGTATACCTAGTAGAAGTACGAGATATTTCTAGTACCGACTGGTTTATAGTGGGACCGGAGCCGATAGCAACAAACGAATTCATCGCTGATAATCTACACCGTGACTTCAGCTACGAGTTTAGGGTCAGCATTATGCTGGAAAATGGTACTCGAAGTTTGCCTGGACCAGTATCAAATGTCATAAGCCTGAGCCAATTGATGGAATATGCGGAGGTTGGTCGAGGTGTAGCGAGTGTACCAGAGCGACCAGCACCGCCAGAGTATTTGGACTTTGATGGTGGGAACAGTGTGACACTATGTTGGTTACCGGCCAAAAGCACATTGCCGGTTACGGTAAGTAGTAGGGCAAGGCATGGTAGAGTAGAACACAATTTTAAGCTTAGCTGCAGAGAATCTGGGCGTATCACGCAATTTATTATTACGCAATACTAGGCTTAGTTGCAAAGAATTTTAGGCTCAGCATGTGATTTTTTGTTACGCAAGTTTAGGCTTATAACTAAAGTTTAGGCTTAGCAGCAGAGAATTTTAGGCTTAACAGCAGGTAATTTTACGCTTATTACGCAAGGTTTAGGCTTAACAGCAGGTAATTTTAGGCTTATAACGCAAGTTTAGGCTTAGCCGCAGAGACGTTTAGGCTTAGCATGTTGTTTTTGTCTACGCAAGTTTAGACTTATAACTAAAGTTTAGGCTTAGCAGCAGACAATTTTAGGCTTAATACACTATCTTAGGCTTAGCACGCCAGTTTAGGCTTATCCCTCAATTTTCTTTATTAGGGAGGGGGAAGGGGTATATTGGAGTAATGCAGTGTATTAAACACTGATTTTTGCCCGGGTCATTTAAAATATTTCGATACTATGGGCCGCAACTGTTGAGCCCATTAAATATCACCTTGAATAATGTCTTGTCATAAGCGAAATAATTGGAAATTTAACGAACTTTTAAGTCGTAAGGGTTGTTTTGTCATTAACTTATCAAATTGGGACCTTCTACAAAGAGATTAATGAATTAGGGGGTGAATTGAGAGTCAAAAATCGTTGTGGGAGGTTAATTTTTATTAAAAAATATATAAATTTTGTCATTTTAGGGCTACGACGTGGAGTTCCGTGACATAATGCAAGATTCCGCGTGGTACAAAGTGACTGATGCTTTAATACGGTCTTGTAAAACGACGGTGGGGTACCTAATTTATGGTCATCAATATCAATTTCGGATATTGGCTAAAAATTCACATGGGTTTTCGGAGCCTTCGGACCCATCGCCGTTGATTACTATTGGATCTTTGACTAGTAAGCTTGGTTTTTATTTTTTTAATTTAATTTGATTTTTATATTGATTATGCTTTGTAAAAAGAGTTATTGCAGTTGTTTTATGAAAAAAAAATTTTGTAATTTTTTTTTGTTTTGTAAGAAATATTGTACATTAAAAATTTTGTTGGTTGAGTGATTCTGCGCAAAAGTTTTTAATGAGCGACAAAACACAACAATGAGTATACCTTCTTTAGTTGTTTTTGAGTTTTTCTCACTTAAAATTTGAAAAAAAAATAATTTTTTAATTAAAAATATTTTTAATTAAATAAAAATTTTTTTTAAATTACTTTTTTTGTATTTTAGAAGACACGAAGTACTTGGAAGCAGAACGGCATGGTGCAATTTCACTTCTGCAGGACGAAATGATAAGAGAGAGTCCGCCATTGCCTGATAGGGATGATTCACCTCCGCCAATGTATAAACAGCCTAATAGTGGGAATTGTAAGTCAATGTTTACGACGTTCTACCTTTTTTGCTGTGTTTTGTCTTATCTTATTTTTTCTTACTCTACCCTATGTTACTATATATATTTTAATATGCCCTATTCTGCCATATCTTGCCTATTCCTACCTTAATCAACTATAATATACCTCATTCTGTACCTTGAAAGTTTAAAAATAAAAATTGTCATTTCAGTGCAATGGCGAGATCCCACTTTGAAAGAAGTTATAGAATACTTAAAAAGCAATGACGAAGAAGTGGTAAAGGATGCCTCAGGATATCTACAACATCTCACCTACCACAACGAACTCATCAAAGAGGACACTCGACAGTACGGTGGTATACCCTTACTAGTGAAACTTCTAAGTCATTCGAATCCAGAAATTGTGCGGAATTGCTGTGGCAGTTTGAAGAATCTATGTCACGGTAAAAACAACGATGTCAACAAGAACGCCATTAATGCTGACGGAGGAATCAAAGCTTTGGGACAAGTTCTGAAGACGACTTCTAGTGTGCACGTTCGTGAAGAGGCTACTGGAGCACTGTGGAACATCTCATCGTGCGACGACTTGAAGGAGCCGGTGTTTCATCAAGTGGCTGATCTTGTAGTTTCGTACGTGGTAGTACCCGCTTCTGGAATCATGCAGAATCAAGCGCCAGAACATGGCAAGCACGGTACTGCCAGTGTGTTTCGAAATGGTACAGGTATTTTGAGGAATGTGTCAGCGGCTAGTGCTGAAATCCGAAAACTTTTGCGAGTAGTACCAGGTTTAATAGAAGCTTTACTGTTTTCACTTAAAGCTTCGTTGGACCGACAACAAGTTGATACTCAAGCAGTGGAGAATACAGTGTCACTGTTGCGGAATCTGAGTTATCGTGTGCAAGAAGTGGTGGATCCGAAATACGATCCAAGGCTACAGACACCTAGAAGCAGTAGGGAACGGAGTAAAAGTGCTCCAAATATGAGTCCGAAGACCAAAAGGAAGGGGTTGTTTAAGAAGTCGAAGAAGGACGACATTGCCCAAAACGGCGGTATTACTGTAAGTTCTGTTTTTGTGGTGTAATAGGTAAGGTGATTAGACAGGAGTAGGATATAATGGTATATTAGCATATTAAGCACTGTGAAACAGCAAAGCTCATAAAAATATTTTACAGGGTCCACCTCTACTCTGGCACTCATCCACAGTAGAAATTTACCTTCGTCTGCTACAAGAAGCTTCAAAACCCGAAATTCTAGAAGCCAGTGCAGCTGCTATTCAAAACTTGGCAGCATGTGCATTCGAAGGCTCTGTACAAACTCGCATGACAGTACGAACTCTAAAAGGTCTGCCAATCTTGGTCGAGCTCTTAAAACTACGTGAAGACAAGGTGGTATGTGCTGTAATGACAGCTCTACGCAACTTGTGTATCGACCAGAAGAATCTCGAACTAATTATAAAATACGGATTGCGCGACTTATTGACCAAGCTTCCATCGCCCGGCCAAGAAACTCGAAACGATTTGGTATCTGATGGTACTATTGGTGCGGTTTTAGGAATTTTGTGGGAGGCAGCCCGAGGCAGTCTCGAGATGACTAGGACAATTCATGAGCACGGCGGCACGGACAGACTAAGAACGTTGGCCAAAAGTTATCCAATCTATGGCAAGAGAGTATGCAAATACGCGACTCAAGTATTGTTTTTGATGTGGCAACACCGTGAGCTACAGGATGGATTCAAACGAAGCGGTTTGAAGGACGCCGACTTTTACGCCGGCACGATACAGCGACGTGGACGATCGGCTGCGCCGTCTTCGGATGTGGCAACATTACGAAGACCAATATCATCTCAGGGAAATGAACGACCAGCGCATCTG
This sequence comes from Bursaphelenchus okinawaensis, assembly GCA_904066225.2. NCBI lineage: Eukaryota > Metazoa > Nematoda > Chromadorea > Rhabditida > Aphelenchoididae > Bursaphelenchus > Bursaphelenchus okinawaensis. The sequence continues at coordinate 11,410,046 of CAJFCW020000004.1, read as the reverse complement.
AAGTCGGCCGATGAAACGATTGATAGTGCACGATATGAGTACGAAGCTTTGACTCCGACCGGTAGAAGGACATCATCCGCACGATATGCGGAATATTCACCGTACAATGATAGGAGTGCTTCAGCCAGGCTTGACGTAAGTGATCTTTGGTTAACTTGTTTTTATAAAATTGAAAAACTTCGATGTCGGCCGCTTTCAGTAGAACAACGCAGTCAGTGCCATTTCTAAAAGTTAATGCCACTTTATGTGATTATTTATTCTTTTTTTTATACTATTAATGTTACAATTGTTTATAGGGAGACGAAGCGTTGTACTCGGCCGTTCAGAAGAAGAAGATTGATTCAGCACGACGTGGATCAGTGGGAGGCGATAGTTGGGTGTAATACCGAATTTTATTATTAGTTTTAAAAATTTTAAAATATTGTAAACTTTACTCATGCTGTAAAGTACCATAAAACCCGTTTGTCTTTTATATTATAGTATTGAAGTTGATGTTTACATTTATATTTTTAATAATCCTTTTTTGTAAATATGTCTGTTTTCGTCTTTTTTAAAATATTTTTGTCGAATTTTAGTCTCTTAATATTTTTATTGTTATACCCTCTGTTAAACGCAAGCAATTAATCAGTGTAAGGGTAATGGAAATCAGGAATTTTCGGATTTTTTATATTCACACAATCATGTGCTTTCATTGTTTTCGTACCGGAATAAACAATTTTGAATAATAAACTTCGCGATATGTTCATTACGTTTCAACATATTAAATAAGTTAAGTTAGTTAGAGCACAATTCTAGGCTTATTACACGCACGTTTAAGCAGAACACAATTAGGGTTAGTATATAAACTGTAAACTTATTGGTCTAAAATATTTCAATTTATTTTTTGACAAAAAGTATCATTTTATATCTTCCGTATACGAGTAACAATAAATAATGACATACTGACAAGAACTTGCAAATCATAATAAAAAGCTCGACTCAAAAAGTGACGCCAGCACAATATAACACAAGGACCGAAACAAAAATTTTTGCGGACCGGTCCGGACCCAAAAACCTACCCGGACCGAAGAAAAAGCTCCGGACCGGTCCGGAAGAAAATTTTTTTTTATTTTAATTAAACTGCTTTAAAAATTGCAAATAAAATGTATTTTTAAGGGTTTTTAAGCAAAAAGAAAGCAGTTTTAGCGCTTCTTGCTTTTTTTAAAAATAAAAGAAATTTTTTGCGGACCAGACCCAAAAAATTTTGGGTTTGGACCAGACCGGACCCGAAAATCGCCGGACCGGTATGACCTATTCCGCCCGGGTGACCTTTTCCCGGGGGACGTAAAAATTCCAATTTCTGCCAAACCGTCGCCCATTTTCGGCCAAAAATTCACTTTTTGTCGATTTCTGCAAATCAAACTGCTTATTGTCAAGCGACTTTGCCTGATGTTCATTGTTTTTGGCATTCTGTTTCAACATATTTTGAGAGAAAATTCTTGCTATAGAAGAAATTCGATATTATTTTCGTAATTTTTTGATCGAAATGAACGATTCGGTTCGGTAAGTTATTTTTCTGTCTAGTTGACGTTTTTAGTCGATTAAAAAGTCTTCATTGTATAAGCATAAGAAAAAAGAAACAATAAATTGTATTTTCAGTACATATTCGTGCGGGAGCAAGAAAAAATCATCAAAGTGGCTTGTGCTGATGGAACAGTGGGGGAAGAAACACTAAGGACTTTGTTTCACGTTGGTGGAAATCTTTCATTGGCACTCTACAGAGGAGAAATTGGATTAGAGTAAGTTCTAAAATGTTTGTTAAATAGTTTTGTTTAGTTGGCAAGTTTGGATAAAATTTTTAACGTTTTTTATTCTTATATTTTAAGATTTCGACGGAATGTGTTTCTATTAGGACCTAACTGGAAGGCACAGTAATTTACATTGGAAGTAGCGAAATTCCGACGATCCAGGCCAAGAACTCCGAATGAAACGGAGCAGCTGACTACTAACTTTTCATCTGGCCTCAACATCTGAATACTCGAGTCCGCTTCAGGTGGGAGAACATCAACCAGAGCATTTGAGTACTTACGAAGAACAACAGAACACCCTGGCTTCAACAATTCTCTGTCCAAGATAGACAACACACGTACGGAGTAGTTTGAACCTCAAAATAAAAAAATAAGATAAAACTTGCATGTTCAACTTGATTTAAGTTGAACATGCAAGCCAAAGTATTGTTACCAGTTGTAAAACCAACAACAGCGTGATCTTGATCAACAGCTTCCAAAAACTGCCTAATAACAACAGGAACAGATTGAATACGTTTTATCGGTAAAAAAATAAAATTATTATTTTTCATTATGTCTTTTTTCAATTTTTTAAAATTCGTTTTAGTAAGTCTTATTCTTGTACCCCTTGTTAAAATCATAGTTGGTTTCATACCAGAACCAGGCATTTCCACAAATCGGGCCTCGCCCGGCACTTTTCAGTTTTTTTTTTAAATTATTGTAAAATTTATAAATGATTTTTGAACATCTATTAAGCTTCCGGTGTACTGTAAAATGATGTAAAAGAAGGCGGGATAATATATATTACTGTAGTTCTATATTTTTATGCTGTTCTTGTCAAAACGCAATTTATGACGCGTTTATCAAATACTCAAAAATAAGTAATTTTTTGGGCTTAACATGTGTTAAGGCTTATTTGCTTTTCAGTTTTAAAACTTGTTTTTGTGTAGAACGCAGACAAAAAGATAATTGATTGTGGTAAAGAAATTTTGGCTTCATGTTTTCTGTCTTTGAAATGTCCACCGGGTTCCAGTATTTACAGCTTTTTCACAACTGTTTTATTAGTATGTTGCGAGCATTTGGTCGATTATGGAATGGTTAGGTGTGTTTTTTGCTTTTTTTTGGCTGGGCGGATGATAAGGAAAAACTTTGTAAGAAAAAATATTTTCTTTTTTAATTTTTTAAAATTTTTTGGTTTAGAAGTATCCGAAATTTTATTTTTTGGTCAAAAAGTTCATAGAATATGATTTATTGTCTAAAATAATGTCAGAACTTCATTTTTTATAAATTTTTTAAAAATTGAAACCTTTTGGCCCGTAACTCCCTAGGGTTTTATTTTTTGGCCCAAAGAGTTTAAATTTCCTTTTTTTGGTCCACATGTACCAGAAATTAGTATGTTTTACAATAAAACACGAAACTTCCTACCAGTTATTGTTTTCTTCAAAATTTACTTAAATTACCAGTACTTTCTTTCCAAACCCTTTAACCTTTTTCCTTGTAGCCGGAGGCTTGTTTTTAGGATTTACTCAACCATTTCAAATATATTCGTAGACGGTTTCCGCACAACGTGCATCATTAGCGTCATCCTTCCGATATCTCCGTGTTTCTTTTATTGTTTAATGCCTTAGGGGCGTTCTTTCTAAGGTTTTAAAATTTTTGGAAAATAGTCCTTTAAACGATTTGAAACTTCGGGTTTATGGTTTTGTAAACAAAGTTTTTGTAATTTATTGTTTTGTAAAGAAGGTTTTGCTAAAGACATTTAAAAAATATATTGTAGTAGTTGATTAGGCATTAAAAATATATTGTATTAATTGATTAAGCTGTTTTAAGTACACAATTCCTTAATTGTGTCGTTAGGTTTCACGTGCCATTTGAATAAACACTGCCAAGCCATCAAGAATTTTTTGCCAATTTACATAAACAATTCAATTTCCACTTTCTTTCAAGAAAAAACACGCCGTTCTCAACGTTCATATTGTTTTAGGCGGTTCTTTAGGGCTTATTAAATGTGCAAAGTGCTTAAAAATTTTTAAAGGTTTTTTTGGTCCAAAAGTGTAAAGAATTATATTTTTTGGCCTATTGGTTTGTAGAATTTAATTTTTTGATCTAACGTTTTTTAAATTTTTATTTTATGGTCAAAAATTATTCAGAATCCTAGCTTTTTGTGCTTTTTTAATAACTTTAATCACAAGTGTTGAAAAAAGGATGTGTGGGAAGAATATGCTAATTATTTCACGCTGTTGGCAAAGAATTAACATTTCCTTGTCTGGCAGTAAATTTTACGGATGTTTAGTTATTTTAGTTTTACGTTTCTTATCTGTTTTGCCAGCAAACGGTGCCGACATAAAGAGCCCGCCATACTTTGCCTGTAATGTCCTGTAAAAAATGGCGGGTTCTTTATGTCGGCACCTAATAGTTTTTAATTTTGATGATTTGTCTGATCCACTAATTGTTCAAAAGCTGATTTTAGTTAAAATTTTGAAATTTTAAAATTGTGACAAAGTTCAAAAATCAATTTTTAACTTTGTAACTCAATATATAGTACTTGATCTTATAATTTGCAACACGAACGTCAGAAGCCTTATGTTATTTAGTTTCGGACACCTTTTCATACTTTCCAAATGTCAATCATAGAACGACGTTTTTTATTTCCTTGCTTTTGAAAATTTCACATTTTGTTTTTAAAGTTATATTGTTAACGATAATATGACTGTCAATGTCGATAATATGAAATTTAATGTCATATTTAGTATGTTCGGGCCTTAAAAAGCTTTGTTGTTAAACATATTTCGAAAGTTAGCTCGTAGTTATTGGCTAAATTTTAGGTATATCCATTGTTTAAACGTTCAAATTGACTATTGTATATTATGACGTTGGCTTTTTACTATCAACAATAAAGTGCCATCTCACAGAAAGGCAATGCACGGTGAAAATACTGTGTCAGAATCATGCTGAAGAGTATATTGCTTTTGTTATTATCAATTACGTGTGTAAAAGGTAATTTTCATCATTTAAACATACTATAAGATAAAGCCTAGATAGACTAATCTTGTTAAGCACAAGCCTACTAAGCTTAAGTTTGCTAAGCCTAAGATGTTTAAGCCTAAGTTTACTAAGTCTAAGCCTACTAAGCCTAAGCCTACTAAGCCTAAGCCTGCTAAGCCTAAGCCTACTAAGCCTAAGCCTACTAAGCCTAAGCCTACTAAGCCTAAGCCTACTAAGCCTAAGCCTACTAAGCCTAAGCCTACTAAGCCTAATTCTACTAAGCCTAAGCCTACTAAGCCTAAGCCTACTAAGCCTAATTCTACTAAGCCTAAGCCTACTAAGCCTGCTAAGCCTAAGTCTACTAAGCCTATGCCTACTAAGCCTACGCCTAAACCTAAGCCTACTAAGCCTGAACCTACTAAGCCTATGCTTGCTAAGTTTAAGCTTAAGCCTAATTTCCAAAATGTATAATTTAACTTTTAACCTTTTAGCGGGTCCATCAGAATTACTAGACCATATTCTAAACAAGTATGACAAACGGGTTCGGCCTTTTATCGATGATGGGCGACCGGTCGAAATACAAATGACTATTGTTCTGGCAATCTTAACTGAACTTGTAAGTTTATTTTTTAATTATAAAGTAAAATTTTAAAATTAACATAATTGAGAATTGATAATTCAGCACGAAAACAATCAAGTGGCTTCTTTTGTCATATCACATGTTCAAAAATGGGTGGATCCGAATTTAGTGTGGAATCCGGCGGAATACGGTATTGATCAACTTACCGTACCTCAGAGTTTAGTGTGGGTACCAAAAATGTTCATCTACAACAGGTAGCTTGCCAAACCTTATGTATTAGGTGCCGACATAAAGAACCCGCCATACTTTGCATGTAATTTCCCGTAAAAAATGGCGGGTTCTTTATGTCGGCACCTAATATCAAGTTGTCCGAATATGAATTAGCCATTCAAAGTGCCCTACTTTAAAAATTTTGGCTCATTCATATTCGGACAGCATATTATGGCATTCGATATTTAAATTTGTTAAATTTTAAAAATTTTTAGTATGGACACAAAAGACATGCTGACGGAAAACCGGTACGATATTAGGCTAAAACACGACGGGAATATCAAAGTTAACATACCACAGTATGTAACATGTATATGCAAATTGCAAATTGATGTAGGTTGTTGATTTTGCTTTTTCATTTTTTTAATTGTACTTTTAGCTTTTCCCATTTGATACTCAATTCTGTGCTATTGCTCAAGCTTCACCGTTGTTGAACATTAATGAAATGGTAGTTAACGCAACTCAACCACCCAAAGATGCTTACTTTGCTGTACGTTTTGTTTTCTAAAGCTACTGAGCATAAGCATACAAGCCAATGTATGCTAAGCCTAAACTTAAGCCGCGATATGCTAAGCCTAAACTTAAGCCAAAATATGATAAGCCTAAACTTAAGCCTAAATATGATAAGCCTAAACTTAAGCCTAAATATGATAAGCCTAAACTTAACCCAAAATATGATAAGCCTAATCTTAAGCCTAAATATGATAAGCCTAAACTTAAGCCTAAATATGATAAGCCTAAACTTAACCCAAAATATGATAAGCCTAAACTTAATAAGCCTTATTAAGAGTCTAAAATTTTCAGGGAAACGCAGAATGGGAAGTGATGAATGTGACCGTGCGTCATATGAAGTTTATGGAAGATGGTGAATATCGTGTAGAAGTGCATTACATTCTGCACTTACATCGTCGGCCAATCTACTATCTTACGGTTATTGTTGCCCCCACGTTTTTAATATCAGCATTGAGTATTTTGGGCATCTTTTCGCCTGGAGACAGCGATGGGCCACGAGGAGAAAAGGTAAAACATCCCTTTGTTTATTGGAAGGTACCCTAACGTATGAACCCTTACCCTACCACTCTACTCTGCCTTACTCTACCCTCTAGCTTTTACCCATGAAAACCTAAAAAGTTAGGTGCCGACATAACAAACCCGCCATACTTTGCCTGCAATCTCCTGTAAAAAATGGCGGGTTCTTTATGTCGGCACCTAAAAGGGTTCATTTCCAGGTATCCCTAGGCTTAGGCTCCCTACTAGCCATGGTTGTGCTACTTGACATTGTAGCCAATGCAATGCCAAAAAGTAACTCCATCCCCTTACTTGGCTATTACATTATTGCCGTCATATTGTTATGCGCACTTGGCGTTGGTATTTCAATGGCCATGTTGGGGATTAGTAGGTCGATGATCGAAAGTGAGAATATGCCTTCACAAATGGCCTACTCAATGGTGTTTATGAAGCGGCCGAAACATTTCATGGACTATTGGGAGAGGATGAGTGTGTTGGAGCAAATGGAGAACGATATTCATGTAGCACCGTGAGTTTTGTGACACTTTTGATTAAAAAGTGGCCAAGTACGTATCTGAAATTTCACTTTTTGGTCCAGAAATGCACGGAATGTCTGTGTTTTTCCTACAAATCCTTGAGATTTTAATGCTTGGTTAAAAAATTCATAAAATTTTCATTTTGTTTCAATGGTGAATAACATTATTTTAGGCCAAAGTTCCCAGACCTAATCGCTTTATTTTCACGAGTCCAAGAAATCGCTGATGCTCAAATCGCGTTTAGGAAAAAAATTGAAAAACAAAAATGGCTTGCATCGGTAAGTTGGATTTCGCATTACCTACTTAAACCTAAGCTGACTAACCCTAAGCCTACTAATACTAAACCTTCCCTTAAAGAATTGAGAAAGAAAAAACTTTCTTTACAAAACCCAGTCACAAGACACCACATTTTAGGTCGAAAAAGAATGGAATCGGATATTCGCCCGCTATGATTATTTGTTTTTACTGATATTTCAAGTGCTCAACCTCGTCGTACTCATGTTGTTTTTGCGTTTTTCGTGGTTACCCATACCTGAACTACCCACGGAGTTTGTTGTATAAATTTCTTTCGAATAAAGTTTTATTTTTTAGGTAACAAAATGAACAACAATAACAAAAACAACAAACACTGAGTGTAAATTAACCAAACTCGTGTTGTAACAACAAAAACATTAAAAATAACCCTTTCAAGGCACCTTCTGCAAGAAATTGAAGTCTTTAACAAAAATTTTTAAAAATCAGAAAGTTTCTTCCATCGGAGCAAACGCTGCCACTTTGGCTGTATTCACTGACCCTTTGGCTTTACACTTTGGGCCGTGATTCTTGCCATGATTGTCTTGGAAGCGTAGTAATCCGGCCACTCGACTGTTTTCCTTGGCTTTGGGATGGTATTGAGGGTTGAATGGGGTTCTGAAAAGTTTTTAAATAATTAAAATTTAAAAAACACCACTTCAAACCTTATTGTGTCAAAAAAAACTCATACTATCATTTAAACTCTTAAAACAATATTTTTACTTACACTGGCTTCAGAGCCAAAATTTGTCGTCCTGGAGCTTCTTCCGAAAAGTTCTTCATATCGCGGCCTTCTTGAGCAAACTAGAACAATATAAGAGCTAATAAATACAATAAAATATTATATATGATATAAAAATAATAAATAGTTAACCAAAAACTTTAAGATTAAAAAAAATACTTCAACCGATATCAAAAAACGACCATAAAACCTACCAAAGACCGTACAGTATCCCATAGTACCACCAATGGGGCGTCCGTTTTGATTGCCTTTGGATTGCAATGCGATCCCGAAACTCTGTAACCGGCATTCAGTATAACCGACCGGAACGTCAACGACTTTGGCACTCTGGCCTTGCAGATATTGACCAACTGATCAATCTCGTAGTAGAATGGCACATCATCCAACTCTTCGAGCATGACAGTTAGAACACCGACCAGTCGATTGTGGGTTCCTAATCGTTTGTCGGCCTCCGTTTCTAATATGTCCTTTAACAGGACTTGTACGAACGTCCTGTCAAAGTACGGTGCTGTGTAGAATGGTCCCGTAAGTTGAACCGAGTGTTTACAATGTACACAGTTACCTTCCGCGTCCATAATCTCAGAGTTGTTAGGTTTGGGCAATAGAAACTTGATCGAAGTCCCATTAACAACCTTCTTGACCAAGGGTTGAAATGATAATGAGTGACAGCCGGTACAGTGAAGAACATTAGACAGTTTAGTGGCTCCTTCTTTCACGTTTCTAGCTCCAGTTTTGATTCTGACAAAACATCTGATGTAGAAATCGACTGATACACAAATTAGAGGCTCGATATACCGGTCGTATGAAGCTGCATGTTGTTGAATTGACCGTAGCAACATTCGGATAGCCTGAAGATTACGAATTAAAGTTTGATCCGAAAATTCCAGCAATATCACTGTTCGACTCAACATTACTTATAATCCTAATTTTGAAACAAACAGTCCTTATAATTTCCAAACGATCATAAATGTTACCTAAAAACATAAAATAGTAAAAAATAACTTACCGCTTCATGACAGCACTTCGCCTTCAAAGGAGTTGAACCATATTTGCTTAAGGCTGCTTCGGGCGTGTTTCCACACAGCGTAGCCATATCGGTACATGTAACCATCAATATGCCACCATCCACAACCGATTGTACGGCCGTGTTCAAGAATGGCGTTGCAGAACCGTATGGATCAAGATCAACGGCATGAAAACGTTTGTCAACTTGACGACATTCGGACATTAACTGTCTGAAAATTAATTTTTAGAACTGACACTTTCTTAATAAAAAACAATAAGAACTTTCTTCAGAAAAATGGCAAAACCTGAAAAAATATAACAAAAAGAAAACATACGTAGCGTCAGCATAAGAAACATGTATCAGATCATCTACACCATTTAAAACCGCATTTTTCTTGATGTATTCAACAGCGTTTTCACTGAAATCATTCGCCCATACTTCTGTTACACCTTCCACCTCTTTTGAAAACCGTAGAGCACGAAGTCCAGATGCTGATAAGGCATCCAGCACTCGAAATCCTGTCTAAAACAATATAGCTTAAAACCAACTATATTATGTATTAAAAACTAACATAAACCAATAAATTTTATCCTACAAACATCTCAAAATAATATAAAACTAGTTATTACCGGCCCAATTTTCCTTTTCTTGACGCTAGGTTCATCATTGTTTTGATTCACAGCTTCATTCAGCTCTTTTCCGAGTATTCGCAGCACTGACACCCTAAAAAATAACAAACTAATGTATAAAATGAGAAAACTTGCGTTAGATCCCGGTTAAACTCTTGAGCAGGATTGTAAAAAGCTTCAGCACTTCCTTCAAAACGAATCGTTGCCAAACCTTCAGTAATTTCAGAAGTTGACATTTTTTAATGTCGAAATCTAAATTTAAGTATAAAAAAAAATTCAAAAGAACTATTGCATTTTCACAATAATTATTTTATTTTGAGTCAAGTTTCGCTTTTAGATTGCGCCAAGACTTTCCCTAAACCAGCAGGGAATGTACCTTGCCTGTCCCTCTCGGAATCAGCTCAAAATTTTTATACAGTACTCTCTCTATATAAGCAACCCGAAGGGACCGACATTTTATGTTTACTATAGGGGGTGTTTCGTCTTTACAGAGAGACTTTTTATTGCAAATTGACTTGGCGGGGCCAAATTTATTGTTTACTATAAGGAGAGTTGCTTGTACAGGTGGTTCACTATATAAAGAGACCACTATATGAATTCCTTGTACTACCAACAGTACCTATAAAAAATTTTAGCTCGCGCTTGTATAAAAATATTTAATTCAAAAAAATATTGTATGACATATTTAGGTAAATAAAGTTTAATTATGATTAAAAATATATTTTTATAAAATATAAAGGTATAAAATTAGCAAATTAGTAGGTGAAAGTATGTATAAGAGATCAAAGTACAGCACTATTATCACAATCTTTGCAATCATGTATTTTTTCGTAACACGATGGTCCCGCGCGGTCGTTTTATCACTTCTATTTCTGGTCGATTCACCAAGCGACGAATCTGAAATATTAATTTAAGTGTGATGCATAAAGTTACGGCGTAAAATAGAAAAAACTCCATTTTATAAACTTTATGTCAAAAATTAATTGAAATTAACAAAGAAAAATCGGAAATAGTCATAAAATTTAATTCATTATTTATAAAATCACTCAAACATACCGCAGCAATCCTGTAGGTATGCGAAATTGACATCTCTTCCTGAACAGTGTCGTTCAAAAAACGTTCAATTCGTCGCTTTAACGGAGGAGGAATGGCACCATTAGCTTGATCTCGGCATCTTAAAGCCGGTTTAGCAAATCGTGCCATTTTCATTGGAGGAGCTTCTGATGCAGAGTCGGGTTCAGGCGTAGTTTCCATCAGATCACCACGAACGTGCCTTTTCTTCACCAGAGAAGACGTTCCTACATCAACATCGGTGTTTGATTCAGGCCAGTCACTTTGCTCGTCATCTGCATCGTGGCCTTCGTTTGTAGTGTCCTCACCAGAGGTTTTTTCATCTCCAGAAGTCCCTTGTATTTGCCAATCCATTTGTGAAGCAGCTAAAATTAAAGTTCCAAATTCTAAATGAAAAACAAAAAAAGGTTATACCTATCCAAAAAGATCAGCTTTGATCAAACAAGTTAGCTTAACCGATAAACTGATCGTACTTCTTAAAAGCCAATCAGTTTATCTTTTTCGAAAAACATATAAATGTTATAAAATTCATTAAGCCTCCAACTTGTAACAGCAAAACTAAAAATCCAAGACAGAAATCCGTTTACCTAAACACAAATCAATAAAACAAGATCACATACGTCTTTTTCGGAGCCGCCGTCGTTTTTTGGTCTTCAACGAGCCAGAATTTTCTGATAAGTTGTCCGAATCCAAAGTTACACCAGCTACTCCATTTGTAGTACCATCTAGATCGCTTTCCGAAGTTGGTTTTGTAAGCACAATACGATGTCGCCGCGACATGATCCGCTTTATGTTTTTATTGCGATATTTTTATCTTTTATTTATGATGCGAAACGCCAACTATTTTGCATTCGTTTATTTCGTTGTGGGACCCAGAAAAACCTCTTTTTCAATGAAAAATATTTTTAAAAACACGATTGATCAACAAAATGTTTTGTTAAATTGATCGTTAGTTGTTTCAATGTTTTTTTAATTACATATAAGCATTGCAGCTGGTGTAGAAAGATTAGAAAGTAATTAGTTTAAAATACTTTGTTCGTATATAATTTACCATTTGCTTAGAGCAATTGGATGCGTGCACCCGGTTTTTTAGAATTAAGAGTATAACATGCTATGGAACTTGGCCTGAAAGGAGCCGGGTCGGGCTGGGTCGTCCACAACTTATTTTATTTAATATTTTAATGAATTTAAAAGAGGCCGGGCCGAGGCGAGTCTGAAAGGCCTGGCTGAGATATTTGGGCCTGAGGAGCTCAAACCATGGCCCCTCCTTTTTACAGTTTTATATGAACGATTACACTAATGTATCTGTGTAATAAATAAATACCTTTTTCATCAGCAATCATTGTTTATTTACGTTTCGAGGTGGCTTCAGTTTGATATAATATCATTTTATAGGTCAAAATGGACGAGTTGGCGATCAAACGTTTCCAACAATATTTGCAAGTGAATACAGAGCAGCCCACTCCTGATTATGGTATGATAAAGTTGTTGGAAGGTATACTGTGTGTTTTTAGAAAAAAGTACAACGTTTTTGATTGAATATGCTAACGAATTGGGGTTTGAGACATGGACATATGAGGTGAGTTATGTATAACATTGAAATTGAGTGTCATAATGCTAAAATCGACCTTGAATTGCTGATAAAATAGCTTTAAAATGATAGAAGTTTAAAAAAATTTTTATTATTAATTTATGTTTCAGTGTGTCAAAGGAAAGCCGTTTGTGGGCATGGTACTAAAAGGAAGTGACCCGTCTTTACCGTCTGTGATGCTGTACTCTCATACTGATGTAGTGCCAACATTTCCTGGTCATTGGAAGTATGACCCATATTCAGCGCATCGTGATGAAAAAGGCGACATATATGCGCGAGGTGCTCAAGATATGAAGTGTGTCGGAGTTCAGTATATGGAAGCTTTGAGACGGTTGATAAAAGAAGGCAAAACCTTTAAACGGACTATTCATTTGGTATGGGGACCTGGTATGTGATAGCATAGAGTTTAGTACACGTCTTTGCATAATGTAAAAGGGTTTTGTTAAGTTTTTCATGAGCTATACGTAATATATTAAGTTAGGTTAACAAGTTTTTTTGGGACGTTTGACTGTTTTATTAAATAACGTATTATGTTTAGAAGAAGAAGTTGGTGGGATTGATGGTATGGCATTGTTTGCCAAGACAGAGAAGCTGAAATCGTTGAACATAGGCTTTATTTTGGACGAAGGGTTGGCTACCGAAGACGATGCTTACAAGGTGTACTACGGAGAAAGGTGTCCTTGGTGTAAGTTGTAATTATTTTTTTAGTTTTGTTTTAAAAATTGAACTGTTATTTCTTTGCAATAAATTATATCTTTTAGGTTTTTTATTGCTGCCACTTTTTACTATACGGTATTGTTATAGGGATCAAGGTGACTTGTTCAGGCTCTCCTGGACATGGCTCGAAATTTATTGAGAATACAGCTGGTGAAAAGTTACAGTCAATTATCAATTCGTTTTTGGCATTTCGCGAGGAACAACGGCTTAAATTGGCCAACAATCCTGACCTTAAGTTAGGTGACGTTACTACAGTAAACTTGACCAAAATTGAAGGCGGAGTACAACAGAACGTCCTGCCGGCCGAATTTATTGCTTGTGAGCTGCTTGTTTGTAAATAGGATAGTTTTTTTTTTAATTCTTATGTAAATTAACATTTTTTAGATTTTGACATCCGTGTTACACCCACTGTCGATTTCGAAGTAAGTACAGTAGCGTGCTATTCTGTGTTTGGTTTATATTGTATATTTGTTGTTTAAAGCGGCTTATCTTGTTGATTTCGGAGAGATTTGAACGCGCGATAATCGCTTTTGTACGAATTTTTATGTCATCAAAAAGAAAGTAAAATTGGATTTTATTGTTTCAGGCAATGTGACAATACTTTTTATGGGAATTGTGGCTAATTTGTTAACTAAACCAAGTATTAAACTTGTAGTTATGCAGTAAAATAATTAAAAATGTTCATTTCTAACGCAAGGTCAATCATAAATCTGATGCACAACCAGACAGTCCTCATTTCTAATGAAAACCGCTTTAGGCCTTCGAAAAACAAATTCAAGAATGGTGCACTAAAGCCGGTCCGGGTGTGAAGTGCGAATTCCTGCAGAAGTGTATGGTGAAACAGTTGACTCCAACCACAAAAGATGACCCATGGTGGAATGCGTTCAGTAGTGTTATGGATGAGCTGAATTGCAAAATTTCTAAAGAAATCTTCGTTGGTGCTACTGATTCGCGGTATTTGAGAGAGGTGAGAAATGGAACAACATAGCTGTATAGAGCGGTGTACCTTTAGGAGGGGGGGGAGGTAATTTTAGGTCTAGCAGCACATAATTTCAGGCTTGTTACGCGAAGTTTAGGCTTAGCAGCACGTAACTTTAGGCTTATTACGCAAATTTAGGCTTAAAAGCACACAATTTTAGGCTTATTACGCAAACTTAGGCTTAACAGCACACATTTTTAGGCTTACTACGCAAAGTTAAATTTAGCAGCACATAATTTTAGGCTTATTACGCAAAATTCAGGCTTAGCAGCACATTATTTTAGGTTTATTACGCAAATTTAGGCTTAGCAGCGCATAAGTTCAGACTTGTTACGCAAAGTTTAGGCTTAGCAGCAAATAATTTCAGGCTTATTACGCAAATTTTAGGCTTAGCAGCACGCAATTTTAGGCTTAAAACTTTAGGCTTAACAGCACATATATTTAGGCTTAGCATTACCTAATTTTAGGCTTAGCTGCACACATTCAGGCTTATTACGCAAAGTTTAGACTTTTAATATATTACTGTAATTTTAGCAAGGCTACAAAAGCATTGGCTTTAGTCCAATGATCAATACTCCTCAACTCCTACACGATCATAATGAGTACCTGAATGACAAAGTGTTCTTAAGGGGGGGGTTCAGATCTACGAAAAACTTTTTGGAGCGCCTCGCCAATGTTTAAAATTCAAAATGAATTACCTAAAGTGCTAGTTTGTTTTATACCTAAATCAGTCTCCAAAACATGTTTCATTTTTAGATTCTATATGTTTTTAGCCTATAATTCCTCAATTGTGATACTGTAGTTTTGTCAATCAAAAAATAAATATTATTTCCGGTTCCGGAGCTATTTGGCCAAATATTTGGCCACGTACTTCAAACATAATCAAAAGGGTATCATTTGTCGCGCGCGATAACTTTTCGCACAATTAACTTTATAAGCGGGTTATTGTTGTGTTACATGGTATGTTAGCGTACGGGTTGCTGCAAAGTTTTATGTTAGTGTACTGGGTAGAGTTATAGTACGATAACGTACGGGGTAGGGTTATATAGTATGACAGTGTACGGGGTAATGTAATATGGTATGCTAAACTAAGGAGCGTCGCACTTTATTAGCATATTATAGTTAATGCACTGGGTATGGTAATAAGCGGTTGAACCAAAAGTAGCGGGACACTTTTTTGAGGAGAAACACAACGAAGAGTGTCCCGCTACTTTTGGTTCAACTCTAATATGCAAATATTTTTAAAATCGACCAAAACCACTTTAAAAAAGCAAAAAATCAGATGTAACTTGTCGATCCGCTTATGCAAATAGACTGGTCAAGGGCATGGCTGGTTTTTGTCGTATTTTTTACGTGTCTTTTCACTTCAGAGTTCATGGAAAAAGGTCTCTGAGTGGCTCGAGGCTCATCCTTTTCATGTTACTTTTGCTTTTTTCATGTATTGATATAGCATCAATAGCAAAAAATGGTTTTGTTTTTATAAAGTTACATTTATTGGTCTTTTAGGTTTATTTGAAGGCTAGGAAGGTATCTTAACCAGTCTTAAAAGTTGTATTTTTAAATTTGAGCTAAGAAGCATAAGTTATTTATAGTATGATTACTCGTTTTGTGACTCTAAATTGAGTTGCATTATCTTCTCCACCCCCGTCTTCACTCCTGTTCCCCTTTCACCTATCTCTTTGCCCCCCCCTCCTCAAAGTCTCCTCCACCCCAACATGACTTGGGCGGATCCGGGATGATCCGCTCGTACGAAACCTTGAACCATATACATGTATATGGAGGAGCGGGAGTGTTGCGCAACAATATTATTCATACGTTTTTTTATTGCCCGGAAGTGTATTTTTTGCACGCGTCAAGATTATTTATTTTTTGGACGAGCGGACCGGATTTGAGCGCGAAAATTTCGACTTTTTTTTGATATTTTACCCCGCCCGGCTGCGAATTGCGTCAAAATTCAGCACGAGACTTATCATCGGCTTCGGGATGGGTGTTACGGCCGCTTCGTGGGTAAATGCGGTTGGGTGGAGGGGGTAGAGGGGGTCAGAAGAAGGAGGGCAGACATTGAAATACGGACTAGACATGCAATCATCCGTGAATTATTAAAATTTTCAAAAATTTTTTTTTTAAATTTAGTTTCCAACCACCCTTTTTTCCAACTGCTACATTACTGCCTTAAACTGAAAGCCTAAAACACAGCTTAGGAATTGTTTGTAAAAGCAGTGTTGATCCGATCATGTCTAACAGAAGATGAAAATACGACTCTGCTGGTCGACTGGCCTTATTATTGCTTACAGTATACTTATGCCTACAGGTGCGTTTTTTTTGTTTAATTATGAAGTATACATGTATTAGGCCCCTTTTGAAAATTTTGAAATTAAAAATTTTTAATTGCTAAAATTTCGAATTTTTTAAATTTTTTAAAATTTTTAATTTTAAAATTTTTTTATTTTTAAAAAAATGTTTTAACTTGTTATTTTAGTAATATGTTCTCAGTCTTACTTAACAGAAGAAGATTTTAACAGGAGCATTGGTAAGTTTGTCATCTTAGGTTTTTTAAAATATTTTTGAACTAAATATACCAACGCTTTGTTTATACAACTCAAATTGCATGAACGTTCTTTACAAAACAAAAAACTGCAAAATCTTTCTTTACAGAACAAAAAACGGCAAGCACTTTCTTTACAAATTGAACAACTGCAAAAACTTTCTTTACAAAACTAAAAACGGCAAGAAATTTCTTTACAAATTGAAAAACTGCCAAAACGTTCTTTACAAAACAAAAAATAGCAAAATCTTTCTTTACAAAGCAAAAAATGGCAAGGACTTTCAATTTTTTTCATTTTAAAAAATATTTCTCAAAATCTTAAATTTTTCAGATGACGACGTGACATTTTTAACCTCAAAAAGACTTTGAAAACGCCGTAAAATACGACAAACAGCTCGGTAAGTGGGAAAAATTAGACCAGTGGATTATGTCCTACTCTATTTATAGTGGATAAACATTCGAATCGCGGTTATTTACTCTCCCATCAAAGGTTCTACCACGGTGATTTGCGTGGGAAAGCACAGTGGATCTCGGTAGGTTTATATAAATACACCATTTATCCCTTTTTTCTTATTCTGTTTTACGTTACCCTACATTACCTTGTCAAAGCTAAGCCTAACAACCTGTTATAGGTCTAAACTGGCATAATAAGCCTAAAATGATGTGTTAAGCCTAAAATAGACGTTCTTTTTTTATATTTCAGAACATTT
Source organism: Bursaphelenchus okinawaensis (assembly GCA_904066225.2). Taxonomy (NCBI): domain Eukaryota; kingdom Metazoa; phylum Nematoda; class Chromadorea; order Rhabditida; family Aphelenchoididae; genus Bursaphelenchus; species Bursaphelenchus okinawaensis. The sequence goes on along the minus strand of CAJFCW020000004.1, from coordinate 11,392,620 downwards.
CTCAAAATGGAAAAAGGCGGAATGGTGTAACAAATTTAGTCAAAAAATGGCCGAACGGCCGTATACCATACGTAATATCCACCCAATACAATGATCGGGAACGTGCTGTGCTGGCCAAAGCGTTCAATCAGTATCATACTCAAACGTGTATTAAGTTCGTGCCAAAAGAACCTTATGATCGAGACTATTTGTACGTTGGGAAGATTGATGGGTACGTTAAAACAGCGAAAACTTTCTTTACAGTGAAAAAAATGGCAAAGATTTTCTTTACAGTAGAAGACATGGCAAAAACTATTTACAAAACAAAAAATCGCAAGAACTTTCTTTCCAAAACAACAAATGGCAAAAACTTTCTTTACAAAGCAAAAAATGGCAAAACTTTGTTTACAACTCTTTTGCTTCTTTTTATTCGTGTTTTAGCTGTTACTCAGACGTTGGGAAAGCTGGTGGTCGACAAGAACTGTCGCTGGATGATGGTTGTTTACAGTATGATACTATAATCCACGAACTTATGCATTCTGTTGGGTTTTACCACGAACACGAGCGATGGGATCGCGACCATTTTATATCAATCTTGTGGCAAAACATTGACAAAGGTAATATCGAAACGGTGCTGATGGTACTGTAATATTATAAAGTGTATTTTGATACTATAATACTAGTGTTAATACTGTAGTTATTATTTAAGAAACAGCATTAATATTGGCATCTTTAGGCGCATACGACCAATTCGGACGCGTTGATCTTACTGAAAGTTCGTATTATGGGCAGATCTACGACTACCGGTCGATAATGCATTACGACAGTATGGCATTCACAAAGAATGGCAAAGAGACGTTGGTAGCCAAACAGCCAGACATGACAAAAGTCATTGGGGTGGCACAAGACTTTAGTCCAACTGACCTAGTTAAAATCAAAAAGATGTACATGTGTGGAGCTACTACGGTACGTCGTGCTGTATTAGTAACCTCGTAATTTTAGAACCCTCATACTTACAAGTATGTTAATGCATTGTCATCGAAACCTCATGCAACTTGGCCTACGGCACCATTATCAGTTAATAAGATTAGTTATGGTACAGCACCGAGCCCGTCATTGGTACCATTGACAATTTCTCGTAATGTTATGGAGCCAGAAAGTGCACCACGTAAGTAAATTCTATGAATTTCTGAAACGTAGGCGAAACCACAAGTTTTTGCGTAAAATATTGAATTCTATGCACTTTTAGGCCTAATTTATATTTTTTCAGAATGTGGAGATCGAAGTACGTTGTGCTGGCGATGGTTGGAACGGTGTCGTTCGCCGTTCTTTGAAAAAATCATGAAGGAGTTTTGTGCCCAATCTTGTGGGTATTGTACTCCACCAGTGCGACCGTCGTGGCGCTATTCAGAAGGCCGAGTTAGCCCGACGGAGCAAAATTACGATCAAATTGGAAATAGCTATTATAATCAACAACCTACGCAGATACCGTGGTACCAAATTGTTGGATAGGATACGTGAATCAACTTATGAAATCAGGTTAATGGAGAAGTTATAGAACTCAACTTGTGGCACCAAGATTGATAGAGGTATCTAAATTAAAACATTACCAAACTCTACCATCAACAAGCAACGTTTAATCGGCAAAATAAATAGGATTGTATTTACTGTAAAACGGGTTCAAAACATAACATAATTATAAAGTAATAAACAACAAAACCAGCTCAATTTGGGAAAATTAACTTCAACCTTTTTTTTACTTTTTACATTTAACTTCATCCTTTTTTTAATTTTTGACCATTTATAACATTCTTCATTGCCTTTTACTTCTTCTTCTGTACCTTCTTGGCTTCTACCTCAATTGGTGCCTCTTTAACGAAAGGAATCTTCTCCTTGTAGCGTTGTGGCATAAATTCCTGCAAAACTTCGGGGATTCTAATTCCATCGTCTTCTTGGTAGTTCTCCAGCACGGCACAAATCACTCTGGTCGTAGCACACATTGTAGCATTCAACATATGAACATAGTTCACTTCACCGTCCATTGACTTTTGGCCATATCGTACCTTGAGGCGTCTGGCCTGGTAGTCAGTACAATTTGAGCATGACACTAGTTCTCTGAAGGCTCCACCACCTGGGAACCAGCCTTCCAAATCGAACTTCTTGGCAGCGGCGTTGTTGAGTTCGCCGGATACAATGTTGACAATTTGATAAGGTATTCCAAGAGATTGGTAGAATTTTTCGGCGTTTCCAATCATCTAAAATATGGAAAATGAGTTAATGTCAAAAAAATATAAAATTAGTTAAATAAAAACCATGTCCAAACAAAAGATCAACTCATTACCTCGTCGAACAATTGCCAAGACACGTTGTCATGTGGAGAACATATCACAAACTGTTCAATCTTCTCAAACTGATGTACACGGAAGATACCACGTGTGTCTCTACCATGAGAACCGACTTCTTGTCTAAAACAAGTCGATAAACCAGCATATTTTATTGGCAGATCTTGTGGATTCAACCATTCGTTCCTGTGATACGCAGCAATTGGCTGTTCTGATGTGGCAATCAGATATTTTTCATCCACAGTCTCGTCTCCAACAACTTCCGAGCCCTTTGAACTAACCTAAGTAAAAATATAGGCTTATCAATTTATGACTTAACGTGATTAAAAATACCAAAATATGAAACTAATATACATATAAACCATACATCATTCACAACCTACTTTGTACAATTCGTCGTCAAACTGGCTGAGCTGAGCAACTTCCTGCATTACCTCCTTCCTCATGAAGAAAGGTGTATATAACGGCGTAAATTCGTTTTCATTCAAAATCCTCAGTGCCAAATTAATCAACGCTTGTTCCAAAAACACCAAAGGACCTTTCAGGAAGTATCCACGTCCACCAGCTACAGAAGTACCTCGTTCTCCATCAAATCCGTCGACCATTACAACTAAATCAACATGAGAATACTTCTTCTTGGAAAAACCGTCTTTTCCTTCGAACGTTCGCTCAATCTTGTTGTTGGCTTCGTCGTCACTGACTACAACACTGGAATGGAGAATGTTGCCAATTTGGCCAAGATATGAATCCCGTTCACCTTCCAATCTCGTCATTTCATCTTTGGCCTTCACCATCTGTTGTTCTACCAATTCTTTAAGCTTTTTGATTTGCACCACAGTTAAAGTCTAAAACTTAAACTACTTTAGAACGCTTAGACCTACTGATATGGCTTTTATTCAAATTTAAAAACATTTTTACTCTTTAATACACGTTCATAATCTTTTTAAAGTTTAACATCTGCCTAAATTAAGAACAAAAAAAAGTATAACACTTACGCTAACATCCTCCAACTTCAGCTCTTCCAATTTGGCAAGCAGATCTTCAGGAATGGTCGGATCGTTTCCTTGTGGCTCTTTCTTCTAAACAGCACTTATAGTAGTATTAAAATAACATATTCAATATCTAAAACCCAATATTTACCTTCATTTTCTCTCCCACAGCCTTGCTCGTCACATTCTTTAAGCGGTTCAAGTTGTCCAAAGTGAACCGAACTGAAACAGACAATATTACCTTATTTGTTCTATAGTTTTGTGAATCTAATAACAAATAACGTACCTTTAACCCAAGTTTCGTCGGTGTCAATCACTTTATCAACCAAAGTTTCATCCTTATACCGATCTTTTTGAGATTTCCGGATAACATCAGGTTCTCCACCCTTCTTCACACGGAAATAATCAATATCCAACACCATTCTGAAATAAAATTCGTTAAAACTACATATATAACGTTCTTCAAATACTACTTTTTTAAAAAACTAACTTGTAAATGATGCAATTTTATATTTCACTAAAATTTCTAGGATTTTTTGATTGACACAAAGCCAAGAAACATGTGTGTCTCGAAACGAAAATGCTCGTTCGTCCTTTTATTCTCTACGTGTTTTCTCTTTCACATTATGCGAGCTGCAGCCGTGTTTGCAGCTTGCGTACGTTCTTTTAACAAATGTTATACGAAAGAAAGTAGTAAATCTTGATAGCAAATACTTTTTTTAAAGTTTACTTTGAATCGTTAATATTTATATAAATAAACTCCAGCTGATTCAAGGTGGTTTGTGTTTATTTTCCAGTTCTTTTTTAAAGACAAAATATTTTTACATATAACTCTAATTACACATTTTGTACACTGATAGCATAAGTCAACATAAGTAGCGGTGATGGGAGGGGAATGCGACGAATAAGATTAACTACAATAACAATATTCTTTGATATACTACAATTACAATATTTCTTTAGTGTGCTACAATTACTTTTTCATATACTATAATATCAGTCAGTTTTTCATAGACTACAATACGGTGTGTCATTTTAATACCAAATAACATTAAAACATAAGAATACATCTTTTTGATACCCTATAATACTATAACCTACTATAGACTAAAGTTTTGAAAAGTATACAAAAGCCATAAAATAGTCGTTACTACAGTAGAAAATTGTATGTATTACTATAGAAAATCGTATGTAAAAAGCATGTAAAGCAGATAAGAGAAAATGCGAACTCTCGCGATACCCATTAGTTAAATGTGATTTTTCAAATGGCTTTCACAAAAATTGTAAAAACGTGTAGAAAAGTTCAAAAATGTGTAAGATTAGACTAACAACAAAGTAAAAAATTTTACAATTTTGAAAATTAGGCTCAAAAATCAAAAAAAAATTAAAAGTAGAGAAAAAAGAAACAGTTAGTAACTAAATATACAATATATGAGCTATAAAATTGCTTAAAAGTCCGCGTCCCAACCGGTTTCGTCTTCACCCGTCGCAAAGTTGTCCGTCGATGGATAACGGTCGAAATTCTGTGTGTCGGTCGAATTTCGGATCTGAAAATAATCGAAATTAGTGTTTAATCGAATACAAAGTTTAAAATCCTTATTTCAATTTAAAATCCTCACAATTAAAAAAAAATGTAATCCTCATTCCCAATGAAAAACCCATAACCTTACCTTAGGCCTGATTGGCGGCCGCATCGTGTGATTCCTGAATGAAACAAAGTCGAATCCTTGGAACCAAACATCCTTCCTAGCGTCCTCAATTCTACCATATCCGAGACGTTGAGCCGGGTCTTTGCGACAAAATTTGCAAATCAAGCTTTTGGCCTGATCCGTAATATACCTCGGCCACGCTAAGGCATTTACTCCCTTTAATATTGAGTTGTAGGTGTGCATCGGATCAGTTGATGCAAATGGAGGAGTTCCTGATATTAACTCGTACATAAAGATACCCAGACTCCAGATGTCTACGGCAGTATCTTGACCCTTATTTAGGATGATTTCTGGAGCCACGTACTCGGCCGTACCACAAAACGTCCATGTTTTCGCGTTCTCAGACTTTAGTCGTTTGGCGAAACCAAAGTCGGCCAATTTGGGTACGCCGTTCTTGTCCAAAAGCATATTCTCGGGCTTGAGATCACGGTAGATGATACAACGACGATGTAGGTAGTCGAAGGCTTCTAACGCTGCAGCACAGTAAAACCGCGCGGTGAGTTCGTCAAATCTGCCCCAATTCCTCAGCATCGTCCATACCTCGCCTCCAGGACAGTACTCCAACAGCATGTACAGTCGCTCCGCGTCGCGGAAAGTCTTGTAGAGTCTGACGATGAAGTCGCAACGACACGATATTAAGATATTCCGTTCGTTGAGGACATGATCTTGTTGATTCATCTCCTTCACGTGGGCTTTGTTCATGATCTTCAACGCGTACACTTTTTCCGTGTCAAAGTGTTTGACCAGGTTAACGCGGCCGAACCCGCCGATTCCAAGAGTGGCGACGGTTTTGAGATCGGGCAGTTCCACATCATCGATGTCAGCAGTGCTGAAATTAAATTTTGTTAAAGTTAATAATGATTAGATAAGTTGTTTATAAATTGACTTTCAATGATTTTAATGGTTTTTTTCCAAATTTTAAATTTCTAATAGGTTTTTAATCCAACTTATAAATTTTTAATATTTTTTCCTCGTTATTATGCTTCAACAGCCTTTATCTTCTCTTCTCTATTCTATTCTACTCGTTTTTCACGTTAAAAAAAGTACTTTTTTCATGTTGTTCATGACAAATTATCCGTTGAGTTTCTCTATTTTCTAGTAATTTGTTTTTCAGCCATTATCCAGGTTATTTTTTCCGGTGACGCACGGTCATACCTTCAAACTTATGATTTGTTTATCCATAGGTTTGAAGCGTTAAAAAAAAGTTCATTTATAGCATGTAGCTACTACAACATACTAAGATACTACTATAATAGTATCTTTGTTCTAATGTATGCCTTTTATAAAGCACGCTTATCTCAATGTCTATGTTTATCTTAAGGTAAGGCTTTCAAAGTGCCTGAGGGGCTCTTGATGAAAGTGGTTGGATACTTGAGATTTTAGCCAGTGAAGAGATCAGGTGGGCAGTAGGACACAAAGTACGTTACGGCCAAAGGTTGAAGAAAATATTGTAGTACATTAAGAGTTTTTTTTCATTTTAAAATTAAAAAATTGTTGAAATGACGCTCATCTAAAAAATCTTACAGTAATAACCGTCCTACAACTACTGTTACTAAAAATAAATTTTGACAACCAAATTGTAATTAAAGTTACAGAGTAAAAATTCAAGGCTGTTGTTCATAGAACGCTACAAATAGATTTGGAAAAGCCTTTTTGTAAGTTTTGTAATAAGCAATGAGCAACTACTATAACAAAAAAGTCTAACAGAACAACCCAATTATCTATAGTAGACTAGTCAATTCCCATAATAGTATAACTGAAATCCTTTGCATTACAAAACTTAAATCAGGAAGTACATGACTCATGCACTTTTCATTTGATTTACTGCAAAGTAAAACAATTTTACTCATTTTTTGCTCGACTGATAGTTATCAATCTCTGTTAACAAAAGTCACAGTTTTTAGCCATAAATTAAGGTTTGTCACCATATTTTTACCATAAATCAAGTTTATCACCTCATTTTTAGTTGGTTACTCATACAAAAAAATTAAAATTGTTTTGAAAGCCCTATGACAAGTTTGATACATTCGTCTTGTGACGTGCAAAAACCTTAAAACCGAAGGAAGAAACATCCTCCTCAGATCATTTGGTTCAAAAATAGAATATTGACTGATACTGTGGTTAAAAAATTGTTATATTGCCTACATGACGATCAAAAATAAGTCGAAAATAAGTAAAAACATAAAATTTCATAAACTTTTTCATCTTTTACGAGGAAGTATTTCACGGCTAGTGCCATAAAAGCCACCTAACTCAATTTCGCGACTTGACAATGGGTTTTAATTCGATTGTCACTGCCTATCATCCGAAATCAGATTAAAATCAGAAATAGGACAGCGTTTGTTTGATTAAAGACCCCATCATGAAATCCCGGTGACGAGCGGAAGGTAATCAAATAACACAACCGGTTTATGTGCATTTTGGGCAAATATTTGTGTCTAATCGAGTATCAGGTTCGCTTGTATAATATCAGTGACAATTTGTAAATATTTATGAGCAAACGGATTATAATCGTGTAATATTACAAAAAAAATTTAGGTAACAAAATAATTTTTTGACTATTAAAAATTAAAAACCTTTTTTTGAGTTAAACCTTTAAAACTATGCCCTTAAGATTTTGATTAATAGAAAACAAAGTACAGTAGACCCGATAGATATATCAAAAACAAGAATGCCATCAATTTAAGAGATTAACCTTTCTGCAACAAGTGTCCTGTGGGGTTCAAAGGGAAAAAATAAAATGTCCTTAGAGGTCAAGACATCAAAAAAAACCTGCAATGGTACCACTTTTCACCAAAATTTAAAAAAACATTTTAAGTTGCAAAATGGATGTTAAAGTTTCAAAGATTGATAAGAAAGCTTTCAAAAAATCATATTTTGATAAAAACGTTTAAAAAAATCAAATTTTAATTTAAAAACCGTAAAACACAATATTTTAAACAAAATAGAATTTAAAGACCAACATTTTGACACAAGACATTCAATTTGATCGTACTTACCTCGGCTTTTCGAACGACAACTCCAACGTGGCCTGCGCATGGGCCAGGGCTAATTTTTGGGCCGAGTTCGGGATTCCAAAACACCCAAACAAGCCCATTTTCGGCGCGAACAATGGAGACCAAGAAAGGCTATGAACTTTAACCTGGTCTCCGAGGTTCAATTATATCGGGTTCAGAAAACAGCCCCAAAATTCGTAGACGGATTCTTTAAATACCATAATGTTAAATAATGAAGTAAATGTACAGTAACGTAACGCACAATATTGCAATCGCAAAAATAAGATAAAGAAAGTATAGACAGTAGTGGTTATACAAAGAACAAGTCTTGTATCACAATAAATAAAAAAAAACAATTTTACAGTAACCGAATTTCTACCTTCGCCTAAATATTGGTCTCTTTCAGTGTCCGTCTACAAACCTAAAGTCCCCTTGTGAAAGTCGTTCGACCTTCGCAAACTCCTTAAACGTTTAATTGTTTCAATTTTTTAAAAAAATTGAGGATAGAAAAAATAGTTTTTCAGATCTGATCGAAAAAGAAGGTGAACGACGTCTTCAGTCACGCCTTTTCAGGTAAAAACGAAAATCTTTCTACAAGGTCGAATAGAGCCTACGATCTTTGAAGATCAACTATAATCGTAAAAACGAATCACCAAGGTTGGAAAAACTAACTATTTAAAGGAGAGAAAAATAAATAAATTAAGGCTATACATACCAAACAAACTACTGTAATCAAAACTAAATTATCGTTCAAAGCTAAACCACCGCCCACAAAACCAAACTACCACTGATACTCAACGATCTCGTTAAACCACAAGAAGTACAAACGAAGATGCTCACAAACTAAACCCCCCCCAAAACACTAAACAGTCAGAGGGGGAAGCAAGTAGGCGGAGTTCTGGGACATAACGGGAGCGAGTGGATCTCTCGCGCACGGCCTTAACGATGAAGAACAAAGGCTGTTAGCAAAATAAGATTATGACCAAAGGTTTCGTAAATGCAATTATGAGAGCTATTTGTGTGAATGCAACACTTTTGTAAATTGCTTTAACCTAATTTGCAAACGTTCAAACTGTTAAATTTGACAAAAGAGACAGAAATAGTAAAAAGTTACATCATTTTGAATAGTTTTTACACAGTAAAAAAGAAAATTGTAGTCAAAGTGTTAAAAAAAGAGTAAAGGAGGAACTCAAGTTTAATCAAAGTAAAAAAAATCAAGTAACAGAGTGTTAAACCTAACTTTCTCACAAGTTTATGCTGGTAAACCCCTAAAAATTTTCAACAAGCCTCGAATTTCAAAAAACCAATTAAAATTTCGCAAAAAATCAAACAATAAATTCAATTAAAACCCAGACCAATAAAACAATTATTGCCAAATAAACATTATCGTTTATAAACGAGCCTGATATAAACCTTAATATAAACGCAGATTTAGTATAAACCTTAATCTCACATAGTAAATACTAAAATAAAACCGTATAGAAAAACTAACCTCATGTTGAAAATACTGTACCTATGCTCTTCTAATAAATACTGTGATTGATATTTTGTCATAAAGATCATAAACAACAATTAAAAAACAAGAAAAGTTTTGAGACCAAGAAATTTCCCAAATCGAGTCGAAATCCAAAAAAATATTGACAACAAGTTAAAGAAGGCAAGTTTATAAACATCAAAGGTCATTTACGTATAAAAGTATGTTTACTCGTAAACAATAATATTGCTTATTATAGTACAGAGACAAAACAATATCGGAGACGTACATAACAATATAATAGACGTACCAACTTTTAAGCACTCAAGAAAAAAGATAAAAATGCTGATAAACTCATAACAGCTGTAAAAAGTAGTATTGAGATGAAAAATTGTGTTAGCGTACTGATAAGAAACATAATATAATAATGATCGATCAAAAGTAGTATGTTTTATATGAACTATTACTACTTTGCTATTATAGCATACTAATATCAAGCACAGAGTTACTGCTAATTTAGTATATCTAAAATCATCCCAAAAATGCGATATGTCAACTAACGGCCATAACATCTAGTACCCAAATAACAACCGTTTGTCTATTCTCTTTGTCCTAGCTTTATCAAACGACAAATTACCTCCCATGTCTACACCAAATGTCGTGTAAAACAAAGACAAACAGTCGCATGCTTAAAACAATCAACACGGAAATACGACGAATTTTAGAGCCAATTAAATTCGATCCAATTATCTAATAAATACCCATAAACCGGTCAATAAATAACGAAATTCGGCCCATCCTCAAATAGACTCCTCAACTATTCAGTTGGTGTTGATCCACTCAACTTATAAATTAGCCGGTTATTTATCGTGCTGTGTGAAAGCTCAAGTGACAGCCGACAGATCAGAGAATGGAATGATAACAAGGAAGTCGATCTAATCCGTCTTTTTTTGACGTTCAACCACAATGAGAGACCGACAATGTTATGGAATTAGAGGGAAAGACGAGGAACGGCAGCACGTTAAAAACTTGAAGAGAACGAAGCATAATATAAAAGGGGAAGAAACGCAAGATAAAGAAGAACGGCAGAACATTAGAAGAAGCCAAGATAATGAAAAACACCAAAGCAATAGAAGAACGTCAAGACAATAAAGGAACGTTGAAGAACGATGGAACAAATTTGAACTCAATTGCCTTAAACTAATCGCTTTGAAATTCTGGCATTAATTGCGTTGCCCTCTTTCGTTAATTGACTCTTACCGATTTTAAACTTTCACTAATTGTCCCTTTACCGTACTTGATTGTTCTACAACGTCAAGTGCGTATATTTTTTTTAATTTTTTGATTTTTATAAATTCATTCAATTAAATTTTTTTAAATTTCACATAAAACATGTAATTTTAGAAGTACTATCACCTCTTCTATTACGTATGATACTACATTTTGAACCTCAAAATTGTATATTACAACTTTTGTTCCTTTTACGTAGTTAACAATAGAGTGTAATACCAAAAAGTCCAGTTTACTATAAGTATTCTCAACACTAAATTGATGTTTTTAATATGTTATCATAGATGCCTGCATTACTAGACTATGTTGATGTCGCTTTTTGTAATTATAAAAATTATGTTAGTATGTATGTCATTAAAACCATATAAGAATTTTTAGAAACTTTCATTGTTTTTTGCGTAATTTTCTCAAAAAGGCTAGTGAAGCCAGTGAAGCGGGAGTTATATGAAACATACGAACACAGTAATTGTCAGCCAAAGGTCAGCCGAACATGACAATACACGTAATTGAGATTAAGTGAAAAGAGCAATGTGTTACATTTTACAATTATGACAACTGATTTACAGTACCAGGAAACTACAAAACATACTATTTGAATAAAAAATTGCATGATGCATAAGATCATCATGCAATTTTTTTTTCAACGCTCCAAAAACCAATTTTTTCCTAACATTTATCGCTGTTTTTGCTATATTTTTATGCAGATTATATTGTTATTTCCGTTTTAAAAACCACATTTCCCAAATCTTCTAGAATAAGGACTAAAACTACAGTATTATCGTCATAAATAACTTTAAAACACTGTAATTTCGCAAAAACTCCCAATACAGTGTAATTTTCAATTCGATAACACTGTAAATCAGCCAACATACACCGCGAGTTAGTCAAAGATCAATTTTTCAACTGTCTTATTTACCAGCAATTGCAATCAACAACTTTAACGCCAATTATTTTGGCATGTTCGAATCCAACGTAACTTTAAAATCTTAAAACTTTTGTCGTAGGATCCAATGATCACCTATCATTAAATTACAACGTTTTTGGAAAACAAACTTGTGTAATAAACATTTTCACAGTACTAATTAAGCTCAACTATAATGATCATCAGTAACTTATTAATTATATCCTAGTATGATAACACTTGTAATAACAAGCTTTATAACTGTTAATTATCTTTCACCATGACGATAGTGGCAATAGGCGACAAAAGTAACAATTATTCTATGATAAAACAGCCATAGTACTATAATTTTATATCAACATTTTTCAAAAAAAAGTGTTTTAATTTTAAAATTAATTTTAAAAAAATTTCAAATTTAAAAAACTAAAAATTTCAACCTACCTTTTTTGTGAAACCGAAGGCTCGTCTATTAATGATGTATTATCCAAAGTGCGACAAATTTGTTCGACTAGCATGACGATTAAGCGTGCTCCTTCGACCGAATCCACAAAATAACGTTCACCAACGTTGGTGTTTCTGCAAAATTATCATTAAAAACTGTGGAATTTGAAAGTAAAATTCGTACTACAAAAAGGATATTGTAGTAAAAACACGTTGATACACACAAATTAACGTACTATATTCAAAACTGAACAGAAATGTCAAAAGAACAAGACACGACAAGTTTAAAATATTGAAAACGCCACATACAATTAAAGCTACAATAATACAATACGAGGCATAGCGTAAAGACAGAAACAAAAAAAGAAAGGTAAGACTAGAGTAAAAATTTTTTGCTCCTACCCACCACCCACACCAAAAAAAAACAAAATCCGAGCAGCAAAATAAGCAAAAATGTCTCAATCCAACACAAAAGTGCCATTGAACACGCTGGAATCCAATTATATTACCCAAAATTATCCCATAACTAATCAAATTACGTGTTGTACAAAAACTCCACCACCCAACAACTCGATTATGTTCACGTTTGTTTTCGAACCGTTTCAACTATATTATCTTTGGTTTTTGAAAAATTAGTTTTAAAAAAAATAATATTAAGCTTAATTTTTTAATTTGATTTTAATTGCAAAAGGTTAAACAACAAACAACTTTTTATATTGAGTGGTTTCTACCATTAACATATGGCTGATCGTTAACTTTTATTCTCCACCCCCAGACTCTACCCCGCCCTAAAAATATATTATAATTTAAAGTTCATGAAAGCATAGTTTCTGAATACTTTTTGACCAGTATACAACGAAAAATATAAACAAACAAACATATTGATCAAAATGAAGCCATTACTGCTGAAAAGACAACAATACCCATAAAGTAACACAATATATTACTATCACAAAGTCAATAACACAATATTGTTATCACAATAACAAATTATTACTACAGCTGGAAAAACACGTCACTAACCTCCACCTTATAATTACTAATTCAAACTTATAAACAACAAACACACAATATGATTAAGATAAAGCTAAATAAAACTCAAAATTGTCTCCGTACGTATGAGAGACGGTATTATCAAGAAACGCCACATAATGGGGATAATTGCTCCCACGAAACAAATTACTGATAAGACTGATAGCCGGCTCCCTTAACTAGCATAAAAGCGCAGTTATTAGCTAGTGACAACGTATATGTTTAACATCTTTTTGTAATTTTACTCAGTCTTTACCTTTGAAAAAAAAGTGGTCAAAAAGTATATAGTCTAATAAAATTTGAAAGTTATTATAGTTCCCCATAAAAAATATACAAAAAAAGCATTTACTTTTTAACCAATACCTAATTTCCGAAATTCCTGCAGACTTCTGCAAAGTGCACGCATCAAATTTCAGTACCTTGGTGTCAAACTTCGCACTTAATGAGCCAGTCAACAGCGTCACAGACAATGTAGTAAAATACAGGCTGACATGTTTAAAAAAAATTTTTTTAAATTGACAAAACGTGAAAGATACCTTACAAAATGACAATTCAAATACTACCAACCCTATTACAATACATACTGATGGACGGACAACTTCAGTTTAGTGAACAAAATCAAAACAAATGATAGACATTAACAAGAAAATACGTTTAACCTACAACCCTATTACACCCTTAATGCATACTTTAGCAAAAACACAGAAGAACGCTTAAAAATTAATTGAAAAACGTATTAGCACGCACAGCGTATTAATCCGATTGCCCTCAAAACACATAAGAAAAGATAAAACCACACGTTTAAGCCGGTAACTGATACGGTTTCCACTGATATATTACAGTAGGAAAACTATACGCTCCGCTCTTTGCTGCTTCAAAGACAAGCTTTTTCAAAACTATCAATAATAACATTTGCTACTTTAATCATCAAAGCTCGTTGCTATTCAATTGCCGAATACGAAAAAAGCCATTACAAATGATTTACGTAAAAAACAGTTCTAGATGATACAAATACCATAACATAACCTAGCATACCGTAAAGGACAACATACTATAAGAGCATAAAAACAATTTCAAATGCCTTGTAAGCATATCTGCAAAAAAGACCTCCCAAAACAGCGCTTATCTCTGTTTTTATTGCAGTATCGTACCGAAATAATAAAAATAGCTGTTTGCGGTAACGTGCTATAGACAAATTTTTCCTGGAAGTAATTTGATGTAGCAAAAATTCAAAAACAACTTGACTTATTCTATGTTACGGTAGTTTGAGTGAACACACGACGTAAAAACTTAAAGGTGAGATTTTTCAGTACCATTACAATTAGATTTTATAATATTAATGAACCTATCTTTATTAATACTCTTGTTTATTGACTAGTTTAATTATTAATAGTTGTTGGAATACCAGTAATAAATACCGCATCGGCAGCGTGACGAAATGAGTCGCTATACGAGATTTATGACAATTCTTTTATGAAGACGATTTGCTCACCTGAACCCCAAAAAATCGACCGTTTTACAGAATTGTAAACCCAATACAGTAATTTTAAACTTATCATTCATACTATTAAGAAGAGCAACAGAGAAAAAAATAAAAATCCGAAGATCTCCAAAGTTTTAACTAAACAAAGCTTAAAACTCGTAAAATTTCTTAAAAATTTCATTCCAAACAATGAAAACTAAACTATCACAACCTTATACTTAACTTCACCATGATAACCCAAATCAACTATGAAACTAGGGCTTTCCCCACGCTTAAATGCAGAGAAAAAACTTTAGTCGATGGTCGAACAACCCAATAAAACCAATATTGATCAAAGATACAATGAGTCATTTTCGGTTTTCGTATCAGCTCATGCCCCCAGGGTAAATGATCTTGAAAAAACCAGCAAAAGTTATTGTGAAAAAAGTTCACGTTATTTTTCGAACGAAGCGCACTTTTTATTTTTGCAGAATCTTCGCACATTAACTTGCTACACGTTGGAAAATAGCGTGATCTGGTACGCTATGTGTACAAATGTGCGATATTATAAAAGCCAGTATTCGGCCAAGTGAAGTTGATATGGATAAGTCTCAAAAAAATTTTAGACTGTATGCAAATCTTCCTTTTGCCCAAAAATCAACAGAAAGAAGCTATGTTCGACTTTTAAAAATAATATCTGACAATTATGAGTACAGACCAAAATCCAAATAAAAACCAGTAAAAAACAAACCAGCCTGATACAAAACAAAAAACCAGAACACATTAAGGAAGCCGTAATACCTAAAAAACAGAAAATATTAAACAAGAGTAAAGGGACGGTCCGCAGGTATATGATTGAACACGGTCGGAGAGAATTTCAAAAAGGGCGGGGTTGGATCAAAGAATAGCTACAAGTTTTAATACAACCACGCTTTCGAGAGGAATAAAATTATAATTGAGCACTTAAATGATACAATTGAACTTTTTAACTGTGTCCGAAACAACGTGAAAAGTTCAATCCGTACCATAGCATTGTTCTCTTCAATACATTTATGCTTCTGTATTTTCAATGCATCTGTGATTCTGTATTTGAAACAAAAGGTTTAAGTACTTTAAACTCGGCTGTAAAATCTGAGCTTAATACTATTTTAATTATTAATGCTAGTAACAAAAAGTAAAGCAAAAGCTTCAAAAAAGCACGTATATATAAAAAAATGCATCGTAAAGTACAGTTATATACATACAATTTATAAGACCCTCATTGTAATGATAAAGCCAAACAATTAAGGAAAAGAGTTAAATTATAAGCATATGTACCTTATCTGAAACACAATTGTTTTACAATGGACAAATTTTATCAAAATCCCCTTAAATTTGACTAAACTCATTGATTCAATCAGTTTAAAATTTCAAAAACTTAAATTTTAAAATTTAACCGCCACGAAGGAACTAAACCACCACAAGGTAAAGAAAAATTGGTCAAAAACGGTCTTTTGATGAAACCAGCAGGAAGATTTGTTAATGAAGCCATGTCATTGAAATAATCAATTTGACAACCCGAGTTCAGGTTCACAGCACGTGCCCCTTCAAATTGACAAGCTGATAACGACCAGCCGGCTAGAAATGACGTCATGAGATCACAAAACCTGTCTCGTTCCCATGCACTACACTTGCACCGACAGCCTTTATAAATAAACCCGATAAATTGAGAACGACCTTATGATAAAGCAAAGCTTCTTATAATGCTATCAAAGGACACAGAACAAACCTTCTTGCACTATCAAAAGACCAACTTTTATAAAAAAATGTGATGACTATCAAAACTGGGCTATTTATAAATAATATTGTGTATATCTCAACTTTTCCACGAAATACACCGTCGACAAACTATAACGTTATAAAAACGCGATCAAAGACAAACCTTTCTGAACAAAATAAAAAAATGATTGCTAAATCATCAAGCCTAAAAGTCACAATAAGAAAAAGTAAACGATACCGTCAGCAACATTACACATTATATCGTGCATTAAAAAACGTCAATCAATAACTATGACGGAGCGTTAATAACTATGGCAAAAGGTTAGTCAATGACGGTTAAATGTTATATGAGAACATTTAACCGTGACAAATATTCAATCGATACCTGTGATAGAAGGTAACGCTACAATTGTGCTAGAACGTCAAGCTGTAATTGTAAAAGAACATTGACTTATGAATGTGATAGAAAGTTAATCGATAACCGTGATAGAACGTTAATCGATAACCGTTATAGAACGTCAATCGATAACTGCAAAGCCATCACAAGAATCGTAAAGTAAAACGATTCTCATTTGGTTCACGGAGAGAATCAGACGCTTCATCAACACAGAGTTAGTTTAAGATCGACAAGTAAACGCAGAGTTAGTTTATGATAGAAAAATGCACATAAACCGCTTCATTAGAAACTTACGAAATTCCCTATTTTCTTTAAAGATCATCAATGATACCGTAATGCGCTGCTAAAAAACAGCAACAAATTACGCTGTAAAAAACGCCCAAACAAACAAAAATAGCCGAGGCAAAGGGCAAACGAGGAGGAGCGAAGCTTCCCGTTGGTGCCAAATAAGCTGTCAAAATTTGTTGAAAATTCATGACACGTCAAAAAGTGTTCGTCTAAAGGCGGGTGCAACTGCTTGTAGAATCTTATTATAAATGAATATAATAAGGGTCGCATAAGTATGGTATCATCATAAAAGCCTTGAAGAAAACCTTCCAAAATGTCACATAAAATTAAAGACTGGAAAAATTAGTACAACAACAGAGTACGTGCACTTTTGCACTCAAAATTCTGATCTTAATCTTCTAGAAAATATAACAAAGATTGGAATTCGGCATGAAACGCCCAAATAAAATCAACCAAACCGTGAAGAGCCGCAAACTTGCACGATAAAACAATCAATCAGACATCGACCAATCAGTACAAGAATTATCACATTTTATATCAGTACAACAACTCCGAATTCCCGCCCAAACCATGCCCACAATAATGACAACACTTGCTTAGAATACCAAAACAAACGTTCGACTACGTAACTACAGTAAACTAGAGAAAAACACTGTGTGGATAGTACAATATAGTACGTAAAACCATTAAATAACCAGTAAAACTACAAAGTAGTAAATGTAACATCGGCAAAACAGTTACACACCTCACAACAACGATACCATACCTCGATGTAGGCCGTTGTGCAGCAGCAGCTCCACGAATTTGTGAATGCAATGCTGGATTGGCTGGGAGGTTGTTCAATGCCAATGAGAGACCGTAAAAGTCACCCAACAAGTCGCCGGTCGTTAAAGTCTTAAGCTCGGGCGCTGTACCGTACGCCGAATTGCGACGCTGGGTAATCTTAAATAAGTGTTTTAGAAACCCATAATTAATGTAAATTTAATGTTTTGCTTCTTCGCAACAAATTAACGTACAGTAAAGAAAATTTCCTTAAATTTTCCAAATCACACCCCATTTACATCCCCCCCCTCATACCTATGTAAACCGCAGATTACGTTAATTATACCTTTCTAAACGGTTTTATAATATATTAACAAGATCTAACTAAATTTGCGTGACAGGATTTTAAATGTATTCGTCACCCCAGAGGAATGAAATACCAACATGTAATAGCAAAATATTACATCATTTACTTCCTTTTTTCGTAAAATTTTATATTTCCTCGTCTCACCATGAAAACTCGACTTTGTCGTATTACGATCGCATGAGACTTAAGCATTTGGACCCTTTAAAACAATCGACCCCATTCTTTGACCATAATTAATGATTATATGACTTTTTTTATTTTTTGCGTAAAAAAATACTTTGAATTTATTCCTACATGCCTTGATTTTAAAAAAGTTTAAAAGTTTTGTTAAGTGTAGCTAATTCTTCCGTGTTTCAGTTTTTTGAACCGACAGACCAATGTGTGCAAGACCTCACATTGACAAGATCAAAGGTACGAATTTGTATGCAAAAAATTCTAAATTAACGTTTTTTAATAAAATTACCAACAATGCTATTTCAAACAAATTTTTGTTCAAAATTTATCGAAATAAAATTTAAAAAACAATCTTTAAGAAGACATTGAACCCTTCAAGCTTATTAAATTTTGCGTTCCTTATCACATTTCAAGGAAGCCTTTTTCTCACGGTCAACGGAACGCTAGAGTTGAGAAATGTGCACATGTCAACGAAATCGTCTTCATCAAGACTTTCTTTCCACAATTCTCATGTGACCCATTAAAATCAATAAGTACGCAATCGAGCGATGCAACCGTAAGGAGTTTGACGAGAAAAGATAACAAGAAATTCTGTCCGCAGCCGCAAAGAGTAATTTTTGAAAGAGAAGGTAAGAAATGTGATTCAAAAAATCGAAAACTATTTACAATATTAAAATAAAAAAATAAATAAAATTTTGAAAAAAACTGATAAGGTATCAAATGACAAAGTACCGAAAAATGACTATAATAGCAAAATCAACAAAACCTTAAAAAACGTAAACTTCAAAAAGAAATAAAACTAAATGACTAGCCTTGAAGAAATTTTCCTATACGTGGTTGATAAGACAAAGAAGTGCTACAAAACATGTGTTTTTAATAAAGTCTAAAACAAAGAAATAATTCGTAAAAATGCCTATTCAGCTTCTCCAATCAACCTTGAATAAACATCACTAACTGTCACCAGAGACAAAAAGAATATTTTCTCTAAACCAAGGAGAAGAACAACTATCAAACCACAATTATGATAAAAATCAAAGCAGAATAACATTGTGACATTATTAATAAATGAAAACAAAAATGACATAGCCTGTTTAAAAGTTCACAAAACGTTGAGACAACAAATCTGTTCGATTGTGTGATCAAATAAACAAGCGTAAAATGAGTCAGTCCACCTCAAAGAACAACCAGAAGCTTAAAGTCTTCCGTTAGAAACTAAAAATACAGCTCAACAAACTTTTTTCCCAATCTTCTACGGCCAATCTTCAAACAACTTTTGCGAATCTTCGCCTACGGCCTATGACACTTTTCGTAACGTAGCGCTTTAAAATTCAGTAGAATGTTTACAAATATTTCCAATAACAGATTCCGTCTTACTTTTTTGTTTACTTTTATCCTTTTTTCGTAAAGCAAAACGACTTAAATTCGGAAACGACAAAAAACAACAATAATAAACATCCTTCCCACGCCAAGGTATTGTATCATTTCCAGATAACGACAAAAATTACCATAATATACTCTTTTTAAATTTCAAATAACAAATAATAAAAATGTTCAAATACGGTTTTACATACCTATTTTTATCCTTTTAAACCAAGTAAACAAAGCCTTAAAGTAAAAAAAAGCTAATACCTTGGTATGGTTCTGATCAATATGAATCACTTAACCGCAACAGATCAAAATGACCAACAAGCCCCTATTACACTTCCTACAGTAAGATCGAATAAAAGTCGATGTATCTCTACAAGTTTTTGGTATTTTATCGTCACAACGCTGTAACAAGTCAAACGAAAACACTCGAAACGTCCCATTAAAACTACTTTAAACAACCGTTGCAGTATAAAAACCTGCACTTTTCCCTAATATTTGTAAGTATATTCGGCTGTCAAGAAAGAAAACATAATAATAAAAAACATATCTCAACGTACGGCTTCGCAAAAAGTTTTGCCTTTTAAAAAATAACCGTGTTAATTCGTGTACGAGTACAAAGTATTAACTAACCCTATCTTGCTTCATTGGAAAAACAATTGTTTCTTAAGCTTTAAGATACCCATAAGATTAGAATTAACGTAGAATTATATGGTAATTTACTCGGCTTTTCTTGCAATCAACAACGCTAAATCGAGAAAATCTTCTAAGTACCAATAAAACCTATTTCAATACAAATCACATCCCTAAAAATCAATGTTCTTGCACAAAGTAAAAGACAGACATATTTCAAAATAAAATTCATAAATAACCCAAACTATCGTCACCATTTTCTAAAAACAGAACGCCCTTCTTAAAATTAGATCCACTGTATAGAGGGCCATATGATACGGCGAGGATCAAAGTATACGCTGAATGAGAAGTCATGTGAATGACAAAACTATACTAATATATATAACAAAGCGAGGGAACCGCATAATGCGAGAGCTTTAAACAGTGTGAGGAAAAAATACACTTCAGGAAAAAACGATATAAAGAAGGAGGACAAAGAAAGACCACTGCGAAACGATGGTCAGCTGTCCTCTTCGGAATAGTCGAGCCGGAAAAAAGATTTCGGTTTTTGACTCGTACTGCGCTCACACTTTTTTATGTTTCCTCACGTATGCATTTTATCGCGATGCTTCAAGTGACCACTGGAAAGAAAATAAATAAACAACGCGTCTGGATTGCGAAACAATGTTTGTCTATACTAAAATATGCGTATTGAACATTATGGTACCGTATGTCTTCCTTTTGAAACAATGGATTACAGATGACAAAGACAAGTAGTTTTAAACTTGAAAAATAATGACGTTTGGCATAAAAGTAATTTTTTAATTGAAATTTTCAAGAAAAGATAGCCGTAATCATTAAAGGCTATGGTAAGCCTAAAAACCGTCTCATGTAAACCTAATTTTAAGAGAATATTTCTTGTAAACATATTGCTAGCCAAAAAGAAAAACTTCTATTCGTATATGATGAAATAGCGAAAAATAATTAGTATATACGATATTTCTTTGACCATGCATCGAAAATCAAGGGTCAGTGTCCCACTGATCAAACAATAACATATGCTTTGGTAACGCTCAAATAAAGAACTACAAACACTTTGACAAACTCAACTTGGTTTAAAAACACCTTGACAAAATAAATCAATTTGAAAAATATTTCTGAAACCAATGAAATCGTCATAAAATCACTTAAAAAGCAGAAAATTAGCTTAAAATAATTTTCACAAAGTTAGTTTATTTTAACTTTTTCACTTTTATCCAATACAGATGAATAGAAAAGAACAAATGTACAATATTCACAAGACCAAAGTACACAAAGACTCCACCAATCCCTATCACTACCCTCCGACGAACAAACCAAAAGTCATCCGTTGCTACCGTAACCCGTCGGAATCAGTTAAAGTCATTTCACATTTAACATTAAATTATGAGAACTCGCAGACTACCGAACTCCATTTTCTGCCTGAACAACAAACATCTCAACACACGTCAGTCGAAGCGCTACAGACAGCCAAATGCTCATCCATTTAGAAATTTGAAATGTTAAAAACATTAAAATGTTTTAAAGCACTGCGCCATGGTAACAAGTATTTTAAACAGCGTAAAAGCCAAATACAATGACATCAAGGGCATTTGATAGTAGAATTGACAAACCTTTCACAATGTTTAAATATATTTGACAAACATAATTTTACGAATTTTATATAAATTTTTGAACCTATTATTCTAGTTTTTATTGTTTACAACGTATACACTACGTTACATTCAATTGTTTTTGTCAAATTTAAAGCTTAATTATTGTCACAAAACATTAATCAGTATAATATTTTTCAAAGAAAACGTAAAAACTTTTCAATGTCAACCTATAAAACCTTTTTTACATTTCACACCATCTTCGATTCGATAACAAACATAAATTTACAGTTTATATCATTACACAGAACAGGAAAAGACATCCACAGTAATCAATAAACGAAAGAAAACTTACAGTAGACGTTACTACGCAAAATGAAAGAGTAAACGTACGTTACAAGCTATGATGTTAAATAATAGTGAAAAAACTGTTTACATCAACGTAACAAAGATGAACTTTAACAATATAACGGAAGTGGCAACAAATATGATTTTAATAAAAATTACGGAAGTCCCCACAAAAAAAAGATTTTAAAGGTAATCTATAAAACTGTTAGTGTAATTTTTAACGGCATTAAAACCGTTTTAAATCAGCTACACTAAACAAGGTCAATCGACTAGGAACAAAACAGTTTCTTCACGTCAAAGTTGAAAGTTCGAGAAAATAAAAACATCGAATTAGCGAACCAAAGTACACGGAACAGATGTTAGCATACATATTTTATAATCACGGCTGTCAAAACCAATATCATGGCTTTTAGGGTGCAAGAACTTATAACACCTCTTCTACCATAAGAAAAAACACTCAAAGATTAAACCTCATACTCAGAAAACCACAATTCACACAATTAAATTAATTTAATCTCCAAGAATTTGCAAAAAATCCACTATTCATGCCATTAATTATTAACCCTTATCATTCCAGCTTTCTCTTCCGCCTGTAAAATTTTCGCATAGAAAACTAAAGTCTTTTTTAACGTTCTCATGAATCCGAGATGCCTTTAAAAGACCACTAAATAAACTCGGAACGGGAGAACACGTGAACAGCAAATGAACAATTCGTTTTTTAGTCGATTTGTAAACACACAGCTGTCAGTAACAGCTTTCAATGATTTTCCACTCAGACTGCACCGTCTTCGACCTTAATCCGTCTTCATTACAATTATTTCGTTGAACCATTGAAAAGTTAAATGTTAATTATCATTATTGTGGTAAAAAATTATCGTTTCTTTTTTACCTTTCTTTAATGTTTTTTATAGCAAATTACATATAGTTGAGAAAAAAATTAGTTTAACCTATCAAAATACTTTTAAAAAGCCTTCAAATATCAAATAGTATACCATAAACGATCTATATTTCCATTCCACTCAAAAAAACGGTACCAGTAATACCATTTTAAGAAAAACCAATGCTAAATAGCCACTTTTCAAATCTCCACCTCTACGCCTCATACCAAATTCCAAACCAAACTCCTCTCTTACGCCTCTCCTTCACACTGTTTGCGTAGTATAGTGGTAGCCGTTCCCGTTTCCTAATCCAAAACCCGTTGGTTCGAGTTCCCGCTCTTGCAACATGCTTTATAGCTGAATAATGCGCGATTGAACGCCCATAAAGCCCTCAATCGTCGACCGTGCCAGCTTAAATTGTTAATATCCCACAGAATAAGCCGGCAATGTGCGTTAATGCGGTTGACGGACGGAAACGTTGGAAACAATTTTAGATTTTGTTTTTACTTTAAGATAAAATGTCATGAAAATAGTAATTTTTGAAATTTTAGGTATAAAAAGAAGTATAAATTACAGAAAATGTAGTTTTATATATACCAGTTTTAAATTTAATCTGTAAAAATAAATTTATAAGCTCAAGACTGTAGTTTGAAAAATGAAAACATAAAAAATCTCAACGTAATCCGTTCACCAAACGCTGTGTAATCCCAATGAACCCTAATTTAAAATCCACCCTAATCCTCAGTTTAACAACAAAGTCCAAAAATTTATCAAAAACCGTCAAAAAAGCTACCAAAATATTAAAATTCATGGTTTCTATAAAACAGCGCACTCTATAAAATTAGAAATTGTTGTTGTTTTCGTCTACTTTTATATGTTCTGCCAAATTAAACATTTACTTATATTTCGACCACAAAAACATGCCCAGATCAACAATATGACCTAAAAGTGATTTAAAATGTCCTATTTCTCAATCTGAATTTATTAAGCATGCTTAAATCTTCAAACTGAGCTCTTTAAACATTCCTAAACCCTCAATCAACCCTAAAACACAAAAACACTTGCAAAAAAGGTAATACCCACCTGTCCTGCAACAACAAGAAACAGTTTGCCTTCCAGTTGACACTGATCAACCTCTGCCCGAAACACCCACTCCTCATCCTTGGCCGAGTCGGCCAACTCGTCAATTTGCTCCTCTGTGAACATTTTCTGCATCTTGGACTTGGTCATCAACGTCACCAGCTCGTCATGCTTCGATTTGGCCGTGTTCACCATCACCGCGTGAAAGATCCGCCTTTCCAACGCCCAAACACGACAGTTGCATAGGGCTGCAAATGACATGTTGCCAATGTTTATTGTTATATGAAAAAGACATTTTTGAATGAAGAACGTTTGTTTGTAAATGAATGAAACAAAGAGCAATCCTTAAACACAAGTTATCAAAATCAACAAAAGAACGTCAAAAATAAAGAAAAAACAAGACATTCATACCTAAAATAGTAAATATCGTTAAATCAAGGCATAAATTTAAAAGATACCTCTAAATCGACAAGTTTTTTTGTAATACCTTCTCAAAAAACCAATAACAAGTTCAGAAACCAGTACATCAAAAATATTTTACAAAATCCTGTCGAAAAAATAACTTTTCTAATAAAACAAAAATCTAAATATTATCGATAAAATTATTCTTTATATATAAAATGCGTCATTTTTATTTCAATCTGTCCAAAAAACCGTCATTTTCTGTTTTTTCTATAAATAACCTCAAGTCGGAAAATTTGTTTATTTTTCGAATTCGTATCAAATAACATCTACTTTTAGGTATTTTGTGCCCTTTTAGCTATATTGTGCCCTTTTAAGACTGAGAAGAGTGGAATTTAATCGGAACGATAAACATATTATTAGACTTGAAGCTCTACTTACTTTTGATTGATGCTGTCCGCTCACAATGATAAAGTATGGCCAATTCGCCGAAAACGCATGGAGCTTCCATTACACGCAGGAATTGACTGTCTTTGGTTACTTGCACTTTACCGTCTGAAGTTTTTTGGATTTTAGAACAATTAACGTTATGTTAGGTGGATTTTACGAACCCATCTTATTATGTTTGTTCAAAAACCTACCTTCAAGGACGTAAAGTTTGCTGCCGAATTCGCCTTGTCGTATGATCCATTGCTCCGGGCCGAACATCATCGGCTGCATGGCATTAATCATTTCGTCGATTTGAAACTGTTCCAATTGGCAAAGGAATTCATTTGCCAATAGGGCCGATTCTATTATGTCAAATGTTCTGAAAAGCATTATCGTTATGCTATATCACCAGTGCCGGGCAAGCGATTTTGGTCTAGAAGAGGTCAGAAAAGGATTTCTCCCTTGATTAACCTTCTGCTGGCGGCTTGTCCTGGATTTCACCTCGTACCTTGCTCTACTTTATCCTACCCTACCCTACCCAACCTAATATACTATATAATAATATGTTCCTACCGTCGATCCTTCTGATGTTCAAGACAATTTGATTCGCCCTCGGTGCTTGGTGCAACTTCTGCCGAAACCGCAATTTTTCGGCCGTGGAAAAAGTTTCTGTAACTTGCTAACTCTCTCGTCAGTTGTTCAATTTGGAGTTCTTTTTGATTCAGTTCATACAATAACTCTTCTTTTGTCATCTCCATTGTAATGGATGCCCTAGAAAATGATATTATTATAGTTTACAGAGTATTTCTAATGGTAAAACGTTAGATGTGGGTATATTATCATCGCGAAGGCTGTTTAGTGATGATCATTCAGAAACTTAAAGTTTACCGTTGCGATCAAAAAATACATAGAAGAAAAAGAGTTCCTGCATATACTGAAAGCATCGAGTTTTGACCCCCCCCTCCCCAGCTATAACTTGGCTATGAGTGAACCGATTGGGACACAGAACATATACATTTTATTTATAAACCAACATAACATCGGTTAAATGAAATAACTTAAAAATGCTTTCCTCGTGCCTACTCATTATACTTTCAGTAAACTAAACGTATGCAAATATCAACAATTTCCAGTAATTGTTATAACAAATTTAGTAATTCGATAAAGTTTTTGTCCATAGAATGCATAATTAAACTTCTAAATTACTGGCAAATGAAATTGAAAGTTTAATTTTTTGTTAAGCAGAGTAAAACAAGAAAGTCCATCCTACCTTACCGTACCATATCTTACCCTATTCTATCCTACATTACTATACCTTATCCTACCCCACCCTATCCTACCCTACTATACCTTATCCTACCCCACGCTATCCTACCCTTCCCTAAACTTGCCTTTTGCCTCCCTCTCCAACATCCCCCCCCTTAAACCCCATTCATTATGCTACACTTTCAGACCCTCATCAATCCGAAAACACCTGAGAATGACACATATTGAACTGGGATTCAGAAGCCATTTCTTTACGCCTGAAGAACGAAAATAGGCTTAGTTTCATGCCAGAATGCGCCGCGGATTAGGCGTTATGGACGGCTTAAAAAATGTGCATCCTAATTGGGAATGCGGAAAGAAAATATCACTCCTAATTACGTGGCCTCGCGCACATCCGCCGTTCACGTTCCGCCTGTTTCATGATTAATGGACATGAAGGTCAGACGGAATTCGGCCGGGATTAATGGACCTCGAGGGGGGATTTCTGGCAAAACCCAGCGAGATAATTCTGTCTTGGGCATGACTACTCATTCATTGCTAGAGGTTGATTTATGCTACATAGTTTTACAACAATTTTAATTTAAATTGCTTGGTACTAAACAAGGATATAAGAACCAAGGTCAATACTTAAAACTTAAAAATCAATTGTGCAAGTATAAGAATAAATAGAAATTAAAACTGACAAATTTATGTCATCATTTTCGTTGTCAACACATTCTTACAACAAATTTACTATCGTTTTCCCACATTAAAACTCCAAAAGCATAAAAATAGCATAATACAGTATGAAAAGCCAAAAAAAACATGAAATCATTCTTCATACCCGCCAACTTTCCACAAAACAATTGATAAGCCCTCGGGTTTTACACACAGCCACCCCCTCAATACGCAAAATTATTTTGCTAAGCCTAAATTTTTCTCCTGCTAAGTTTAAAATTGCTTAATAAGCCTAAATTGTGTACTGCTAAGCCTAAAAATTTCCACTGCTAAGCATAAACTCGCGTAATAGGCCTAAAATTTTTTGATACTAAGCCTAAAATTGCGTAATAAGCCTAAAATTTTCTGCTGCTACGACTAAACTTGCGTAATAAGCCTAAATTATGTACTGCTAAGCCTAAAATTTTGTGCTGCTAAGCCTAAAGTCGTAGGCTGTCTAAAATTCTCTGCTGCTAAGCCTAATCATCTCCTCCTTCGGTCCAGCTCTCTTCTCCCCGTATATTTTTTAAATTGTTCCAGTTTTCCGCCCGCCGAACGCAGAAACAGCATCATGCGGAGAAAGATCGTCCCAACAACAATAGAACAATGGCCGAAACCAGAGCGTTATGGGGCCAAAAGTGTTTCCTTTTTCCGTGCCCTTTTCTGGTGAAAAGTTAAAATCGGAAGCCGGAGGGGCCTAAAGAAGACAAAGTGAAAGTCTAAGCTCCCCTACCAATAATGGCCCCACCTTGCCTCTACCAAAGCCTCGACTTGATGGATCACTCGGCGCGCCGGAAATGAAATCCGATGCTTTTTCGGATACTCTGTGGGTTTTTCGGCCAATGCTCAAAAACATCCGCTGTCTGTTAGGTACGTACCGTGAGGTTTAAAACATTGGCAGAAGAACTAAATTTTAAATTTTAGGTCAATTAAATTTTAATTCTAAAGCTACGTTCACTAATGCAGAGCCTACTTTGGTTAAGTCTATTAAAAACTACTATATAATAGATGATTTCTCAAAAAAATTCGTCAGGGTTACCTATTATTGATGCTATAACAACATAGCCTCAGAGAAATTGCAAGAAACCGTATTACGCAACTTTTTATTATGTAAAATTTACGACTTATCTAATATTTGCCTCGGTGTAAAACGACCCAACAAATTACTGCGAGTGTTGTGATAACGCAGTATTTTTCCGCGAGGTATCACCTTTTATCTACCATATCACTCTACATTAACCTACTATACCCTGCCCTACTCTACCATATTCTACGCTACCCTAAGCTACTTTACCTTATACTATTTTTCTATAGATTTTTCATTCTTATATACTACCAAACAGCCAAACCTTTCAAAACCATCGTATGCTTAAACCAAGTAAAGTCATCCTCCATAATTCCAACTACTGTTTTGAAGTCAGGTTGAAAAAAGTGCATTTATTGCCGGATTTGCGGAACGAATTACCCGGCTCGGGTTGAAGGCAGACCGGGCTCTTGCTCGCAATTCCCTGGGGCCGAATGTTCTAGCCGGTTGGCGCGCCGATCCCTGGAGTAAAAATAAATAAAAACGGACTGACAAGAACTCAACCCCCCTTTTTTAACCTCTCCCCAGCATCATACTCGTTTCATTCGCAATGTTTTGATGTAAATATCATCAGTCAGTTAATTAAAAGCTTTTCCTTTTCGATTACATTACTCCGTTTTGGGAGCATACCCCGCCGTCTTACAGTAAGCTGATTGAGATGATGCTAGAGAGTAAGAAGGAAAATATATACAAAGACATAGAGAAAGTATAGTAAAATTTACAAATTGCACATTACAAACCACAAAATCGAAATAAAAGAATAGAAAGTCTTGTCGTTTTTTTACCTTCAGCAATCTCTAAAAAGCGATAAGACTTTTTTTTAGCGATAAGTCAGAAAAATAAAGGATATCCCTACCCCCTGCTTAAAAAATATTATACCATTTTTTAAAATTTCAACAAAAATATACTCAAAAACTGCCACCAGCACAATATAACACAATTAAACCGACCTACGAAAGTAAAGTAAACCCGTTTACCAATAATACCTAAAGGTTATGGAATAACAAAAGCATTGCCCCAATCGAGTTACACAGCCTGTAAACACCGTGGGATTTTCCAAAAATAATAAAGCGATTCCAGCAGGTTGGGAACGTTAACACTTTTTTAGATTGTATTTACTTGTTAAATAAAATTATAACATATTTTGCTATTTTATTAGTTTATTCTGTATTTAAATCATACACCAATGAAAAACAACCTACCAAACCGGTAAACATTCAAACTATTTAATTTACATATGTGTTACAATATATAGAATTAGCAAATCCGTAGAATTCAAAGTCTTTCAAATCCTTCTGTTCTTGTAGGTCTTGTCAAGATTTTTGATTAGTAAAACATATCTATCCTCCCGTTTAGAATGCCTGCCGGTTATCTTGACAGATAGAGTTGAGATCGGCTCGTAAAATCATATCAGGCCTGCTACAAAGTCCTTCATGACCAGTCTTCATTCAAGCTCATTTTATTTATAACACATTTACGTTGTAATTTAAACCTAAAAATATTAAATGTAACATAAAAACTTGCATATTCAACTTTTTATTGCTTCAAATGTGTTCTTACCAGTTTTAGGACCAACAATGTCTTGATATTCAGATATTCAGCAATCCCCACAAAGAGCGTCAAACACGGGAGCAGGTTTACCAAACATAATAAGGTCCTAAAATTTAAAATCATTATAAATTTGTCGATCAATTTTACCTGTATATTTGCAATAATGTCTTCAATTGCAATTATAGCACAACGCCCGCCTGATGCTGGTGATGCCGGCCGCTTTCTTTGGTCCACTGTGTGTTTCAAGTTCTCCACCTCAATCTGCATCCCCAAAAGACATCCCTTTTCGCTCCAAACACTCCCACCGCCATCTCCTTTGAAGGACCCGGATGTGCCAATGTATCTTCTGTATCTTTTGATTTCACTCGCAATTATTCCTGATGCAAAACTCTGGTGATTTGTTTTTTCGTAGATGATGGACATTCCCATCTAAAACAGTTCATGTTTAACAAATTAAAATGGAAAAAAATATAATAAAAGCTTACAAGTAAGTATTTCATTCCTTTTTGAGGCACAACTACTGTCTTACTGATGTCTTCGGTGCATAACTCTTCTCCATTCGCTTTCAAAACGATTGTGTCATATGGCTCAAGTATTTTGACAACATGCACCGACACTCGTGTTAATTCACTTTGATAATTGCGTAGTATAATCTCGTCTCCTATTTTCAAATCTTTGTTGTCTGCGTGCTTGTATATGATTGCGAAAGTCTTAGTCAAAGGTATCGCACATCTTTTAAACCCATCGGCCTTTTGATAGTATAAGCAATACGGGTTGATTTTGGATATTAAATCTCCATCAACTCGTAAGTCATGTTCTTCCACAACGTTCTCTTTATTAACCCGTAGAATTTTGGGTTTGGAAGGTCCTAAAATATTCAAGTATCGTTAACTATCCTAGGCCGAAACTTCGTCAAAAAGTAAATTATATGAAACATCATGATTAAGATTCTATATACTGCTTGGTGTGCCAAAAATAGATAAACATATGAAATGTATAAAAAATACCTTCATCCGCGGTAGATGGTCTTGAGCGTCAAAATTTTTGGTAGTTCAACGAAAATATTGCTTTCTTCCAATTAGGCCCCAATCGAAAGCTCCCTTCTGTCGACCTGAAAGATTAAATAAAAAAACCTTTATAAATTATTCAAACTTTTCATCTAAATAATACTTTTAGAGAAGTGTTTTATAACCTACGACAACGCTATTCCATTTCGAAGTAATGAAATTGACAAGTCGTTGCCAATATGAAACGCATCTCGCAAACTTTGCTTGTTGACCGTTCCGTCAAGCTGCGCCATTACATTTCGAGTTCTCTCTTCACATTGAACGACGATGTACTAAAAATGAAATTTATTGTTTCTTTCACTCTTTAAGTTAGTCTTTTTAGTCGACTAAAAAAGTAAATTACAAAGTAAAATATACTAAGATGACTTACAGAATAATCCATTTTGTTTAACTTCGAAAAATAATATTGTATTTCTTAGATAGCAAAACTTTTCTCTCAAAATATATCTTGCAACAAAATGCCAAAAACAATGAAAATCAGGCAAAGTCGCTTGATGATAAAGTAAAATATTTTTATTTTCAGAAATCGGCTATTTAATTTTCCGGTCGAAAATGGGCGACGGTTTGGCAGAAATTGGTATTTTGGTAAGTTTATCGTATTTAATTATATTTTCTTTAAATTTTAGGTAAATATTGGATAAAACTTTATTTATGAACTTTGTTTTGAGGTTTTCGGAAGCTGGCGAGATAGAACTGTTGATTTTTATAGTTTTCATGAATAAATTAGGTAGCAATAGTCAAAAACGTATTTATTTGTAGTTTAACTATCTCTAAAGTTGATAATTATTTTTTAAGACTAAACTCATTAAAAATTGTTTAGGATGCACCGAAAAGAGATCGATCTCTTCTGGCTGTGAACACATCCAAAGATGCGATGGAAGTAGATCTGGCTATAAATGAAGCTGACGACTATCTGAAGTTTAAAAAATTGGAGAAACAACTTGAGCATCTGGATGTTATGGAAGAGTATATCAAGTTGGAGACTAGAAACTTGGAAAAAGAGCTTTTACATGCTCAAGAGGAGGTTGGTTTCGTAGCTTTTAAATTAGTTTTGAAAAGCTGAAGCTAAGTATTGTGTTTGTTTTATACGTATTGATGTTTTTTAGTTGATTTTTAAAATTGACGTATAACTTTAGAAGCTTAACTTTTTAAATTTTAGGTAAAACGTATACAATCTGTTCCTGTTGTTATTGGGCAGTTTTTGGAAGCTGTTGATCAAGATCACGCTATTGTTGGTTCTACAACTGGTAAGAATGCTTTGGCACCTAAATCAAGTTGAACATGCAACTTTTATTTTAATTTTTACATTTTAGGTTCAAACTACTATGTACGTGTGTTGTCTATCTTGGACAGAGAATTGCTGAAGCCAGGGTGTTCTGTTGCTCTTCACAAGTACTCAAATGCTCTGGTTGATGTTCTCCCACCTGAAGCGGACTCGAGTATTCAGATGTTGAGGCCAGATGAAAAGCCAGAAGTGAGCTACTCTGACATTGGTGGGTTGGACATGCAAAAGCAAGAAGTGAAAGAAGCTGTGGAACTTCCGTTAACTCATGGTGAACTTTATCAACAGGTAAAATTTCTATTTGATTCTTTGGTTTTTAGGTAATAACACAGCTTTAAAGAGCTAATACTCAAAGTTTAAATGTTTTAGCAATCTTTATACGTATTCTGACTATAAGTTTAATATTTTTTGCAGAAGATTTATTCTAAATACTTCATTATAGATTGGTATTGATCCTCCACGTGGTGTACTTATGTTCGGTCCTCCAGGTTGTGGCAAAACCATGTTGGCCAAGGCTGTAGCCGCTCATACCACAGCTTCCTTCATCCGCGTTGTTGGCTCTGAATTCGTACAAAAATACCTTGGAGAAGGGCCTCGAATGGTGAGAGATGTGTTCCGTCTGGCCAAGGAAAACAGTCCATCGATTATTTTCATCGACGAAATTGATGCCATTGCTACGAAACGTTTTGACGCTCAAACCGGTGCCGACAGAGAAGTACAGCGTATTCTTCTGGAACTTTTGAATCAAATGGACGGCTTTGATCAAACCACCAATGTCAAGGTAATAATGGCTACGAACAGACAGGACACGTTGGATCCGGCTCTACTTCGACCTGGTCGTTTGGACAGAAAAATCGAATTCCCAACACCAGATCGTCGACAAAAGCGTCTTATCTTCAGTGCCATCACCGCCAAAATGAACTTGAGTGACGATGTGGACATGGAAGACTTTGTTGCACGACCAGACAAGATTTCTGGAGCCGACATCAATTCCATCTGTCAAGAAGCCGGTATGCACGCTGTGAGAGAGAATAGATATGTTGTACTGACCAAGGACTTTGATAAGGCCTACAAGAACGTTGTGAAGAAGGATTTGAACGACTTTGAATTCTACAAATAAGCTAATCCTATTTATTGTGCTACCCATACGATGTAAAGTAAATATTTTGCCTTAATATGGAAGTTTTAGGTTTATATTGTTTTTGGATTGAAGTTGCCAGGTTTGCGTTGGGTTATGATGGGTTTTCTTTATTTGAAGCTTTAGGTTTTAGGTATGAATCTAACTTTCGAAACGTTAAATCAATCTTCAATTCAAATTCTTTTCAGAATCTGTCTTTGTGGACTCTTTCCAAATGTTTGCGGAGCCTAAACCCATGCTGAAAGTTCAAACGAGTACCTAATTGCTGTTTGTTACTTCTCAATTGTCGTTTCTATTGTGTTCACAAAAAGAATATATATATATTTTTGCTTCAGAGCGCTAATTTCCGCGGCTTTGAATCGACAAACAATTGCGCAAAGGGGAATGTGCGGCCGAAAGTTTTTGGACAAATATTTTTTGCCAACAAACAATATTTTGACTTTGAAACTTTTGGAACGCTTTGTGGGTATGATATTTGACTTGGGTTTGAACCTGAAGATGAGATTTAGTATGATATCAGACTTTTTAAATCTATGTTTTTTTCTACAAGCCTAAAGGAATAAAATAAATTCCATTTTTAAGCCTAAGAAGATGTTTTGAGCTTGATACTTGACTTTTCATTCGTTTTCAACTTGTGAAATGTTTCAAAAGACGAGTAAAAAATTCTGATGAATATTCGGCGCTGATTCAGAGGCTTCGTATCAGAGGCCTTTATTATAAATAACTGACCTTTTGAGGCTTTTCAAACAAAACTCTTTGATTTGAGACAGGGGAGACGAAAGTAGGTAATGTTACAAAGTTGGAAACGTGGTATATCTTGTTGTTTACGTATGTTATGATGGTTTTATATGAGGGATGACATGTTTTAGTAAAGGATATTACTCAGTATCTCTTAGTTTTAGGCTTAAAATAAAAGAGATACTACTAATTATCTCTTAGTAAATACTACTTAGTATCTTATAGTAGATGCTATACGGTATCCCCTAAACAATATTATTTAGGATATTAGATCACAATACGAAGGATCATATACTATACCACTATGCCTTATATACACCTCTTAATGAACATAGAGGTTTATACAAATGCCATCTAAGTGTAACTTACCTTTTTTGCGAATAATTTTACTTTTTTTGGCGCCAGCCGGCTTAAGGAAATGGCCGTGCTATCGCCCGGGCAACGTTTTCTAACAGAGTAAACGAACATATACCGTGGTTATTTTGAATATGTTTTGTTTTTGATACCGTCATTGCTACAAATTTGAGAATTTTATTTAGTGTAATCATTTTTTGTGCTTATTCTATGTATTTTTTGACCGTATCATTTTTAAAATTTTAAAAATGGTTTTTTTTTTCATCATTGTAATGATGGTGAATTTTGGTTTTAAAAGACGATTTTTTAGGCTTAAAACAAAAATTGGGTTCAAAAAGTAGGCTTCGGACAAGGTTTAGGTTTAAAGATAGGCTTAGAGCAAAGCTTAAACTCAAAAGAAGTAACAATTATTCACATTTTTGGTAAACAAGTGATTATTTTTTACCAGAATTCAGTTGAAAAATCATTAAAACGACTAAAAGTAATGCGATTCTCGAGTTTCTATCGATTTTGTTCTCATGTATAATGTAACAATTATGTTTCACTGACTAAAATACCCACGATTCGCCCTTTGTGTCCATTTCTGCACTTGTAGTAATACTCTTTTTGGAAAATAATGTTTTAAAGGGGTTTAAATTGTTTATGCCTAAAAGGGACATTTGAAACTAAAGGATAATTTTAAGCCTAAACGTGGGTATTTAAGCCTAAAAACTGTTATTTAAATCTAAAAATGTTTACTTTAGCCTAAAAACCGTTATTTAAGCCTAAAAAGTGTTATTTAAGCCTAAAAATTTTCACTTTAGCATAAGAATTGCTATTTAACACAAAAACTGTTATTTAAGCCTAAAAAGTTTCACTTTAGCCTAAAACTATCATTTAAGCCTAAAAATCTTCACTTTAGCCCAAAAATTGCTATTTAACCTAAAAACTGTTATATAAGCCTAAGAATTGTCATTTAAGCCTAAAACCTGTCATTTAAGCCTAAAAACTGTTATTTAAGCTTAAAAACTGTTATATCAGCCTAAAAGGGTTTTTTGAGCGCAACAATTGTTATTTAAGCCTAAAAATTGTTGTTTAAGCCTAAAAACTGTTATTTAAACTTAAGGATTATTATTTTAGCATAAAAAAATTAATTGTGAAGATAAAATAAATTTCTAATGTTATAATATTGTTCATAAGCCTATGTTTGATTTTGCGACCATTTTCAAGCCTCAACTATGATTTTTTGCACTTTGGGTGGGCTTTTCTTATGTACCATATATTGCAATTTTTGCTAAATTTAAGTTGTAATTTCCAAAAATTGTATTTTATGCTGAACATACAAATTTATGATTGAAAATGAAATTTTAAGTTGTATTTTATAATGCGAAATACTAAATGTAGCCAACATCAGATTTGTAGTTTTTACTGTTTTGAATTAAAGTTTTCGGTTTGAAGTTTGATGTGAATATTATGCTCGAATAAAGATTACTTTACTGTTAATTTATACATTAGGGTAGGGTAGGGTAGGGTAGGTCGCGGTATGGTATGGTAGGTAGGATATCTCCGAATATTTCAAATTTCTTTTGACTTACAAACGTGACCTTATTATACCTTAATATCTCTAATTTCCCTTATTTTAGCCTTACTATGGACACAGTAAAACGTCGTCTATGTTGTTGTTTGTACAAAGATCGTCAAGCCAAGTACTCTAATGCGGATGCTGTGCAGTACGATGTGAATGGGAATAACACAGTAGTGATTACTCAACCGATAAAGACGAATGGGTTCGACTTTCATGATGTTGGTGAAACACCACGTACTGGAAATGCAAATTCTGGATTTGAGGACGATGGACAGGAGTTTGACGAGATTAATCTTGATGACAAACATGGGATACCTAATGGTACTAGAAATGGTATAACTAGTGGTACTGGTGCTAAAAATGAACGGTACGACTTTGTGTTACACAGAACAAACGATGGGTTAGGAGATGGAGAAGATAAGGATGGTAAACCACGGCACGACAGTAAAAAACTACAAAAGAGTAATACCAAACAAGATGTAGATAGTAAAAACGGCAAGATTGTATCAAAGAATAGTAAAAACAGCTCAAAGAACGGCCGGAAGAACGATGAGAATAATGAGGTTACTCAAGTCACAAGCCTGATGTTAGATGACATTTATGGAGCACGGAATGACAAGGATGACGTACAGAGTGAAGAGTATACTGAGCCTGAGAATAATGTAGTTACATCGGCCAGTGAAGAAGATATCAAGTTTTCACAAACGGCCGGTGTTCATCGGTTTCAAATTGACGATGATGCTGACAACAGTACGGTAAAAAGTACCAGTGCTACTTCAAAGCCGGTACTAAAAGTTAGGTCGAACGAAGAAACTGTGATAAAGGTAACACCAAGTCATGAAGATACTGTAGCTCAGCAAAAAACCGAGTATAATGAGCGTGCTAACTCGAATACCAATAGCACGGTACTGAAAAACTCACCTCACAGTAGCTACACTAAGTACCACGATCATCCTGACAATGAAACACAAAAAGACGAGTACGTACCAGCCGAAACCGTATTGAAACGTGCTGCATACTTGAACAAACTACCTAGCTTAGATGATGATCCGATTATCGTGACGGCTACAGATGTCCGTAGCCAAAAATCTGGCACGTCTAATATTAGTCCAGAATCTGCTTCACGGTCAAAGATCATCACAAGTTGGAGCGATGAAATATCATCAGAGGACGAGAACGATGAAAAAAGATACGATAGCTTAACGACAAAGTATAACGGAGTTAGTACTAGTCATACGGTAGAGGTTAGAGACACTGTGAGCTACAGTAGCAAGCCTACATACCAAGATAAAACTGTTTTAAAGGCTTCACCTAATGGTAATCATTCTACAGTAACGACACAGGCCACCAAATCAACCGTAAAGTATACTGTAGAGCCTCCAGAATCCTTAAACATCAAAAATGTCAACAAAGATGACGTTAATTATGACGAAGACAATTACATTATAACAGACCACGAAGCCGTTATCAATTCATCAGTCAACACTCCCACCGAACCAAAACTTTCTTTACACGCTATAAGAGAGGAGAGTAAAGACAGTAGTGATAAAGATACGACAACACCATCAACGTCAGATAGAAGTCGACCGAATGTGTCAATGTACGGTGAATTGAACGAAGAGAGTAGTGATGAAGTATCGACCGGTCGAAGTGGACATAACAGATTCTAAAGCTATTCAAAATGTGATATATCAAGTATAACGTAGCGTATACATAGCTAAAACTTGCAATATTATTATAATATTAAGGTTGGAAAAGTCTTGTCGCTTTTTACCATGGTTTTGCACGGAAAAAAACGACAAGACTTTTATTCTACCGTTTGTGATTACAAATAATGTTTGTCATGGTAAATTTTACTGGCTTTTGCTTTAAACTTATACTATCAGCATATATACAGTAGCATATATACTTATATGTCATTGTACTTTAATACCAACACAGGTGCTTATTTCATATTATTATGTTCATTTTGTTGTCATTCCTCTTATATGTGTGAATAAACTTGTTTCAAATTTATTTGCAAAATACATTAGGCTTTTTTCAGTAACATCAATATGGTTTTTATACCTATTTTAACATAAATATAGCATTAAATGCGTATAATATGAGCAATATAGCATTCCGTACCTACTACAACATGTATAATACCGTTTTAAGCAGATATTAACGATATGGCACACTTTAATAGATAATATAAAGCACGTTTTGATAGATAATATCCTGATTCACCCGTAATTCTTCGCTTCCAACCTAATCCACTTGAATTGGTTCGTCTGGAACATTCATTGGAGATAAATCACCCTTACCTGCTTTCAGATTGTTGTTTCGAACATCTGTTTCACGTATCACAAGCTTCGGCTTTCGGTGCTAAAATATTTAGGCTTAAACGTTCGCATTTTCAAATTTTAGGTAACAATTTTTTAGTTTTAGGTAATAAAGATCATTTTTGATAATTTTAGGTAACAATTTTTTAGTTTTAGGTAATAAAGATCATTTTTGATAATTTTAGGTAACAATTTTTTAGTTTTACGTAATAAGAACAAGTTTCGATAATTTTAGGTAACAACTCGCCAAAATAGCTCTAAAATTTAAAAAAAACTGCTGTATAATGCTAAATTACGTCAATTTATCCTTCTTTTCACGTTTCCAAACAGCCATGGATAATATAACTTATATTGATGGATTTGGAACGTAAGAGCATACGTAAAAAGAGTTGAAAGAGGGTATACGAAACAACTGATAAACAAAAATTGTTTTGAGGCCATTAGTTCACGAGATCTTAATTTAGGTAACAATTAGGCTAAGCCTCAGATTATGACCAAAGTTAGCCTAAAATTCAGCTTAAGTTAGCCTAAAATTAAGCTTAAAGTTAGCCTAAGCCTGTTGTGCGCTATACCTATAAAAATAATAATTTCATACCTAAAACAACATCAACATTAAAAACCTACATTTTTCCTAGCCTCAATGGTACCAAACACGTGAGCACACCATGGTTCCAATGGTACAAACCTGCCAGCTCCAGCCATCGTTATCAGTTCCCCGTTCCTCCACACGGTCTTCCCTCTACTGATCGTGATTTCGGCTTCTCCGTGAATCTCCATGCCTTCGAATATGTTGTAATCGACAGCTTGATGATGATGTTGAGCTGATATCGTCTTCACCGTATCCTTATTCCATATCACAATATCGGCGTCGGATCCGGCTTGGATTCGGCCTTTCTTTGGGTAACAATTGAAGATTTTGGCGGCCGTAGCACTTGTGATGGATACGAAACGCATTGGGTCGATTTTGCCGGAATATACGCCTTTTTCCCATACGATGGACATACGATCTTCTACACCGTTGACACCGTTTGGAATCTTGGTGAAGTCGTTTTGGCCGATTTTCTTCTGTGAGCAGGTAAAGGTGCAGTTGTCTGTGGCTGTTAGGTGGAGCTGGCCACTGAAAATGTTTTTATTACTGTACATTAGGATAGGGTAAAGTAGGAAAGAGTACTGTAGGGCAGGGTAGAATAGGATGAGTACTATAAGACAGAATAGAGTAATAAACTCACCACGCCAACAAATCCATCAAAGCCTCAGGCGTACCCTTGTCTCTGCTTAAGGGTGGTGACAACACGTACTTGGCCGCGTGTTCCCAATCCTTATCGTAATAATGTGAACCATCACAAGCCAGTCCAGCTGCAATTGGCTCACCAAATACCACATTTCCCTTCTGTCTACTGTTGGCAATAGCTCTGGCCGCACCTTTTGACATCACATGAACAACATATAAAGGACAGTCGGCTTGTGAAGCCAGAATACATGCACGATGCGTTGCTTCGGCTTCGAGTTCTTCCGGCCGGGATTGAGTATGGCCTTCAGGACCAGTGATACCAAGTTCTAACAGTTCTCGTTGCTTCTCTGCTATTACTGGGCCATTTTCAGCATGAACTCGGGCTAGTGCACCAACGGTAGCACATTGTTTTAGGCCTTGGAAGAACTCGTGATCCTCCACCATGAACACGTTCTTGTAGGCCAAAAAGAACTTGAACGAGTTGATGCCGTACTCGGGGCTGGTCAGAGCTTGCATTTGTTGTTTTACCTGATCGTTCCATGAGGTTATGGCCATTGATAGAGCATAGTCACAACATACTTTGTCATCGGCCCACTTTCTCCACTGATGGTAGGCTTCTAATGGTGTGGTCTGTTTGTCCGGGATAACAAAATCAATTATCTAAACAATAAAAATTATTTTTAAA
This sequence comes from Bursaphelenchus okinawaensis, assembly GCA_904066225.2. Lineage (NCBI taxonomy): Eukaryota > Metazoa > Nematoda > Chromadorea > Rhabditida > Aphelenchoididae > Bursaphelenchus > Bursaphelenchus okinawaensis. The sequence continues at coordinate 11,352,534 of CAJFCW020000004.1, read as the reverse complement.
GTATTTCTTAAGTTGTGACACTTCGTATAAAAACCAATAAATTTTGTGACATTCCGTCTATAAATAAAAAACCAATAATTTTTGTGACATTTCGTCAAAATAATTTTTCTTACCATAGTGGTACCACCAGCAAGAGCAGCCCTAGTACCAGAGTAAAAGTCATCTACTGCGACTTCACCCATAAAAGGTAGTTGCATATGAGTGTGAGGGTCGATACCTCCTGGCATCACATAGCGATCAGTGGCATCAATGACTTCTGTGTTACTGTCAATGGCTTCTATTAGTGGACCTACGGCTCTGTAATGATTTTTTATTGTTCTAGGCTAAAACAGGTCACTTTTAATTTAAAATTTGAAAAAAAAAATTTTCAAAAAAAAATTTTTTAGGTAACACTGCCCCAAAACCACCGTACTTGATAACCCCGTCGTGAATGAGCACGTCGGCACGTTGCATCGAGTCCTCGTTGACCACAATGCCATTCTTGATCAAGATCGACATCACTTAAGTAGGCACAGTTTATTATTCAATTAAGTAAATAGTACAGTAAGCTCGAGATTAAAAGCCAACAATAAATATTATAAATGACTGGAATGGTGGTTAAACTGGCTTTAGTTGCTTTTCTGAGTAAAAACCGTCAATTTTAGGTAACATTTGATTCAAAAAGGTCATGGTTTATATAGTTATCGATGAAAAATTTAATTTTTAGGTAACATTTTATCAAAAAAGTTAAATTTAAAACCAAAAAATGATAATTTTCACCCAAACTTGACCATCAACAATATAAAACAAGACGAATAAAGCTGTACAACGCCAATTTTCGGATAAAATACGCGAAAAAAGTCCTGAGAATGCACCCGCGAAGACCTGGGCAATAAAAAAAGAGAACAAGAGCTGATCCAGGTCTTTTATACAACGCCAACTGCCACGGCATTCGATTAAGTGATTGGAGGGGCGGGCCTTAAAAAATACTCGATCGGCCGCCCGGAGGCTGGATCACTTTGGTCGCCGAACGGGATTTCATCGACGATTCGGTGGCTGAAATTGAAAAAATTTGAAAATTTGAATTTTTTTAATTTTTAATGTTTTGAAATTTCGAATTTTTAAAATTTTAAAATTTTAAATTTTTGAAATTTTGAATTTTTAAAAATTTTTTTAAAATCAAAAGTTCAAAAAAATTTTAATTTTAAAACTGATAAGTTTAAACCTACATCGATTATTGTGATGTTCTTCGAACATTGAAGGTCCTTGGCCGTTCTTGGCTTCAGGCTTGGCTTCAGGCGAGGCCAAGGAAAAAAGTCTGAAAAATGTCACGCTTATTATGATTTTTTGGCAATAATTGGGTTGAATAAAGCAGGATAAAATAGACCTTTTCTCTTTAAAACCCCTTACCTTTTCCCTCAATTTCACCACACTGAACACATGAGGAGCCTCGGGCAATAAAGGTACAAATCGTTGCGAAACCGGCTTCTCGGCTTCAATTTTTCCGTTCTTGTACAAAACAGTACCATTACAGATCGTAGCTTCGACTGTGGCATGAACCGCGAATCCATCGAACGGACTTTTGTCCGCCGCTCCAGAAGCACGACAGCCGAGTGTTCGTGAGCTGTGAGCGTTCCAGATGGCCAGGTCGGCGTCGGCTCCGACTGCAATTCGGCCTTTTTTCGGATACAAATTGAACAGTTTTGCTGGATTCGAACTGGAAACGGCTACAAAACGCATTAGGTCGAGTTTGCCTGAGGCTACGGCTCGTTCCCATAGAGCTGGAAGACGTTCGCCAACTGATATTACTCCGTACGGTGGTCGGTTACCTGACTGACGTGGAGTACGATGACCTGATACGCAGACGGCTAGTTGACCACTGAAATATTTTAAGTTTAGGTAACATTTTAACATTTTAATAGTTTAAAAATATCAAATAAGCCTAAAAATGACGTAATTAGCCTACACGCTAAAAATAAGCCTAGAAATTAAAAAAAATCCAAAATTAGGCTTTAAAAAGCTAAAAAAAAACAGAAGCCCGCTTACTTTGCCAATATCTCCAGAGCTCCCTTAACATGTTCGTCGCCTTTTCTAATCGGAATCCGGCTTTGGCTAGGTGTGGGAATGCTTAAATCAGCTGCCAAAGTTGATATTGGTACCTCGGCAAAGACTGAAGCACCACTTTGTTTGCCCTGAATCACGGAACGACACGCTTCATCTGAACTCGTGGATAAGATCGAAATCGGAGAATTTGTTAGCTGACTTAGCACACAGAGTTTGTGAATCCGCTCGGCTTCTAGCTGAAAATAAATTTTTTTTTTATTTTTAAAAATAAAAAATTTTTTTTTTAATTTAAAAAATTTTGAAAAAATATTTTTTTTTTTGAAATTTTGTGATATTATCCTACCTGAACAGGCCTTGAATTGATGTAATTCTCAGCCGGTGTCTGGTTACTGTTCTGCTTCTCAAGCAGTCCAATAATATCCTTGTTTTCCGGGTAAATCCTAGCCAAAGCGCCCAATGCCTTCAAGTGATTCAAAGCTTCAAACAATTCAGAATCGTTCTGCATCTCCAGTATGAAACTGTTGATCTTCTTCTCCCGAACCAGCTGCTCCACCTCCCTTTTAACCTCATCGTTCCATTTGTACAATGATAAACTTAGTCCAACGTTAATCAAGGCTTTCTGATCAGCTAGCCGTTTTATCCTCTCCACAGCATCGGATAACCGTTCGCTGATACCTGGTAGAACAACATCGATGACTGTTGTTGTACCTCCAATTAAGGCTGCTTTTGAGTTCACTAGAAACTCGTCTGGTGTTAGGCCGGCTGAGAATTCAGTGTGGACGTCGATGCCTGCGGGCAGAATCCATTTCCCTGCCGCTTCGATGATCTCTGCTTGCTCTGGGATTTCGAGGTTTGGTAGAATTTGTCTGAAATTTTAAAATTAAAATTTGTTTAATTAAAAATTTTAAAAATATTTTTAAAAATGAAAATTTAAAATTTTTAAAAAAATTCAAAACCCACTTGATAACACCATCCTCAATATAAATATCGGCCGCAAAGATGGAGTCATCGTTGACAATCTGTCCGCCACGAATCACCAACGGGTTTGCACCCGCACCGCCAGTACCATTCGATGCAGCGGAAGCCATTCCGCTACCGTCCTCGCTAGTGGACAAGAGAAAGCGTCGTAGCTGGAGCAGAAGTTCGGTGGGTGCGCGATTCTCGTCGTTCACAAGGGGACCGCCGGCCGCACCAAATCCCCCACCCAACGGTTTGTGTGGGTCGAAGCGGCGGGTAGGGGCAATGGCGGCGGTGGGTGGGGCGTTGGAGTGGGGGACAGTGGAGGGGGGATATGCGGCGGCATTGTGGTTGAGGGGATGTTGGACTGGGTAGGGGGTGTTTTGAGAGAGAGCAAGGTCGTCGGTCGGCGCGCGGCCCCCGGCTCCGTTCCGGCTCCCATTGAGGTCCCCGTTCTGGTGTTCGGAGCTAGGTCTGCGGTCTCTTTGGTAGCCATTGTGTCTTTCTGGCCGTTCGGGATTGCTTCTTTCAAATCCAATACTATCTCGGCCGCTCTCTCTTCTTTCAATGCTCTCTCGTCGACTGTCACTCTCTCCTTTCCCCGTACTCTCTCGCCGACTGTCGCTCTCTCCTTTTCCAGTGCTCTGTCTTCGACTATCACTCTCTCCTTTGCCAACGCACTCTCCGAATCCATCATCAGCTGTTCGTGTGTCCAGTTCTCGGTCGAATTCGGTCTCGGGCGACGCACTCTCTTCCGTATCCGTGGCCATTTCCGGTCCCGGTGCCCCCAACTCGATTTGGTCATTCCTAAAATTAAGGCCGAGGTCAATTTCGAAATTTCATGCCAATTTCAAATGCGTTTATTACGGCTTAAGCACGCAGTAAGAGCAAAGAACATGAAGATATTGAGGATGACGAAATTAAACATTGGCTTTGCCATCAAAAATATTAACATTAACATTTCAAAAAAATTTCAAAAATTTTAAATTTTAAAACCAAAAGTTTAAAAATCGCATCAAAAATACCGTACCTTCTCCGTGGACTTGACGTGCTCGGTCCCGCGCCAAAAACGAAGCCTGGCTCTATCGGGATCTCGGGACCGGGCTGGTTCACCCTACTACCCATAGGTTCATGGGTAATGATATTAAACGATGACGTAATCGGCGGACGACCATTCGCCCTTCTACGCGCATTTTCGTACGCCGTATCGTGATTTGGAACGTTGTAGAAAGAACTGGTCGTGCTGTACGATGTGCTTGGAGCAGATTCCCACCGACCTTGTTGGACACCTTCATTTTGTAGGACGTTGGTTCGTGCGACTTCTGAAGGCCCTGACGATGATGGTGGAGGGGTTCGGATTCGTTGGAAGCACGATGCGATTCCGGAATCACTAGTGACTCCGCTGCGAACTGAGTGTTCGTCGTTGAAACTTTCGTTGGAGCGGCGGAAATGGTCGGGCTTGGTCGTGTTTTGGTCGATATTTTGGCTTGCATTTAGATTCTGAACATCCGTCGCATTCTGTAGCGTGTTACGGTCATTGATTGAACTGATCTCCGGATTAGTTTCGCTGGATTTCAAACGAGATTCGGCTTGGTGCACAGCAGGTGTAGATGCTTCAGATTGAGTAGAACGTAGCGTACTATCTGATGGTCTTGGTGAGTTCTCGGATCTTCTGGGGGATCCTTCGGACGCTACGGTATGTCGCGGAGCTCGTGGTGACGATGAACCACCAAAAATGTCACGCATCGCCGAAGATGTTTCGAACATACGGTTCCGGTTGGGTCGTACTCGAGGTTGAGGGGGTGGTTGAGTTGAGCTTGGTCTGAAATTTTTTAGTATAGTAAAAGTGGTTGAAAGGGGGGGGGGGAGAGTCTTCCTAAACTTTCAAAAATGAAAATTTTAAAAATTACCTTGAACTAGGCCTAGAAAGGCTTGGCGACGCTCGGGAATTAGGTGTATGAGGTCGAGAACTCTGTAGCGACGTCTTTTTTGGCGGTGGTTCTTCTACTTTATGCACGAGTGGGGCTGAATCAGATCTTTCTGGACGTTCTATTTCACTTTCTGGTTCATTTTCGACTAAATTATGCCCACTTTCTCTTGCCAACCGGTCTTCTGAAGCCTTCAACTCTTCAGAATCTTTATTTTGCCCATTTTCCCTCTGGTCATCTTTCTCATCCGGTCGATTTTCTAAACCCTCAGCTCTTCCAAAAGCATTTTCTACACGAATTTTGATGTCATCGTCGAGATCATTAACATTAAAAGCACTAGAAGCTGCGGTTACGGAAGCACTGGCAGCATGAACATGTAGTAGGTATTCTACACGTACATCTGAGTTGGTATTAAGCCAAACTGATGTTAGAGAGTTGTGTCGTGATCTTAGCCGTCGTCGCTTTTTCGACTTGACATCAGGGATTGAAAGAAAGGGTAGCCACGGAAACATGGTGGTATAATGGCGGTGTACAGTGCTATACCATTTATAGTATCTTTGGTACTGGTGGAGGGTGTCTTAGGTGAAAAAGCGTTATAAGATAGTGATGATGGTGTAAGTAAGCAAGTGTATATTGAAGTAGATAGTGATTAAGTAGAAAATATGATGTTAAGTTATCTGAAAGTTTTTAATAATGAGTTTAGGCTTAAAATTTAGTGTTAGGCTTAAAAATAGCCTTATTCTAAAGTTTTTTTCAACAAAAAATAGGCTGAATAGTAAACTTATGACTTAAAAAAATATTTTAACTTCAAAACAACTTTTAGGCTTAAAAATCATTTCTAATAAAAAAATGTTTTAGGCTTACCACAACAACCCTTACCTTGCACCGAAACGTAATCTGCCTATTAGAAGCCCAATGAACCTTGAGTCATCGCTGAAAATCGAATTTTCAAATTAGGAATTAGCTAACGCCTCACCGAACGAATTAAGCGATTAATTAAAAAAAGATTCAAAAAGTATCGAAGGTTTTCGAAGACCGGTTCTCCTGGCTCATGAGGATCTCAATATATAATAATTCTCACAGCTGTCGGAAAAACCATGGAAAAGGGCAAATGGCGGCGATGTTTTATAAAAATTGTTAAAAAATTAGGTTTAAATATAGTTTTTACTTAGACTCATTCTTAGGCTTAGGTTTATTAAGCTTAGGCTTAGTGGATTAACACTTCATAGATTTAGGCTTATTAAATTTAAACTTAGTAGACTTAGGCTTAGCGTGCTTAAGTAGGCTTAGGCTTAGGATTAGGCTTAGGCTTAGGCTTAGGGTTAGGCTTAGGGTTAGGCTTAGGCTTAGGCCTTGGCTTAGGCTTAGGCTTAGGCTTAGGCTTAGGCTTAGGCTTAGGCTTAGGTTTAGGCTTAGGCTTAGTAGGCTTAGTAGGCTTAGTAGGCTTAGTAGGCTTAGGCTTAGTAGGCTTAGGCTTAGTAGCTTTAGGTTTAGTAGGGATATGAGAATTTGTTTCCGAACAAACTAATATTGCAAAATTTTAATTTTGCATAAAAATTGTTTACATAAACATGACCAACTTAACCCAATATGTTTTGATAAACCCGCATAACTCAAAAATCGTATCCCATCAAAAAACGCTATTGTTGCCCCCGCCAAAAATAACAATTTCCGCAGCCGCGACAAACGACTCGGTGGGGTTGAACGGCTCGATTTTCACGTCCCCTGCGGGCAAACAACTCGCAATCGAGGGCGACCAACACATTATTCCCTACATTTCGAAAGCGTTCATGGTCAGTGAGGTCAGTCGGACTCTATTATTGAAGATTCAAGGTTCGAACCGAGTAATTATTCCCGCTTTTTCTGTTTTTGTAGTGCGCCAAAGTAACGTGAAAGGTGTTCGTAAGAGGAAATGCGGGGATTTAGGCTAATTTTGTTGCAAAAACACAAAAAGCTTGATTTAAAAAAGTGCGAAATTAAAAAAAATTTAAAAAACTTATTTTAATTTAAAAAATTGAGTAAATCATTATTTTTTTAAAAATTAAAATGAAACATCTTAATATAGGTGCCGACATAAAGAACCCGCCATGCTTTTCCTGTAATTTCTTGAAAAAAATGGCGGGTTCTTTATGTCGGCATCTAATAAAAAGTGATTTTTAATCAAAAATTAAAAAAATTTTCATATTCAGCAAAAAAAATATTAAAAAATCATTATTTCCAAAGCAAAATCAATCACAATATCCTTATGTTTGTCATGCAAAACCCAAAAAAAAATAAAATTTCAAAAAAAATTTTTGAAAAAATGTTAACCTTGTGAAAAGTTTGTTCAAGATTAACACATTCAAAATCGAATTTTCAAAAAAGCAAAATTGAGAAGAGAACAAAGAAATTGAGGTAGGTTCTCAGCCTTTGCGCAAATATTAAATCGAACATTAGTAAGTCACAAACAAAAACAATTCAAAAAGTTTTTGCAAAATGACCGGAAATCTTTTCAGAAACCGGAAAATTGTTTTTTAAATTGTTTTTACAACTATTGAGCAAAAGTGTTACTAACTACTCGAAGCTTGGGGTTTGGCAGTCGGGAAAAAGGCAGTGAAAAAGCAATCAGAATCAAGAAGCATAAGTTATCGAAGGCTAAACTTGTTATAACTAAGCTACTAAGTCTAAGCCTACTAAACCGTAGTCTACTAAGTCTAAGCCTACTAAGCCTAAGCCTACTAGACCGTAGTCTACTAAGTCTAAGCCTACTAAGCCTATGCCTACTAAGCCTAAGCCTACTAAGCCTAAGCCTACTAAGCCTAAGCCTACTAAGCCTAAGCCTACTAAGCCTAAGCCTACTAAGCCTAAGCCTACTAAGCCTAAGCCTACTAAGCCTAAGCTTACTAAGCCTAAGCCTACTAAGCCTAAGTCTACTAAGCCTAAGCCTACTAAGCCTAAGCCTACTAAGCCTAAGCCCACTAAGTTTAAACCTACTAATCCTAAGCCTACTGTTCCTAAGCCTAATGAGCCTATGCCTACTAAGCCTAAGCCTACTAAGCCTAAGCCTGCTAAGCCTAAACCTAGTAAGCCTGAGCCTACTAAGCTAAGCCTAGTAAACCTACTAGAAGTACAATTACAAAGAGCATGTGTTTGAAGTATTACCACGCAAAAGCCATAACAATATGTTATTGCAAAAAATATTTGCGGCGTTACCTAATATTGATGATATAATTAAATAGCTTTAGAGAAATTGTCAGAAATGTTATTACGCAACGTTTTCTTATGTAATTTTCATAATTTTATACAATATTTTCCTCGGTGTAAAACGACCCAACAAATTACTGCGAGTGCTGGGATATGATTCGAAATTACCGCGAGGTATCATTGTTTTTCTGCCACGATTAGGCTTAGGCTTAGGCTTAGGATTAGGCTTAGGCTTAGGCTTAGGCTTAGGCTTAGGCTTAGGCTTAGGCTTAGGCTTAGGCTTAGGCTTAGGCTTAGGCTTAGGCTTAGGGTTAGGCTTAGGGTTAGGCTTAGGCTTAGGCCTTGGCTTAGGCTTAGGCTTAGGCTTAGGTTTAGGCTTAGGCTTGGGCTTAGGCTTAGGCTTAGGCTTAGGCTTAGGCTTAGGAAAGTAATAAATGGCGCGTACAATAGCAAATACGGCTATATCTATACATATAATATATGGCAGATAAAACGTAATCACGTACAGAAAAAATGAAAATAACGCAAGCTTTTTTTGATATGTTTAGTATGAAATATTTGTACCTTTAAAAATGAAAAGTCATCCTTTTTTGTGTTTAAACATGATTTTAAATTTTTGTAAAAACTTTTTTTTATAAGTAAAGCCTTTTAAATAAGATATTTTACCGCAATTTAGAAAAGCACCCCTGCCCCTATTCTAAATACTTATTAGAAATTTTAAATCCGAACTCCAGGTGGTCATTCGGAGGGATTTCGCTCCTTTTTTCCATTGAAAAATGACCTAAAACGTCGAGATCTTTTGCCAAATGGCCTCGACCCTCTAATACGATTCTTTCTTTGCCTGCGGCGCATTGCGCACTCTGTTTCTATTTCCCCGTTTTGGAGTACGTCCCCTTAGGCCGACTTTGCCCCTCTTCGTCTCTTTTTCTACGCTACGGCTTTTTTGAATGGACATTAAGTTTTGGGGGTTTATAAGCTAATTTCTTGACTTCTTTTAGTCGTTTGAGGCTAAGGAGGATCAGTAGGCACGGTTTTGTAGGATTAGGCATTGGGGGTTTAAATTTAGTAGAATTAGGCTTAAGGAACTGAGAGTCAATAGGCTTAGGTTTAGTACGCTTATTAAAGACTTGCTTATGAGCTTTTGCCTTTGAAGGCTCACATTTGGCGAGCTTAAGCCTAATAAGTCTATACTGCTGATTTTCATTACTAACCCCCCCCCCCTCTCTCTCTCCATTTCGTAATTTCTTTTCTTCACCCCCGAGCTTCCTTCATGATCCTCATCCCCACCCCCCCTTTTTTCCCGCAACCCCCAGTGGCATGAAATCCTCTAATTCTTTTCTCCAGAGAGTCGAGAGTAGGGCCGAGAGTAGAGTCCATGCGCTCTACTCTGCCCGCTTCTGTCCCCCTCGTCTTTCCTATTGTTTTCGGAATTGGTTACATCCATGATGAATAAATGGGCTTCGAAATTCAACCCCAGCCAGGAAATCTGCGAGGAAACTAAAACATACAAATGTTTTTTTCACATGTGAAATGCTTTTTTGAAGCTATGAGCAATAGCATTCAGAGGGATATGTTATAGAAAGGGTGTGATGTCGAGTTTCATAGAACAAATCCTATAAAAACCAAGAACATGCACGATATCATGATGATTTAAACGCCATATCTCACTTCAAAATCTAATAAAAAATATGCAACCAAAACATTTTGAAGTCGTAAAGTCTTCTCTAGCTACAAAATAATTCAATCTTCTAAAATTTTGCATCAATAATCTAGCCAGACACATCAAAATATTATACATGACATATATCATGAACAAGATTATTTACAAGGTCATTACTGCAAAACAAAGCCGCATTAAAACAAAAATACAGCCCACAGCAATAAACAAGACTTAATCAAGTCGCACGATGCCTTAATTGCTTCATGACGTGCTGTTTACGTCTAACTGGATTAGAATATTAAAATATTTATGTCGCACAACATTATAGAGAAGATGGAAACAAAATAAATATTTTAAAAATTTATGAAATTTTAAAAATAGAATGAGAAGTGTTTCAAACTTTAAGAATTTAAATAAAAGTTACTGTAACATTTATTGACGACATTGAAAATATTATTTCCAACTTTAATAGGTTTGTCACGCTAAGCCAATATTAATTGATTTAATTGCCACTTCTTGTTGTTTTTTAATTAAAAAATTACTTAAATTCTTTCAAAACCCAACTCCATGAGTCATTAGCCAATTATCAGCACTCGCTAATGATGAATCAACGAAGTGTCACCGAAAACCTATACTTTGTGGGACGCAATGTCACAAAATCATTTGATCATTTTTTTGGTGGCAAGCATCTTCTTCAAGTGTCAAATAGCACCTAAAGGTGTTCGTGTTTTATAAAAAAGATCTGGTTTTTATAAAAATATTTTTGGATATATTGTTTTAGGTATTTGCTCAAAAACGGCCGATTCAATGGCAATGCCAAAGTCGAGTTTTTCTTTTATGAAATTGACGCGAACCAAGATGAATCAGCTCTGTTTGACCTTTGTTTTGTCGTTTTTGGGTTGAAGAACAATATGATTAGGCGCTTATAAGAGTTTTTCTCTTTGATAAGTAACATCTGATTCTTTTGAAAATTTGGTTTGAAAAGTTGAAAATTATATGGATGTAACTTTATCTGATGTTGATGTCTTATTTCGGTTGTTGTGCGGGAATTTTCGTCTAATTCTTATGAAATTTCTTAAAAATATACGTTTTTATAAAATATTTTAGGGTAGGAATGGCGAACGAACGGGAAATTAAAAACGTAGCCAAGACTGTTCGTTTCAAGTTCTCCGATCGAGCAGTATCAGATCTGACAAAAGTTTGTCAAAACTTCAAGGATTTGTACCCTCGGAAAGCATCTCACAAGTTTCCTGATGGTATTGAAAGGACAGTATTTTCTTTAGACGGCACTATACCTATAAGTTACAAGGTAAAAGAATACGAATTGAAAAATATGAACTGTTTCATGTGTAACATAGAAAATTATGGAATTTCTTACAAAATCCGGTAAAGTTTTAAACTTTTTCGTTATGCTTTTAGAGTAATACCTATCACATTCCTATTGCGATGTTTTTCTTGGACAATCATCCGTATGCCGGCCCATATTGTTACGTTAGGCCGACTGAGACCATGATGATTAAGGCTAGCAAATACGTGGACAATGAAGGTCGCGTTTACCTGCCGTATCTTACCGAATGGAGATATCCGAATTATGATACTGTTGGTTTGATTCAGGTAAGTTAATTTGGGGTTTAGAAGCTAAGGCTTTGAGGAATTTGCTTTTTACTTTGTTATACATTAGCTGTTCGTAGACATTTCTACTGTTTTTGTTATGTCTGTTTGGAATTGGTAGCTAGAAGTTAGAAAATGTGTGTGGGGTTAGGTCACTATGTTTTTCAACAAAAACTTTTTGTGGTAATAATGATAAATATTGTTTTAGGTAATGATAATAGCGTTTCAAGAAAAATGCCCAGTTTATGCTAAAGGCAGTCAACCAGCTCCTCTACCTCAGCCGGCCGCAATTCCACCGTATCCCACACAGTCTCCAGTACAAATGCCTCAACCCACACCTTACCCACAGATTGGTCTTTCTAGTCCAGGCTATCCAAGTTCCAATCCAGGTTATCCGACTTCAACTCCGCCATATCCGCAAGCTTATCAGCCGGCATATCAGCCGTTTGTGCCGGATATTCATCAAAGCGGATCGAGTCAGTCGTTGGCTTCTCAGAATAGCAACAACTTCTACAATACGATTCAACCGAATCATATTAGAGATAGTTTGACTTCAGCCGTGGAGACCAAACTTAAGGAGAGGCTGAAGGAGATGATGGGTAAGGATTTTGGTAGATAATTTTGTTTTTGAAGTTTAGGTAACATTTACGACGTAAATAGCCAATATGTGGCCGTTTCTACTCAGTAAGTTATTTAATGGATTATTGATAATATGAATGTTAGAAAATTAACGTTTTGGTTGTAGGAACACCGTACGCTGAGCTTCAGTCGATCGAAGTGAATACACAAGAGTTGAAGAATGGCAATCAAAAACTCAGGGACATGCTTGATCAAATGGAAAAGGAACAGAGGAGATTGAAAGATATCAAGGCGATTTATGAGGTAAATAAAAACGGCAAGAACTTTCTTTATTTAAGTAATTTTGATATTATGTAAAGGCAAACTTTAATTTTGATATACAAGTTTATTTTAATTTAAAAATAACTTAAAATGTCATTTTTAGGACAAAAAACAGGAACTAACAAAGGCATTAGAATCCGTTCGAGCTTCAGGATCAAACAAAAGTGTGGAAGATACGGTAGATGAGGCTATAGATGCCGCAACACCTCTACACAAACAGATTCTGCAGTGTTATGTTGAGGATTGTGCTATCGATGATACAATCTATGCGTTAGGACAAGCTTTAAAGAAGGGTACAATTACTCTGCCCGTCTACCTAAAATGTGTACGACAATTGTCTCGGAAACAGTTCAAGAAGCGTGCTACGCTACATAAAGCACGTCAAGCGGCTGGATTGCCGGTCTAAAGGGTATATTATTGTATGCTATAGCTGGTAGATGGTATATTGAGGTATACTATTGTCTGCTGTAGGTAAAAATCATATATCATAGTAAAGATATGATATATTGTAGTAAAAACGATTAATGTGTTTATATTGTCATAGTAAATTGGCGTTTTTAAAGCTTTTTTATGGCTTAACTAATCTTAGAATAGTATATACGTCTTAATATATTGTCTTATACATACTTGAATGGTCACTTCTGGTCTTTTTTAAATAACGGATGTTCAAAAAAGTCTTTTTTTATTGAAAAGTTTCGCTTTGATCGTACTACAATATCCTATTGCTGTATTTGTTTATGTCTCTTGTCGTGTGTGTCGCTCTCTTACTATTAGGCACATTGCCCAATATTTTACTGGTGATTTACTTTTATTGAATAAAGATTATTGAAACATGGGTAATATTGACGTTGAAGGCTTAGAACCGTTATCAACGGTGGAGATATTTGATCATTTTTGATAGTATAATTGTTGGTGATGTCGTCTTTTATTTTGTGGCATTATCACTTTTTGACATGTGAACCATCTTTGAATATTATGTATAATTTGGTCGAGATTAGAGACGAAGGAAATGAATTAAAATTGCTGGGAATTGGTTTTTAATGGGCGATTTCGCGGAGACGAAGGGCGCGGGTAATTAAGCTTGTACACAGTTTACAGCCTCCTTGGGTTTCATTAATTTACGAGATTTTTCATGAGGATGGTTCAAAAGTTTTTTAAAAACTATATCCTGACTGTAACATAATATTCATCGTGTTTTAGACCCAAATGCAGGCGATCAAATGCGTGGTGGTGGGTGACGGTGCGGTGGGTAAAACATGCCTCCTAATATCATACACGACGAACGCATTCCCCGGCGAATACATTCCCACCGTCTTCGACAACTACTCGGCCAATGTTATGGTAGACGGGCGGCCGATAAACCTCGGGTTATGGGATACGGCAGGTCAAGAGGACTATGATCGTCTGCGGCCGCTGTCGTACCCACAGACGGACGTGTTCTTATTGTGCTTTTCCTTGGTGAATCCAGCTTCATTTGAGAATATTAGAGCAAAATGGTATCACGAAGTTAGTCATCATTGCCCAAGAGCTCCGATTTTGTTAGTCGGTAAGTTATTTGAGTTTTTTTTGGATTTTAGGCTTATATTGGATTGGTCAAGGTTCACATGACAATATTGTGTGAATTAAAGTTAAAAAGACATGTTTGTAGAACTCAAAGAAAGATTCTTTTTAAATACGATGTTATAGATGATTTTTTTCATGATTTCAGGCCTATTTTAATCTAAAACAATGTTTTAGGCACAAAACTAGATCTTCGAGATGATCCAAAGACGATCGAAAAGCTACACGAACGACGATTGGCCCCAATCACGTACAATCAAGGTATGCAGATGGCAAAAGACATAAAAGCCGTGAAGTACTTGGAATGCTCAGCTCTAACACAAGTGGGATTGAAGAAGGTATTTGACGAAGCCATACGAGCCGTACTCTGTCCTCCACCGGTCAAGAAGAAGAAGACTTGTGCTTTATTGTAGATGAAGCTACTCTTCGTAGTATTTATGGTACTATGTCGAATTATGGTGGTACTATTTTAAATATTTGTAGTACCATTTAAATTATGTATGGTACTATTATAGACGTGTCTTTATATTCTATTTTATCGTTAGTTAATATGATGTTAGTATTAACTATGGTCACCATATTCCGGATATTGTCTTATATGTTTATGTATACTGTATATTCGTGTGTCTATCACATCTAAATTAGTTGTTTTATTGTATTCTCACCGTCCAATAGCTACACACCGCTCAAATTGTGCCTTTTTGATCGTTTCTAACCTTTTTTTCTATCAAGTTTGCATATTGTCTGCCAAATTTGTCAAACCTTTTATGGCATTTTTTAGCCTGTATTTGGTCGTACTTTAAGGACAAAAAGTTTCGTCATGTCATATTTTTGTCAAAAGGTCATATTTTTTGCCAAAATGTCAAAAAACAATGACATATTCATTACGACCAACCTACCTTAATATTGTGTCAAACTCGCCTCGTTACTTTTCGAAATCACTTTGATTTATTCAAACTTTCAGCGGGTCCCAAAACTCATCCAGCCGTTTTTTTTCTCCAAAATCGTTATCAGAAGGCGGAACTGTTTTCAACGTGAGGTTATTAACTGTTTGTTTTATTCTCTTAACCCTGTATCTTTTCATTAATAATAAATCTTGTTTATAAAGGGGGTGGCTGGTTTATATGGGTTTACTCTCCGTTTGTCTGGTATGGGTTTATAGAAGTTTGGAGGAATATTTGCCAAAAAATTTATTAAAAGCCAGAAAAAACATAAAAACAATAAAAAATTAATTAAAAACTATTAAACTGCTTAAAGTGTGACTAAATCTTTCAAAATTACGGCTAGGAACAGTCAAAAACCATGCCGCAAAAGCGCTCTTGTGTTTTCTAACCCTTTCCAAGGCCTCTTTTCGAAAGTGACTGCATAGCCAAGTGGTTAGTGCGCTTGACTCGGCCGCGGACGGTCGGGGGTTCGTGTCCGATGATGATATCAACAACCAAGATCTATGATTGTTGGTGATTATTCAACATGCACTACCATCTGGAGGACTTTTTAGTTTTTTAAATTTTTGCATTTACTTTTTTTACCTTTTTGCTGTTTGAAAGTGGTACTAGTGGTTGATGAAATGGTATAATTTACCTCTTTTGAGTTAAAAATTTAAAATTTTTAGTGAAAAATTATGTTTTTTTGAATTAAAAGTGGTAGATTAGGCTTGCTTTTTAAATTATTATGTTAAAACTTTTATTGATCGGTCATTTTAGTATTTTAAAGTTTTTAAGAAAGTTTTGTTTCTTTTGTACTATATTAGGTGCCAACATGAAGAACCCGCCATTTTTTACAAAAAATTACAGAAAAAGTATGGCGGGTTCTTTCTGTCGGCACCGAATAAAATGAAGCCCAGAGGCCGTTTTTTCGTCTGAAAAACCCCAAGAATTCTGTTTTGTTATTTATTGACATTTGAATGGAAAGATTAATCAAAGTGAAACATTTCATGAAATTTTGCGTCTTTTCCTCTGGGTTTTTTTTAAAAAAATTTTCGTCATTCGGCCGAATGATAAAGTAACGCATAGTAAAAGTATAGTCAATAGTAGTTAGTAAGCTATGAAAGCATTATATATAAAATCGTACCCTACCCTACCCTACTCTGCTCTACTCTAGACATGGACCACAGGCAGGCTTGGACACAGGGCAGGGTATTGGCAAATTTCCATGCCCTGCCCTGTGCCCTGCCCTGTACAGGGCATTGGGGTTTTATGCCCTGCCCTGCCCTGCCCTGCCCTTGCCCTGCAGGGCATTTACAGGGTATTTACAGGGCATTTGGGTATATTTTGGCGGACGCCTCCGCCGAGTGGTCGATAATCGGCAGACTTCATAACTTCGTTAGTTTAGCAGCTAGAAAAGTGTAGTTAAGTGCAGAAGTTGTTATCTGTCATAACCTACACATTAAGCCAGAAATTTATGTTTTTGAAAACAATATTTTTATCGACCGGTCGATAATTTACAAATGTTTAATTTTTACAAAGAACAAAGTTTTTGGTTTAGAATTGTATCTAATGCAAATTTCTATACAATTTAGAACAACAGAGCGATAAGAATATATATAAAATTTGCAATTAAAATATACTAAAAATTGTCAACCGGTCGATAACAATACTACTTTTAAAATCTTAAAACTATGCTCTTACTTGTAGCGTATGACATATAATAACTTCTGACTTGAACTACATGTTTCTAGCTGCTAAACTAACCAATTTATGGCGTCCGCCGATTATCGACCGCTCGGCGGAGGCGTCCGCCAAAACTTACCATGACACAAACAGGGCATTTTCAGGGTAATGCAGGGCATAAGGCATGCCCTGCCCTGTTCCGAGCTATGCCCTGCCCTGTAAAAAAATTTCAAACCATGCCCTATGCCCTGTCCTGTGTCCAAGCCTGACCACAGGGCATGTCTAGAGTAGGTAGTAGGGTACCGGATCGTATTTGAGGAAAATTTAAGGAGCAGGGACCTAAAGTGTTCGAAAATCGACTCAACTCCCCGCTCCCTTCCCCCCTCCCCCCCCTCCCCCCGAATTTAATATCTAGTTTACCCACTTTAAATATTTCAAATTATCATTTTATCACTCATCGTGCCATCAATTTTTGACCTGATGTCATGTAGAACGAATCAAAAATAAGTCAATGCCCGGAGGACATAATTTCGGCCGGTTCGTGCTAAATTCGATTCGATTGCGGGAAATGATGTTAATCTTTCGACGAATGTTCCACACTGTTTTTTACACTCCTTTAAGGGAATTACGGGTTTGAGCCTGTGAAATTGCATCAAATCAGGATTTAGGAAAGAGAAAAACGAAAAAACAAACGATTTTGTACGTGATTTCCGAGGTTTTCGGAAGAAAAATGTCATTTTGTGACATAAAACTCGACAAAATTTAACTGGCCGACCCTTCAAGACTTTCCTTAATCATACATAACATATGACTTCCTGTTGTAAGTGCAAAAAATCTTAAATTTTGAAATTCAAACCGTTCATTTTAGCCCCAGGGGACGTTTAATGTTCAGCTGACTCTAAGTGGTTCTGGAACTAAAATAAACCATTTTTTACTATTAGGTTCCGACATAAAGAACCCGCCATTTTTTACAGGGAATTACATGAAAAGTATGGCGGGTTATTTATGTCGGCGCTTAATATTTTAAAGGTAAGATAAGGTTAAAGACTAGAGTAGAGACTAGAGTAAGGCTAGTGCTAGGGTTGGGGCTTGAGCTAGAGAGGGGTGAGTTAAAACAATTTTTTTGTTTTTTTGAAGTTGAATAGACTTTTTTTTTATTTTTTCCGGTTTTTTTTTCATTTTGAACCGTTCAAACCTAGTCAACTGAAAAAATTTTAAGTTTTTAAGTTTTACTTAATAAAAAGCTTATTTAGGCCAAAAATTATTTTAAAAAATACAGTAAATATTAGTTTACGACATAAAGAACTCGCCATACTTTGCCTGTAATTTCCTGTAAAAAATGGCGGGTTTTTTATGTCGGCAGTTAATAATTTAAAAACTACAAGGTTAATACAAAATTCAAAATTGTCTTTTTCAGCCTATGCTTAGTTGAATGGCGTAAAATAAAGTAGTGCTATTAATCAAATGGCACTAGTGCTGTCAGGGCGAGCACTTTTGGTCTGAAGCGGTGGTCGAAAAAATCCGCAGGGGGGACCACGTTCAACTTAAAAAAATTTTTTTTTAATGTTGAAAAAAGTTGAACTTGGGGTACCCCTCCCCCTCCTCTTGTTTCAGTTCCACGTTGCCCCTGGTCCTTAGTCCAGTATTAAAAAGCTCAAAAACTTCAAAAGTTACCACAATAAACCTGTATTCCTTTAAAAAAGTAGCTGTACCAAAAAAAGTACCAGTAGTACCACTTTTAAATTTCATGCATCTTGCTCTTATAACCCCTAATATTATTAGCAAACCTTAAAATCATTGGCCAAACTTTTAAAAAATTAAATTTTCACAAAAAGCTTCAGAATCCATGAGCATTCAGAAGCGGACTCCGCCCTCTTTTTCGGGTCATACGGGCATCAGAAGTCGACGATAGCTTAGAATCGGCTCAGACGAGGCAAAATGCAACCAGTGTTGGTTTTATGTGTTGTAGCGGCTACAGTGTGCGGTACAGTAAACGCGTTCTACGCGCTTCCGCCATCCTTCCAACGGTAAGATACGATGTGCCATTTTGGTATGATGTAATGTAATTTTTGACAAAATTTTGGAGGCATTTTATTTAGTAAGCTGTTTTTGTTACTGTAGTAAAATTTTGGATTTTCATGTTATGGTATACGGTAGTTACAGAGATTACATCATTGAGATACGATAGGTCACTGTAGTATGTTGTAAACTGAATACTCAGTAAATTTTTTGTTAAAATGATATTTTCAATGCTGTACAAGTCATCTTGTAAAATTTTAGCTTACTACTGTCAGTTATACAGTAGCTGCTATAGAAGATACGATATGTCATCATAAATTATTGTAGTAAAGCAGACCTGAATTGAGACTCACAGTAGGGTTTCTTATGTCCACTGATCACCACAAAATCCATTGTTTTGCCCAAAATATTACGGTCATTACTCAGCTGTCAATTGTAATAACAAACAAATAACATGTTCGTATATGGGTTTTACTGCGCGGTAATTCATTATGTTCATGAAAATTGAATGACCTTACGGACAATGGATTGAAGTTAAAGACAGATTGATAGTACTGCAAATTCGTGTACTATGACATCATTCGGTCTTGCGGTAGATTTTTTGATACCGTAATAATTTTGGCTACTGTAACTTTTCTTAAAAAAATTTTAGGTAAATTATCATTTTTTGCAGTGTTTTTCATTACAGTACTATTTTGAAAAAATATGTTTTCTACAGTAATTTTGTTTCACTACAGTAACCCATAACAGTTACAGTATTCCCAATAAACCTCTCCCCTTCTCCCACTCTAACCTGCCCACCACACCTAAATAACCCACGCCCATTTCAGTTACATGTCCGACCGGTCGATCCTCCGCCCATCCGCCCCATTACCTCAACTGGTACCCTTCCTCCCGTCGGTACCGGTGGCCCTGGACGAGGAGCCAGTAATGGTGGGTCCCGTCGCGAAAACCTTCATCGAAACCCAGGTTCCGCGCCGATCGCTGCGCCAGTTCGCGGGGGAAACGCATCAGATGAAGCGGATGCGGCCCTGCTTCTACTCGCCCATCCAGTGTTTGATGAAGAAGCGGTCCGAGAACTAATGGCACCACTCTTGATTCGTTTCACAGCAGAGTTTGATTACATTTTACAATAAAACAATATAACATTAACTGACGGGGGTTGATTTATATACTGTTTTAGGCCTCATACGCAGGTTTAGGTTTAGCGAAAAAGAATTTTAAGCCTAGGCCAATAATTTAGGCTAAGTTTACTTTATCAGCACCGAGTTTTAGGCTTAGCACACGATTTTAGACTTAGCGAACAGTTTTAGGTTTAGCACACTAATTTAAGGCTATTAACTAAATTTAAGCTTAAACAGGAAATTCTAGGCTTAACGCACAATTTTAGGCTTAACACCCTAATTTAGGCTTATTACGTAAGTTTAGGCTTAGCATGAAAAAACTTTAGAGTTAGCTCACAATTTTAGGCTTATCACACTAATTTAGGCTTATTACGTAATTTTAGGCTTAGAATCCCACATTTTAGAATTAACACACAATTTTAGGTTTAAAACACATTTCTAGGCTTATTACTCAAGTTTACGCACAGTAGCCTAGACAAATTTAAGTAAGACAATGCAACTTGTAGTTCCATTAGTACCATTAGACCTAAAATCATTTCTTTTGCATTTTAATTACAAAAATTTCGAGAATTCGAACCCTGCCCCCGAGATACGAACAATACGCCGTGGTAGACAATGCGTGCACTATAATAAGGTATCATTGTTTTTTGAACAAAAACCCGTTTCGCAGTCAAGTTCGAATGCCCTTGAGGCTAAAAGAATATTAAATTTTTTTCAAATTTAATTTAATTTTGAAATTATAACAAACTACAGAAAATATGTCATCATGATGACAATGTATTGGAAATATATCATCATGATGACAAGGTACAGAAAATATGTCATCTTGACAATTTACAATAAATATGTCATTATGACAATACAATGCACAAAAAATGTCATCATAAAAACGTACAAAAAATTCGTCATCATGACAATGTATACAGAAAATATGTCATAATGACAAATTTACAAAAAATATGTGGTCCTGAAAAAGTAAAAAAAATACGTTATCATGACAAAAATTAATAAAATTTGTCTAAAAAATTTTTAAAAAATCCTCATTTCCAATGCAAAATCATCAAAAGATAAAGCCAAAATATTTTATTAAAAATACGGTTGTAACAGAAAGTTCTTGCCAATAAAATTTCTAAACAAAAATTTTAAAAAATTTTAAATCTATAGTTAAGATATCGCAGTAGATTGACTACAATAAGGTCGAAAGTGAAGCAGATCACCGAGAGAATAGAATAGATATTGATTCTGGTTAATTTAGCTATTTACAGTATAAATTAGTACTCACGTTATTGAGAAATGACAATTTTAATAGTTAGTAATATTTATAAAACAACTAATCATGACACTATTTTTAGACGAAGCTTGGCTGAAAGCCCTGAAATGCAAGTTTGTTAAAGAAAACGTTGACTTACAGTACTCGATTAAAATACAGTATGACAGGAGATATAATGTAGTACAGGAGTAGTAGACAAATTAGGTTGTTCAAATAATACTGTGCCCTCTTATTCCAAAACCTTTGTTTGTGAGGAGCACAGAATTATTTGAACAACCTGATATATTGGGTGCCGACATAAAGAACCCGCCATACTTTGCCTGTAATTTCCTGTAAAAATGGCGGGTTCTTTATGTCGGCACCTAATATTATATATAATCAGCTACATTACAAAAAACTACAGTAAGACTAAAAAATATATTCAGTTATAATAAGATATACAGTAATGCATTCATAGCTACAGTAAGACCAGAAGCATATAACATATCATTACTTACAGTAAATTTAAGCTTACTGTATTTTAAAAGCTACAGGACACTTAAGCTTACTGTACTTTACAACCTACAGGAAACTTAAGCTTACTGTAATTTATAACCTACAGTGAACATCAGCTTACTGTACTTCATAACCTACAGTAAAGTTAAGTCTATCGAACTAAAAACCTACAGTAAACTTAAGCCTACCGTACTTAAAATTTCAAAAAAATAAACCTAAAGCTAATTTTAAAAAATTTTGAAAATTAAAAAAAACTAGCCTAAAGCTAACATAAAACTCAAATTAAAATCATCTCGTCAGAGCAGTCGGAAGCTGTGGAGGCATTTGGCTAGCCGCAATATGTCTATGTTCGTACCACGCCTTCGCCATGTTCTGGCGTTGTGCCCCCCCTAGTGGTTTGGAATTCGAAAATCTCCTTCCATACCATATCCCGCCATTGTTCGATACTGTAATCACCGTCGTTTTCGAAGTAGATCTGTTCGGCTACCGGCTCATCGTTGGGGTCGTGGAATTGGCGGAAATAGGGGTGCTCCATGGCTTGCTCGGCGTTTGGTCTACAACAATATCTATGTTAGTATAGTATCATACTATTGCTATATGAATTTCTATATGCTATTAGGTTGTTCACATAATTTTGCGCTCCCTTACCCCACAAAGTTGTTTTGAGAGAGGGCGCAGAATTAAGTGAACAACCTAATATATGAAGATCTTTTGTCATAACTTTCTGTTTCGCGTCTTTAGTGTAATATATAATTTATTTTCGACTATAGTTGACGTTTACTACATTATATACTCTATACAGCCTATAATTAACGGTTATATACTAATTCTCACGCATCATAGAGGGTGTTTATGAAACTATAGCTCTGATTATAAGTCAATAGGTCATCTTTGAGCCCTATTTTTATATAATACATCATTCTCTAGCCCTACAAAAAGTACACTATCAAAACCTACAGTAATTTATACCCTCCTACAGTGTTCTATGACGTCCTACAGTAGCCTACCATACCCTTAACAGCTCAAAAACACAAACTTTTCTTTCAAAACAATATTCATCATAACACATTCCTCAAAAAAATCAAAAGTGTACCATCAGTTTACAATCCAGTACTACCAACCCAATGCTGAACTGTTCTTACTGTAGGTGGGTACGCTTTAGTCCGAGTACGAACCAAATGCGGCACCGAAAAGCCCCAATTGACAGAAATCGGACCGACCGGGTTCGAACCCACATACTTTGGCGTGCAAGACACCGCAAAAAACCACTTGACTATGAAGACTCACCTCAGGTCTGGGTCCAAATTCAAGGTCTTCTCGAGGAAGTCGATGGCGTGAGGAGTGGCGTTGGCGAAGAACACTTTAAAGTCTTTACGTTGCATTTGTGGCACGTTGCGGATGTAGTTGCGGGCTTCTTCTGATGATATCCGTGAAAGGAAGTATTCGGATGGAGTTCCGCAGACACTCATGATTCTGGTTAGTTGGTCAATGTCTAAAATTTAAGAAATGAAGCAATTATCGTATTTTACATTGTTATATTAAACTAAATGCCCTTACATACCACACTTTACCGTACCCTACTTTATATTATCCTACACGACCCTACCCTACCTTATTCTGCCCAGCCCTACAAAGCCAAAAAAATCCCTACTCACCTCCCCCCTACTAAAAACTAAGCCTAACAGCCCTCGAAAACCTACGATCAGCTCCAGGAAACAGCGTCTTCCCAGTTATCAGCTCAGCCATGATGCATCCGACCGACCAGATGTCGACTGTTTGTGTGTAATGCATCCAGTTCAGCATGATTTCCGGTGCTCTGTACCATCTTGTAGCCACATAACCTGTCATTTCTTGCTCGGTGTGTCTGGCTAGGCCAAAATCGAGAATTTTTAGCTCACAATCTTCGTTGACAGCAATGTTTGAGGGCTTTAGGTCACGGTGAATTACTCCGGCTGAGTGGATGTACTGTAATGTAAAGAGTTTTAGAGATGTTTGTACAGTAGTTATAGGGAAAGGTACGGTAAGGTAGGGTATGATATGATAGGGTATGATAGGATATAGTATGGTAGAGTATGGTATGGTATGGCAAGGTAGGGTAGGGTAAGGTATGATAGAGTATGGTATGATATGGAAAGGTGGAGTAGGGTAGGGTAGGGTAGGGTAGGGTATGGAAGGGTAGGGTAGTTAAGGTAGAGTAGGGTAGGGTATAGTATCGTGTGATATAGTAAAGTAAGGTAGGACAAGAAAAACTACAGTAAAAACAAAACCAAAATTCTTACCTTCAGCCCTCTCAGTATCTGATACACCAAGAACTGAATATGATCGTCACTTAACCTCTGAATTTTCAAAATATTTGACAAATCCGCGGCCATTAACACCGAAACGAAATAAACATCGTTGAGTTGACTCGGTTCTGGATCCGGTGTGAATACATCGTACATGTCAATTATGTTTTCGTGATTCATTAGACGTAATAGTCTCAACTCACGGTGCGCTCGTTTGGCGTGAATTGGGCTTTGGAAGGGCCTGGTGAACTTTTTTATGGCCACTTTTTCACCGGTTAACAAGCATTCGGCCGCACTGTAATAAAATTTGTAAAGAAAGTTTTTTGTAAAGAAAGTTCTTGCCATTTTTTCTTTTGTAAAGAAAGTTTTTGTTATTTTTGTTTTGTAAAGAAATTTCTTGCCATTTCTCCCCTATTATTGAAAAACCTACCAAACAGCACCATGAGCACCATTCCCAACAGGCGTTAGCTTCTGATAATAGTCGGGTATGATCCATACCGTCCTATTCAGTTCCACCGCGTAAAAGCCTTCCTTAACATGCGTTGGGATGGTCTGGGAAGGCTGTTGGAACATCCTTAAATTTAAAATTGATTAGAAAGTAGCATGGTTTTATTAAAAGAAGTAAAAAGTCACAACATTGCACACAAATTTATATTATAGTAAGTAAAAAAATAAAAATATTTATAATAAAAACTATGTAAAAAAAGTATTACGGTATATTACCATTAAGTAAGTGTAAAAATAAGGTAAATACAAATATTTATCATAATAGTTTATTTCGATTAGCTAAAGTCAATTTTTAAAAATTTGTCTACAGTAATATAATATATGTTTTATAAACAGCAAGAAACAGCAATGTAAAAGTATAAATAGGTAAAAGTTGATAATATACAGCTGATAAATAGCTAAAAAAATAAAAATAATTTATAAAATCAAATTTGACACAACTTAAAAAATGAAAATCCGTAATTAACAAAAAGCAGAGAGAAAAAACAGAGAGGGGGGGGAGAGGGGGGGGGGAATTAGATATGAAGAACAGACCGGGCCTAACCCAAATTTACGTCGGGCCGAGCCTGAAAATGAAGGCCCGTCCCGTTTACATGTAAAAAAATTTTAAAAAAATTTTTGTCCAACCCTACCAAAGACATTTTTTAACTCCCCCCCCCTTTTTTCAGTCCTAAATACCTCGCCCTATCCTAAGCAATTAAAAATACACAAACAGGGCCGGGCGGGAACTTTTGCTCTGGAGGTCGTTTTTGCAATTTTTTTTCAAAAATCCACAGGGGGGACCACGTTCAACTTTTTTCCAAAATTTTTTAATCGGGTACCCCCCTCGTCCCCCACGGCCCTGTACACAAAGATTAAGCTTATATACCTCCCCCCCCACTCAATAAATTTACATAATTTTTTCTCTTTTCATATAAACTTTAAGACCCTCTTCCCTCCATCCCCCCATCTCCCCCTTCAAAGAATTCTCACACCCCCATCCCCAACAAAATTTACACAAACCCACTAATAACATATTCTAAAATACGAGATCGGTGTTCTGGCCGCAAAGTGGCAAAAAACGGCCGCAAAAAGCGAAAGAAAGGAGAAAAAACAGGAACAGGCAAAAAGCCTGGAGGGCAAACGAGAGATGTGTACACGTGAAGTCGGAGGGGGGAGGCCGGCTCTCTCCGTCTCTTCACTCGGCCCGCGCCTCATCGCGCTCCTTGGCCTGGCCCGCCAGCCCGACCAGCTCGCTCCAGACGCAGCCTAAAACGAGAATCGTAGATTATCGGCATATCGCATGTTTAGCACATACATCGTGACAATAGGACGACCTAATACTATTATAACCGTGTAATTAGAGGAAGAGGGGGGGGAGGGTATTTGTGCGGGAAATTGGCACAAATAAAAACACTAAAATGCACTTTTTATAGGCTTTTAATGAGTTCGAATTAAGTCTCAAAAGAAAACAAAGTCCTAGAAAATTTTAGACTACTATTCCCTCCCCCTTTTTGTGCTGTTAAGATTAAAGTTTGCGTAATAAGCCTAAAATTGTGTGCTGCTAAGCCTAAAGTTTGCGTAATAAGCCTACAATTAAATGATGCTAAGCCTAAATTATGTGCTGCTAAGCCTAAACTTTGCATCATAAGCCTAAAATTGTGTGCTGCTAAGCCTAAAGTTTGCGTAATAAGCCTACAATTAAATGATGCTAAGCCTAAATTATGTGCTGCTAAGCCTAAACTTTGCATCATAAGCCTAAAATTGTGTGCTGCTAAGCCTAAAGTTTGCGTAATAAACCTAAAATTACCTGCTGCTAAACCTAAATTTGTGTGCTGCTAAGCCTAAAATTGTGTGCTGCTAAGTCTTAACTCTGGGTAATAAGCCTAAACTTGTCCGGTAAGTCCAAAAATATGTGCTGCTATGCCTAAACTTTGCATCATAAGCCTAAAATTGTGTGCTGCTATGCCTAAACTTTGCGTAATAAGCCTAAAATTGTGTGCTGATAAGCCTAAGCTTTGCGCAATAAGCCTGAAATTACCTGCTGCTAAGCCTATAGTTAATCCCCCTTGTCCCAATTAGATTCTACCTTTTCCTACATTGCCGTAGCCTTACTTAAACCTCTCTTAAAGTGAATTTCTTTACCTTTCCAAAACTCCACGTCCTGATCCGCCTTATCATCCAGTACGAATGGTTCCGGTGCTACCGGTTCATCCGATGGCATGTGGTATTCCTTCATGTACGGATGTTGTAGGGCCTCTTCGACCGAGATGCGACTATCTGGGTCTAGTACGAGTATCTTGTCCAACAAGTCGATAGCATCTGAAGGCATTCCGGCAAAGTACTGGCGAAAGTCCTGGCGGACACAGCCTCCGCCGAGGGATTCGACGACCATTCGCATCGATGAGTTGTTTTCGGCTTCGATCTTCTCCATTAGCTGAGAATTGGGACTGCCACATAGGTTGACTATGAGGCGGTATTGTTCAATAGCTGAAGTGGCATGAATATGGATATTGTAGTAGGTTTTAAAATGACATAGCGTCGTATTTTTGATAAAAATTTTTTTTTAATTTTAAAATATTGATAAGACATGCAAATTTTTCGTACTGTAACTTACCTTCCGACCCCTCAAAAACCACATTACCAGTAAAAAGCTCGGCCATAATACAGCCGACTGACCAAACATCGGCCTTGAAATTGTAGTTGACATGATTCCAGTAGATGACTTCTGGACTACGGTACCACCTTGATATTACGTAGGCTGTTAGCTGCAAAATGTATTGACAATTAGGTCAAGGATGTAGTAAAGAGACTAGTTAAGAAAGATTTGCGGCTAGGCTGGGTGTAGGGATACAGTAGGATGAAACAGAGGTAGAGGTAGGTGTAAGAGTAGTGGTAGAGCAGGGTAATGTAGGGTAGAGTAGAGTAGGGTAGGGTAGGATAGGTTAGGGTAGGATAGGGTAGGATACGGTAGGATAGGTTAGGGTAGGATACGGTAGGGTATGGTAGGGTAAAATAGAATAGGGTAGGATAGGGGTACAAGTAAAGACAAAGGTAGGACTGACAACAAGTTAACCCACCCCAGCATCATTGTTAGTCAATGTCCTAGCGACACAAAAATCGACTACGGTAAGATCGCACTCCTCAGTAATAGCCAAATTTGACGGTTTTAGGTCACGGTGAATCACATTCGCGGAATGTAGATACTTCAAAGCTCTTAACAGCTGATAAATGATGTATTTGATATGATCATCGTTAATTAACTGCACGGAATTGTATTTCCTCTTGTCCAGCACGTATTTCAAACTGACACCCGCGTATTCCGTGACAACGAAGCTTAAAATGGCAGAGTGTTGTTGATTTACTATTATATCCATTATCTATCTATTATAATATAATATTATCATGAAAAAGCTTCAAAATTTAAAATTTTTTAAAAATTCTAATAACTTTTGGTCTAAAAAATGAAATTCTACAAACTTTCCGACCAAAAAACAAAAATACCATAAACTTTTTGACCGGGTATATATAAATTTCTAGCCCTTACACATTTTTAAAGTGCTCAATGTCAGGATCCACTGTGTAGGCGGTGACAAATCGTATGACATTTTCGTGGTTCAGGAGCCGTAACAATCGTAGCTCACGGTATACTCGTCGCGCTTCTATAGCGTTCCGAAACGGTTCGTACATCTTCTTGATTGCGTATTTTCTACCATCGTTCTTTTTTGTCTTACTGTAACATTTTAAATAAATTTGTTACCTAAAATGAAAAAACCTGTCCTCCTTCACCCTGTCCAAGCTTAAACCGTCAATACTCTCCCAACACCTACAGTACATTACCATAATCTCCCTAGACTTACATTACATTACCATAGTTACTACTCCCCAAATGATCTATTAATGTCATATCATTGGGAATGGCAAAATCAACCATGTTTACATTGACCACCTTGACTCCGGTCATATTAATGCCAATTTTCGTTGAATCCATTGTAAAATCAAGCTAAATTACTATACCATGCAATAGATCTGCCACATATAAGCTCTAAAGCATGTAAATGTTAATATATATTTTAGGTATAAAAAGAAATGGCATAAAACAATTTTTCGACCAAAAATTTCAAAAAAATCTTTGTTTCTAGAGCAAAATCAAATAAAAATCCTCATTTCCAATGTGCAATCCTTTAAAATTCTTGATTTTCTACACACTTTTTGATCTAACTAATAAGCCTTACATTATCATTGTGAAACACTACAACCCCTACAAATAAAAACAAATAATTGAGTGGAAGTTGACCATTCTGACCAAATGTTTGCTTAATTAGTCATTTCTTTATTACATGCTTTAGCAACTTTAATTTTTTTAAATTTTTATAAACCAAAATTTTTAAATTTTTTAAAATTTAAAATTTTTGAAATTTCGAAATTTTGAATTTTAAAAAATTTCAAAAAACAAAATATGAGATCAATTGTTTTGTGACATTTCTCGAAAACGTCTTGAGACCGAAGATTCGCGTGATTTTGGCATTTGGCCGACGGACTTAGCCCTTCGTTGGGCATTCGAAGCCATCGACTGTCGCCGACTGCCAACACTACCACTTATCGTGGAGGCATTCTCGAAATGCATTCCGGCTACGTTCGGATTCTGGAGAGGCTCCGCTGATACTGGGAATCTGAAAAAGCATGAGATACAAATTTTTTTATGGTGGACTGGGTAGGGCATATCGATATGTTATAGTAGAGTAAAATAGAGTAGGATAGAGTAAATAAGAAGAGAATAGAGTAAGATACTGTAGGGCAGAGTATATAGTAAAGCCTACCGATTAGCCGACATGGCCCTGAGGGTATTGTAGGGACTGGCAACAAATACTGATGGAGAATTGCCATGATTTTGATGTTCTCCATGTAATGACAAAGTCGAATACCCTGGCATACTAAAATTGTTAACAGTTAGTAAAAACTGACAGTAAATCCCACAAAATTAAGCCTAAAAGTAAATATAAGCCTAATTTCATGAAGAAAATTGCTTAATTAGATATAAAAACCCATATAAGCCTAAATTTCAAAATTAAGCCTAAACTTCAATATTAAGCCTAAATTGCAAAATTAGGCCTAAATTTCAATATTAAGCCTAACTTCAAAATTAAGCCTAAACCTCAAAATTAAGCCTAAATTTCAATATGAAGACTAAATTTCAATATTAAGCCTAAATTTCAATATTAAGCCTAAACTTAAAAATTAAGCCTAAAGAAGTCATTTAAGCCTAAAACAAACCCCTGCCCAAAAAATACTTACACAGGAGGAAATAGCTTAAGCTCCGCATAGGGATTCCACCCAGAACTGTGAGCATACTTGTTCTCTAGCACTGGATAAGCAGGTGGAGGTAGTGGTTGATATGGATTTTTTTCGTACACTGCTTTTGGTTGCTGAAATATATTGTCATAAGTTGTAATACAAAAAAATCGCCCATACGTATGAGCAGCCAAGAGTTCTAATGACAAATATATTATGTTCAATCAGGCCGAGAAAGACCAGCGAAAATAGCCTGTCCCGCCTTAAAGCAATATCTACTTACCTCAATATGAGTTGTATAGACAGTAACAGAAGCTGGCTGCCCTCGATGGTGATAATGACGGATTTTTTCGTTTAAAAACTAAAAGAAATCATTTAAAAATTTTAAAAAATCAATTTTAAACCATAAAAATTGAAATTTTTTCAAAATTTCGTATTTTAAAAAAAATTCAATCAATTTCAATCATAAATTTACAAAAAACTAACCTCAGAAGTACAAATAGAACATATTAGTCCAATTAGCACCAGTAAAATCCCAATGACCAGCATTATAGGCCCTGCCACTTGAACTGGAGGTATTTGTGCTGTACTTTTCTTCTTCCACATCCAGAACGGAGTGTCATGTATCACAAAATACCCAAAATATGACATTAAAGCACCTCCAAACAGCAAAAATACTCCAAACGCCCATACACATACCGTTACTGAGTTACCACGGAACTTTCTGTAAAATTACAGTATGTTATAGTATGTAAAATATTAAAATTAACTCAAAATTTAATTACTTTTAAATGTTAAAGCTTTTAAATCACAATTTTTACCTCGTTCTATAAGGAAAGAAGCCAAACTGTGCCGGGTATAAAATGTCCCAACCCTTTGGGTAATAATAAAAGAATGGATCCCTGTTGGCCATAGGGCCGAAGTGTAAAACCCGTTGATTTCCAGTCCATGCCGTTGGGTCCAGATCATCTGGATTGGCCTGTATCATCTCATCTTTCTTGTGAACTGATTGGAATTTGTCTGAAAATATCAAAAGTTTCGTAATTTTATATTGCGATAGGTTTTTTGGGCTGTCATTTTGAGCAAAGGATAGTATTGTTGACAATTCAATTCTCTAAAAACAATACATAACCTTCATACACATTTACTTTAACTTCACCGTTACCTCTTCTCTTAAAATTATCATCATTTAGCAAATCCGCCTTACTCATCAATACCTACAAACAAAAGAAATAAATAAATGAGCTCACTGTGCGGCCGCCGTTTCCTTTTGGCAGTGTGATGTTCAGGTTGGGAGGAGAACAAAAGATGGGTTCGGACTCGTTCGGGATTGGCGGCCGATGCGGCCTGGAATCCGCGTCTCGATCGGGGCATCTAAAACAAAGCCCATCATTGTTAATTATCGAAAAAAACAACTGTATCTCATAAAAATTGTGAGTTTTTTTGGACATTCCTTGGTTCTTTAGATAGTTTATGATCTTTTTAACAATAATATGAGATAATATCTCATCAAGAATACCAATGAGATCTAACAAGGCAAACAAGTCTTCGACAGCCTTCAAACCTAATGTAATATCGAAAATTCGTAGAAAACTTACCATCTTGGCAGAATTTTAGAGGAATTTTGTTTCAAGACGTAAACGAAAAACAGATATTCAAGTTTTTTATCAAAATCAAAAAATCCCTCTAGGCATGCAAGGGCAATGTATAAGAAAAGGCGTCTCAAGATAAATAAACGGCTGTCCCAAAGACAGCTGGCTAAACGAATCATGGCTTAAATTGCTCTCATTATTAATATTACAATAATAAATTTAAGTATGTACATTATTATAATAACTTTGGGTTTTATTCTTTTTACACATCCATAAAAATAGCAATTATTTAACAAAAAGACCTTGTTTTAGAGCATTATCGAGAGTTTCGTACCTTTTTTTACTGTTTTTCTTGCCTAAATCAATAAAAATACAGAGTTAAACAACTTACCAATATAATGCATGTTTTTCACCATGTTTTCGACTTATCGAAATGAATTTAACAACGTTTAATAAGGTGGAATGTGATCTAAAGATAAAACAACAAAGCGCCGAAAAAACGAATAAAATTGTTACATTTCGTCGCAAAAATCGATTATAGCAATGCCGCTATAGTCCGTTTTTTAACACAATTTAAAAGCGTTATGCATGATTATATGAGCAATAGTTCAGGCCGGTCTGATAGATGGCCGGGCCAACCTGGCCAGTTTTCATTTCTAAAAAGCATATGCATCAGAATGACTTATTACAATTTTAATTAAATGTTAAAACGATCTATACAAGATGATCTGCAGATGAATACGGTAGACTATGATTAGGAAGATGATTAATACAAAAAGGCTCGAATTCACAACATAAGCTATTATAAAATAGAAAGCTTTGTTTTATATTGAAATTTAAAAAAATAGTACTTTATCATCTTGCACGACTATGAAATTGCTGTACATTTTGGTAAGTTTTAAGTAATATAAACCCTTTGTCTTTTATGTCCTTGATCTTCACATTTTTTTTAAAAAATAATTTTTTAAATTATTTTAAAACCTTTTTTAGGCGCTTTTTTACTTGATTAGTTTGGTGGCTGGAAGCCACGAAAACTTCACGATTCAGA
Organism: Bursaphelenchus okinawaensis; assembly: GCA_904066225.2. Classification (NCBI taxonomy): domain Eukaryota; kingdom Metazoa; phylum Nematoda; class Chromadorea; order Rhabditida; family Aphelenchoididae; genus Bursaphelenchus; species Bursaphelenchus okinawaensis. Next base: position 11,320,472 of record CAJFCW020000004.1, on the reverse strand, counting down.
ATGCCTCGTCTGAAGGCTCAAATAAATCAACCAATTTGAATGTTAAGAAAGATAGAAATAATAAAGACAGAATAGAGACTACAACTAGTTATTTACAACCTCCATTAACTTCTACTACATATGAAAGTGGAGTTGAAAGCTGTAAGGATTAATATTTCCCCACAACTTGCTAACATTATTTAATTTCAGGAATATTTTAGGTGATGGTAGCAGTGATCATTACTTTGACCGTTTTGGTAATCGTGGACTTACGCAAAAGGACTTGAATTAAAACTTATACATATAAACTTCTTGAACTTAACATTGGTTAATGGAGAATAAAATTATTGTAAAACTTGATAAAAGTTTACTTTTAAAGCCAAATTATATAACATAAGCACATACATTTCAAAATCCACAAATTGATATAAAACAATGTGATAACCGTACAAATTTTTGTAGATATACCCGGTAATAGTAAAGTGAGGTTAAATTGAGTTAAAGCAGTAAATAGTGAGAATTTAGATACAACTAAAGAGATCATATTTTGATACAATTGAGTATTAAAGTAGTTAACATGCCGGAAATTGGTAATAGTTAATAATACAGTAAAAAAACGAGATTAAGATATATAAAATGAAAGATAACAGGATAAAGTAAAACAAATCTTAAAAAGGAGATACCAGAAGAACATAATAACAATGTGAATAAATAATAAGAAACAAACTAATCGTCGAAAAGAGCATTGTCCTTCAAGATCTTAGCCTCCTCTTCCGGAGAGAAATCGTTTTCAATGTTGAAGGCGGCCCTAATTTCTTCTGGGCTCTTGTCCTTGAGCTTATTAGCTACGTGTTTGCAAGTAATGTCCAACAACTCCTGAATGTCCAAGTAATTCGCGGCCTTAATCACTTCGAGTAGGAGTTGGTCATCCATCTTCAAATACTCCGCATCCCAAGCACAAATATGAACATTCCTATCCTTATTTTTGAGTTCTTCGTCCGTTAGAGGCTCATCCTCCTTGTGATATTCGCACCAATGCAGCACCTTCTCCAAGACATCACTTTTGACATTCTTGATCGGAATAGAGGTGCCTGGTGAGTCCTCGTCACTAGAAGAGTCTGATTCTTTGGTTTTGCCGGCTACATCGTCATTAAATTCTTCGGCTTTGTTACTTCGAAATCTCTTAGTACTAGGTTCAGCAAAGTCGTCGCTTGAGTCAGATTTATCCATCGTATCCTTGTTAGCATGTTTGCTGTCTCCACACGCCTTTTCGGCCTCAATTTTACCTTCAACAACTGCTTCTTCCTCCATTTTATCTCCAGTTTCTTCGTTGTCGCCCATTTCAGCTACAATCGCTTCTCCTGGTGCGATTTCTTCCTGGTTTTGCTCATTTTGAACAACAACATCTTCACGCGGAACTTCTTCGTCGTTTGTGTCTGATACGTGCTCTACATTTCTTAAACAAGCCATCATATCGTACAAAAGCTTTGAATGACGAATAGAATCACAATCGACCGAAAATCTAATACCATCACTTGATTTCAAAACGACCTTTTCCTTTCCGAGCATGATTACCTAAAATATCAGACAATATAATGCATAATATAAAATTAAAAAATAAAAAAAAACACAAAAGAAGCAAACGTAAAAGGAAAACACAACATTTTTCAGAGTTTTACCAATGCTATACCAAAATAATGAGAATTTTCTTTCAAAAAAATCAACGAAAATCTCGTGGCGTATCGTAGTTTTGTAATCGGCTGCTCAATAGTGGCGTTTCGTTTACATGGCCTTCGTTTCACTCTTTCACGCTGAAAAATGTACTCAAATTCTGTTTATAGCATCGTCCGTGGTTTTTCTTGCTATATAAAGTATATTCTGCTTTGAAATATTGTTTTATACATTTTACGTCATTATGTTTATATAATTGTCGAGATTTTTATTGTAAAATTTTAGCTGTTCATTAATTTTTGGGTGTTTTCAGTTCCGGACTTCGAAATGGCTTCTGCCGTGAGATCAGCCGGATCCAGCACAAAATTGGTAAGGACTTGCTTTGCTTTTTAATTTTTTAGGTAATTTTACGGATATTGATGTATTGGTTTAGATTGCTGGATGGTACACTAACGGGGTTGTTCCAAATGCCGTTTCTGGTCAAGTACATGCTCTCCAAACCAAGGATGAAGCTGCTACTTTGAAAAATGTTGATTCTTTGAGACGATATGCTTTTAATGCCTCAAACAGACAATTCTTGTCTACTAAGAACGTTGCTGGTGAGGATTTTGGTTGTTTTAGATCTAAATTATATGTGATGCTTTATTTATGGTGGTAAGAGTATAGTAAATATCTAAAGAGTACATAAGATAGCTATTTTTTTGTTACTTGGAAAATTAAGTTAAAAGTAAAAATTGTTAATCTTGTTTTTATATTTTAGTTTTGGCTAAGCGTTTCGCCCACACTGATGTCCGGTTCCCAAACTATGACAACTATCGTTATGAAGCTACTAAGGATCCTCATCAACCAGCCAGAGCTACTGAAGATGCTCGTCGTGGAGTTACCAGTGCTGTTGTTTACGGAGGTATTTATTTTCACTTATGATTTGTTAATTTTAGGTTAATTTTATATTTGTTATCTGTGTTTCGGATGACGAATGTTATCTTTACATATTTCTTAAAAAGATGAGATTTTGTAGTATTGAAATACAGGTATGTAATGTATATTGTTTTAGTTGGTGGTATGGTTACTTTGTTGGCCGCTCGTAATGTTGTCCAAACTTTGGTCTACTACAAAGCTATGGCTGCTGATCAAAGAGCTTTGGCTGCTATTGAAATTGACATGAACAAAGTGCCAGAAGGCCAGGTAAGTCTTTTATGATGCATATATTAGTTTTTTGGTTGTAGGTTAAAAGTTAGTATAAATTTTTGGGTACCTACTTGTAATATGTCTTTTAATTATACATACACTATTGATATTAGGTACTCGACAGTATATTTTTTATGGTTAGACGTCTTTTGGTCTATAATAATATAGTTTCTTGCTAAGACAATGTTTTTCAGACTAAGACCTTTGAATGGCGTGGTAAGCCCGTGTTCGTTAAGCATCGTACTGCTGCCGAAGTCAAGCGTGAACGTTCAGTCAACATCTCCGAACTTCGTCATCCAGAAGCTGATGAAGATCGTGTTCAGAAGGACGAATGGTCAGTCGTTATTGGCGTCTGCACTCACTTGGGCTGTGTCCCAATTGGTATGTGTTTGTTTACATGATTCATGTCGCATATTATGTTAGTCAAGGGGTTTCACGGAAAAAAGAAAAACGTTTTTTGACTTGTTTTGTTAATATTATTTATGGTTTTAGTGAAAGGGGGCTGCATGGAGTTGAATATATTTAGAAAACGAATTTTGGTTGTTTTTGACAATTTTGAAAGGCGAAATTTTTAAAGCTTTAGGTACTATAATATGAAAGTTACAATTAACCATGTTGAATCACGTTTCAGCCAACGCTGGCGATTTTGGCGGTTACTACTGCCCATGCCACGGCTCTCACTACGACGGCTCAGGTCGTATTCGCAAAGGTCCAGCTCCATTGAACTTGCACGTACCTGCCTACACCTTCAAGGGCGACGTGATCGTTGTCGGTAGCACCTAAATATACTATTTTTGGCTGTTCAGCTCTTAGGATTGAATTTCGTGAGCAAAAATAAAGATTTAGATAAATTTGAAATTGGTTTTTTATTTATCAGATTGCTTTCATCTTGGCTTATATCTATGTTGTGGTATAATGATATTTGGCTTTTTGTTATGTCGTGGTGGAACAATACGGCTTCTTATTATTATGTTTTTGTTTTAGAAATTAAATATAACATTTACGTATGTTGTGGTTTCAATATTTTGTTATTTATAGTTGAAAAATGTCATGTTTTTCCATTCTGTTGCTAAGGAATGTTATTTTAAATGTTTATTATGATAATTCGCGTGACAAAATTACTCTTTAATCTGAATATGAAAAACAATAGAGAATAATAATAAAATTAAGATGGCGTTGATAAACGACCTAAACGTGGATCAGCTGAAGGTGCCGTTGGGGTTCATCAAGATACCTCAACTCATTTTAGCCATAATCGCGTTCTCTGCCAGATCCGGCTTTCAGTTCTCTGCTACATACACATGTAAAGACAATTCTACACATGCTATCACTCATGGAGGGTTTGAGTAAGCCATTTTTTTATTTTTGATTTTTAGGTAAGCATATGATGATTGAACCTTATTATATTTTAGTATGGCCGATTCTGACTACTCTGATCATTTCACAACTTGCGCTGGTGTTCCGATTGGGCTGATTACCTACGACCATAGCACGTAAGTTTTTTGTTGGTTTGAACTGCTAAAATCCTTATAGGATCGCACTACTAAAATTTTAAATTTTAATTGTTTTCGGCTGAAATTACAGTAGTAAAATTCAAATTATGATTTACTAGTACTAAATAGCAAAACTCTTTCAGAGCTGCCAGATTTTTTGGATTCATATCAATCGTGTCAATTCTGTTTGTGATTATCATGCTCTTTTTGTACTTGTTCAGATGGGGTGCGTATGCTGGTGATGAAAGGCTGCCAAAGTTGGATACTGCGATCACAATGATCCTAGGCGTCTGTTGGTTTTTAGCTGCGTGGAGTTGGTGGCATGCTACGGATGTTTTAACTAATGAAACTTCGTAGGTTCTTAATTTTTTTTTAGGTTTTTTTGGTTTTTTAATTATTTTTTGATAATTTTGATAGATGGATCATGCTTATTTCAAAAATTTACTATATTATGACTTTTAGGCCTGAAACCATTGGCAAAGCTTTTGAAACCAAAAAGTTTTGCGACTTCCCAGATGTAAAGGATTGTCATCTGAAGACTTATCACGACACAGGACCATTAACTGTCTCTGTCGTAAGTTTTTGATCTAATATGTAACGATAAGTTGGAAATAAGAGTGGGAGTAGTACTAAAAAACCTTTGTGCTGCCACAAATCTAACAGTAAGCTTTACGATTTTGAATTTTAGCTAGCCGGCTTTGCGTGTCTGATTTTGTTCGCCTCAAATATCTGGTTCGCCTACAAGGAGACGGCCTGGTTCAGAGAGCGAAACTCACCTTCCCAACCTCAACAAGGCCCATAGACAGTACCAAAAGGTTCACATTTAAGGTATATGCCTTGTAGATGATTGGTGAGGTATACGCCTTGTTGATGATTTGTGAGGTATGAACCTTGCTGATGATCAGTAAGGTATATGTTTTTTGTCTTGATGCTCAGTAAGATGTATACATGACATGATCAGTGTGTATAGAGCATTGTCACTTTTGTAAAGGGTTGTATAATTCCGTGATGCGCACCATTGCCTTATATTTTCTAATTTAGCATATCTTACCAGTTTATCTTGTTAATTTAATTTCAGAACCATTAATTGTAGTTTCTATAGTCATAGCCAAAGTTTTGTAATTTTTGTAAGGAAAAGCCATGTTTCATATTTGTCTAGATGCCATTTTTATAATATTTTTGAAAAACAATTATTTTATTTGGATATACTATCTATTTTTGAGGTTTTCATAAATTTATTTTTAAATTATTTTTATTTTTCACCATTTGTTTATTATAGGTGGTTTAATAGTCGCTTTAAATCAAAGTTTTTGCGAATAAATTGCTAATGGGCTGTTATACTTTTTTGTTGATATTTATATGAAATGAGGGCAATAGGCTTGATTATAACACCAAAATATAAATATTTATTTCTCCAAAAACACTAAAAATTGTTAATTTCCTACAGGTTATTGACTAGTTTTTTCTCAGCGAGCGTTTTTTTTAAATATTAAGGTAAAAGAGAATACAATAAGGAACAATAAAACATGCTTTAAATTACAATAAAGAAAAATAAAACATTATTTACAGTATAGTGCTAAATAGTATCATAAATGCGATGACATGACCGTACGAAAAAGTTTTAATAGTTTACATACAATAAGGTTAAAATGATTTTTAATAAAATAATTTTTGAAGAACAATATATTAGGGGCCGACATATAGAACCCGCCATACTTTTCCTGTAATTTCCTGTAGAAAATGGCGGGTTCTTTATGTCGGTACCTAATATTATGTTTAAAAATCAATTTATAGACCGTGCGTTACGAATACGAATTGAAATCTGTACAATTTAAAGCTTTTCAGATCGTAAACTGGCAAAAAAATTTAAATTTAAAAACAAATTGAAATTCAAAAAAAAAAGATTTAAAATAAAAAAAAATTGATGAAAGCTAGCATTTTGATTTTTTTCAATTAAAAAAACTTGTAAAGACTTGTACAACTTGACATTTGAGATTACAATGGATGCGATGAAAGCGTGACATTTTTATAAGAGATCATGTTATATAAATGGCTTTACAGTTACGAATTTGTGACATTTTTCGATTTGTTTTAAAGATTACTAGAGTTCGTTATACAAAAGTTACTGTATTCTAAAAATTGTTAAGGTACCATATCATAAAAACTTGATTAAAAAACGGGGAGGGTTAAAAAAGACCATTGTCTAGGCGATGCGTCGGGCAACCACACTCTTCCAATCCAGCAGGACCCGCGACATCTACAACGACCATAAAACATTACATTAAGGGACATACGAAAGTGACAGTAATGTATATTTGTGTTTCATTTTTAGGAGAATATATGATTAATTAGTGTAATATAAACGGTTTGACTTTTACTGAGACTTTTGCTATGATGCTATGTTATAATTTTATGTTATTATCAAGGAAATGGATTGGCTGGGGTAAATTGTTTCGAATGAGTCTGAGAGGGGTCGGCCACAACTTTTTGAAAATTTTGAAGTTACCATTAGTTAAAAAGTTAAAAATTTTTATAAATTAAAAAAAATTTTTGCCCCCCCCTCGTACACTTCTCTCAACAAATTTACCCCGCCCAAATAGTTTTAAGAAATCAATGTATAGAGAGCAAACGAAGACAAAAAATATAATTATGGTGCGACATAATGTGACTAGAGTACATATTCAGCCGATTTTGTAAAAAATATGTCATTATGACAAAAAAAATGTCATTGTGACAAAAAATTAAACTTGAAAAATAAAGAAATACTACCTAAATTAATACCGACTTAACCACAGTAAAACTCTTAAAAATTATTACAAAGCCCATCCCCTCATGCCTTCATAAGCATCAGCCCACCCTTCAAACGACATTGTTTCAATCTGGTCCAGTCGGTAATTCGACAGCAAGTGCACCATCATCTTGTTCGATATCTCCAGTACCTCGTCGGGTACCGCTGCTCGTTTCCGGTATTTACCTTGCGAAGCAGCCAGTAATCGTGTATTCTGTTGTCGCTTCTGATATTCAACTTCTTTTTCTATCTCTGCCGATATTACACTAGGCAGTCCGAGTTGATGAACATGCTCAATGGGGGAGTTTTCTAACTTTTCGACCACAAATCGTTTACATATACTTCGTAGGGTTACGTCGGCGTTGCTGTATTGTTTTTGTAGAATGAACGTGCATTTTCTGGCGGTGCTGAAAAATGTTGGGTTGAAACGCTGACAACTTAAAAAATTTTTTTAATGAAAAACATTATGACACATCTAAAGTATGATACATCTAAATTCTTTATATTGTAACATAAACCATCAAAAGTTGTACCAAACGTCCCATATTGTCATAAAAATTTACCTTGAAACCATAGGATACATGACCTCATCCAAATTCAAGTCCTCAAACGCCACGCCCAAACCGGTACCGTTATAATAGTACGACAATTGCCGTTTAGGACCATTAAAGTACACTCCAACTACAGCCTCTTGATTTTCCTCAAATTCTTTACAGTACACCCTCTCCTCTTCATTATGATACAGTATGCCTTTGTGCGAAAGACCGTAACTGCCATTTAAGCCTAACAAGTTGTCGAATTGATTGGCCAGCTTGATTGGAGTGCCCAAACTACCAATTCCAAACATTACCGACGTGCCATAGATGTAGGGTACCCGCAACTCCCAGTAACATACGGTGGAGGAGGTTAGGGGGTAGTTGCCAAAGGCCGAAGCGGTCCCATAGGCGTAGTTTGGATGGAATTCGACAGAATTTTCTGTGAATTGGGCTTCTATTGATGATAGGGCCTGGAATGAAAAGGTTTGAATTTGAATTTTTATATAATGTTAAATAAAGAATGGCAGTTAGAAAACATGGAAAATATAATTTTTTAAAAAATTCTGGAAACTTTTTGACTAAAAAATTAAAATTCTGTAATATTCTCGACCAAGATTGAAATTTTGGCAACTTTTTGACTAAAAAATTAAAATTCTAGAAAATTTTGGACCGAGCTTAAAATTCTGGCAACTTTTTGACTAAAAAATTAAAATTTCATAAAATTTTGGACCAAAATTGAAATTCTACCAACTTTTCGACCAAAAACTTAAAATTCTGAGAAATTTTGGACCGGAACTCAAAATCCTATAAAATAAAATCATTTCCCACTCTTCAACCTTATCAAATCCTGAGGCAAATAACGTTTCGTCTGATTCATTGCCTCCCCCTCTCTTGTTATTTCCCTCGATATTATTCATCTTTTGGAGTGAAAATAAAATTTTTATGTTTATTATAAAAAAAATTTCTTTGATTTTTCATTTTCTAGTCCAAAATTTCATGAATTTTAATTTTAAAATTTTAAAATTTAAAATTTTTTTAAAAATTTATTTTTTTACAATTTTGATTTTTTGGTCTGAAAGTTCATAGAATTTCATTTAGTGGTCCAAAAATGCTTAAATCTAACTTTAATGATCCAAATATGCTTAAAATGTCATTTCATGGTCGAAAACTCCTTAGAATTTGAGTTAATGGTCCAAAAATGCTTAGAATTTTAGGTAATAACCCAATATCTTAAAAAATTTATTTAGTGGTTCAAAACTCCTTAGAACTTCATTTAATCCTCCAAAAAAACTTCAAAAAACATTTTTTTTTCAATTTCAACTGCCCATTGTAAGCCTATGATTTCAAAACATTTGAGTCAGAAGCCCGCAAAGGTGAGGAAAGCGAGTTCTTTTGAGAATCCCGATACGCCCTGGTACCTTTTTTTGCCACACTTTTTTCGGACTGATCCCGAAAAACGTCTGGCGCAGATGTTTTTGGCTCGTTTGTTGGTGTAAAATCAAAAAGGGTTTGAAATTCTTTGAAATTTGGTAACGGGGTGCGCCAAAAGTTCTGTTACAAAACTTTACCGGTCGTTTTCCCTATGTTGGGCTTAAATTATTTAAATTGTAAAGCAAGGTATTGGGCTATAAAACAGAAAATTTTAAAAGATTTTGAGGTAACAATTAATCTTCTGAGAACTTTTTGGCCAGAAAATAAAATTTTGTGAACTTTCGGATCGAAAAATATCAATTCTACAAACTTTCGGACCAAAAAAATTAAAAAATTCTAAAATTTTAGGCCAAGACCTTCAATTCCAAGAAATCCTAGTCCAAAGCACTGAATTACGAGAACTTCTAGACTAAAAATCGACCAAAACCTTAAATCTAAATATTGACCAAAACCTCCCAAGCAAATATCGACCAAAATTTTTTTAAAAAAATATCGACCAAAACCTTAAATCTAAATATCGACCAAAACCTTAAAACCAAATGCCAACTCATAAACGCTTAAAAAATAAACTTTTACGGTGGCAACAGCCGTATTTTACAGCCGGTAACAGTTGGCCAAGTCTGGTCAGTTTACGGCCACTTAAATGACCAGCCTTAAAGTTTAAAGCGCGGCCTAAACATTGAACCAAAGAGGATGAGGTGATTAATGTAGTTGCGCGAAAGTCGGGAAGTGAAAGTCATTTCAAAGGCCATTAAAATTAAGGCTTAATGTTGATCCGAGACGGAAATTGAAAGGAATTTTCGGCGACAGCCAGCTTCAATTTGGTCTTGTTTTGGCTAATTGGATTGAATTTGAAATTAAAATATCAAGGTTTGGGCTAAAAAATTAAAATATTAGGTGCCGACGTAAAGAACCCGCCATTTTTTACAGGAAATTACATTCAAAGTATGGCGGGTTCTTTATGTCGGCACCTAATATACAAAATTAAAAAAAATATTTTTTTGGTCCAAAAGTTTGTAGAATTTTCACTTTTAGCCCAAAAAATTTAATTTTTTTTCGCCTTGGTCCAAAAGTTTGTAGAATTCCCACGTTTGACCCAAAAATTTTAAACTTTCTTGCCTTGGTTCAAAAGTTTGTAAAATTTCCAATTTTTCAAAAAATTTTTTTTCTAATCACCAAGCAAATTTCAAAATTATCCTCCCCCAACCTAAAAATTGAAAGCCTGTGCAAACAAAACTCACTTGATTGGCTTTGTGAAGCCAGGTCCAGCGGTGCGGCCTCAAGTTGCGCAACGAGTCCGGTAGAGAGCCGGAGGGGGTGGATTTGAAATCTTGTTGACTGGATGAAGGCGTGGATAGAAGTTGTGCTTCTTGGGGTGGGTTTTGGGATTCTGAAGTTGGTGAAGAAGATGATCGGGCTTCTGATGCTGATAAAGATCCTGGAGTTGATAAGGATTCTGAAGCTGCTGGGGCTTCTAAGTTTGATCGATGTTGAGATCCTGACGCTAATGAAGATTCTGGAGCCAATAAAGATTCTGATGCTAATAGCAATTCAGAATTTGTCCGACGCTGAGATTCTGAAGCTCCAGAAGAAAACCTTGTGGAATCCATGACTGGGCCCGGCCCAACGGCCCGCTGTTTCAGCCTAACGTTGGATTTGGGCGAGCGAAGAGTGAATTTCGACTTGGGAGCCCAAGAATGGGGCGGCATTTCGTGCCGCAGGGCCTGAAGGGAATGTGTGTTAGAAAAGAGGACGTAGGGTCAGAAATGGCGCAAGAAAGAGCCGGAGGACATAAAAAACGGCCATAGAGTTGAACAGTGGAGATAAGACAATATTTGAATTTGGAATTTGAATAAATTATTTAAAAATGTGATAAAATTTAAAAAAAAGTTTAAAATTAAAAAAAAATTTTTAAAAAATTTTTAAGAATTTAAAAAAAATTAAAAAAAAAACCCTCCTTAGGGTTTGAAAAAGCCGCTAAAATCAAAATGGCAAACCAGGGATGGGAACAATAAAACCAAACGCAAAACGAGAAATTCAGCTCGGGAAGAAAGGCGGCGAGAAACGCGAATAATCAGGCTAAGAAACAGACGGCCTCACAATTACAGATGAGGCTAATAAGGAAGACAAAGAAAGTTTGAAAATGAAAATTTATGGCAATTTGAATTTGAACTGACAAATATAGTGATCAAGGTCGGAAGAAAAGTGTCGAGATCAGTTAGGGGGAGGAAGGGGGGGGGGAAGGGCAGTGAGAAGGCAAGGAGGAAGGGGGAGGGGGAGGAAGGGTGAAAGCAATGAAATAAGAAGAGGGGGGAAGGTAAAAAAAAAGGGGGGGGGGAGGTGTGAGAGGGCAAGGAGGGAGCAGGGGGGGGGGAGGAAGGGTGAAAGCAATGAACTAGGAAGGGGGGGGGGAGGGGTAAAAAGAAGTGAAAGAGAGGGGGGGGGTAAAAGGAATGAAATAGGAGGGAAGTGGGCGAGGAAAATAATGAACAACCCTTCTTTATTAAACATGAAAATTTTAATGTTAATGCTAATCAAAAAATGAAAAACATCCACCCCGTACTAAAAAATAGGTTTTATCTCACCCCACCCATCTCTCCAGCTTAAATCCTCAAATTGGATTTCAGTATTGTGACCTACTGTCACCCCCTTCCCTAAAATTTTTTTTTCAATTCTACCTTCCCCCCCTTTAAAACTCTATCACCCCTTTCCTCTACCTCACTCCCCCTCCCCCCCTCTACTTCAATCGCCCTATTATGAAAAACCAAAACCCCCGGCCAGACGTACAAATAAGCTGACAGACGGAGAGCCAACCGCGACGTTTCGACCGCGCACCCAAAGAGCGAGGGCGGGGTAAATGCAAATTTTGCGCTAAACTTGATCGAGAACAGCAGCTGCTTTCTCGACTCAGCAGATGGTCTCCCTCAGGAAGTGGACATGAATAAGATAGGGGAAAGTGGAGAAGTACAATTAAAATTACGCACGGAATGAGTTATGACACGGTTATTGAGACATTAATGGAAACGGGTGAAAGTGGATTGCGGTAAAATGGGAGTGGAAATGGTACAATGGGATCGCTGTATAGTTTTAAAAAAACTTAAAATTTTTTAAAAATTCATAAATTATATTATAGTAGAAGCACAAAAAAAGCAAGCAATTACAGGCATACTATATCATTGGAAGAGGGCTTTGATAAAGTTACAGTATGACAAACATTGTAAGATAGACACGGATATGCTAAAGCTAGAGCTGAATCTTAGGCTAACAAAAAGATCAATACTGTGGCTTTAGAAATAGCAATAGTTAGAGCTACGGCTAGGGCTAAGGTTAAGGCTAAAACTAAAGCTAAGGCTCAGGGCTCAGGGCTCTGGACTAGGACTCTCAGGTAAGGTTTTGAACTGGAGGCGTTGGGCTAAGGGCTAGGGCTTTGGGGCTAGTGCTCTGGGCTAGGGATCTGGGCTAGGGCTCTGAGCTAGGGCTCTGGGCTAGGACTAGGACTCTGGGCTAAAGCTAGAGCTAAGGCTAGGGCTTTGGGACTAGTGCTCTGGGCTAAGGATCTGGGCTAGGACTCTGGGCTAGAGCTAGAGCTAGGGCTAGGGCTAGGGCTAGGGCTAGGGCTAGGGCTAGGGCTAGGGCTAGGGCTAGGGCTAGGGCTAGGGCTAGGGCTAGGGCTAGGGCTAGGGCTAGGGCTAGGGCTAGGGCTAGGGCTAGGGCTAGGGCTAAAGCTAGGGCTAGGGCTAGGGCTCTGGGCTAGGGCTCCGGGCTAGGGCTCTGGGCTAGGACTCTGGGCTAGGACTTTGGGGCTAGGGCTCAGGTTAGGGCTAGGGTTACATATGAAGAACGGGCTGGACTAAGCAAAATTTAGGTGGGCTTGAAAATGCCAGAAAAGCCCGGCCCGGTCCAAAAAGTCCGGAAAACCTCGACCCGTTTGCAAGTAAAAAAAAGTTCGTTCCGGGCCGGACCTGAGCAAAACTTAGAGCTGAAAGTTAGGCCTGGCCGGGCCCAGTCTTCATGTTTAGCTAGGACTAGGGTTACTGTTAGGGCTAGGATTTTAGCTCAAATAAAGTCTAAAATTTCGTGTTTCAACCTCATTAAAATTGAAAATTCACCTCCAACGAGGTCATAAAACCGTACATTTTTAATAGACTTTCTTGACCAATGGACAACAAATTTACATATCTAACGGCATATTACTTCTATGACAATGTTGAAAATGACCTTAGGGCAGAATTTTAAAATTATTTTTTAAAATTATTTTACTTTTTCTTTGAAATTTCAGTGTTTTTTTCAAATTTTTAGTTGTATTCTGTCTTCTGTTTTTGTATATTACTATAATATACTGATCGTTTAGTTCAGACCGTCCGCCATTCAATTCACTCGGCCATACCAGCTGTCATGTACCGTATAATCAAATAAAGCATCTATTTTTAACATCCTTATTAATAATATTCAAAAATTTTTTTTCAATATTTCATAACAAGATCTATTTGTAAAGCGGAGATTAGTACAATCCCCCCCCTCTTCCCGAGTCATAATATAATATTGTATTTAATATAAAACGCGTCGCTTCAGTTTTTGCCTCGGGCCCTTTTTTCGTGATTCATCCGACAAAATTCAAAGCGACCGCGTGAGGAACGTAAAACGGTCTCTTTTCCCTACCCCTCCCTTCCCCCCCCCCTTCGTTGCTTGATTAGAACCAACAATATGGGGCCCAGGTTGTTTGTCCAAGGCTCGGTTTTTGGACCGAGCGCAAAACAGTGTCTTCACGTTTCTCAGAATTCTCATCCCGGCTGTACGATGGGTTATTATTTTGGATGATTGGGGTTATGGATTTGAAATTTTTTAATTTTAAAAATATCTATGATTAGCCGGCAGAACCTGGTAAGAGAATAATACGTTTTCGGGGAAGAGGGAATGAAGAGATAATAATACGTTTTCAGGAGGGGGGGAGGGGGGGTTGATAAAGAACATTAAATTAAAAAAGAAAGCCTACCTATGATGCTCTACCCTATCTTACCTTACCCTGCCCTACGGGGAAAGGGGGAAAAAAAAGCGGGGGGGAGGGGGGGGGGAGGGATAGTAGAAGAGTACATTTCGAGAGGAAGGGGGGGGGGTAACTTTTTGAATTTTTTAATCAAAAGAAGTGCCTAATTGCTCTGCCCTAACGTGCCTTATCTTACCTACCCTACCCCCCCCACCCTCTACCCTACCCTCTCCCCCCCCTTCCTACCCTCCTTATCATTAAATTTAAAAAAAATGTTGCTGTAGACATTTTGTACATTTACAAAAACAAAGTACCAAGACGCTAATTAGTGTAGGCTTACTTTTGTCGTCATAAACATCCAATTACAACGGTATGTCTTTTCTTTTTGCTTTATTTTTCTTATATTTTTTAAAATTTTTACGTTTTTTTGGTTTTTTTGATGATTTTTGGCTTTCAAACAAGTATAATATTTGACATACTTATCGTATACACTTTTAATTTAGTATATCTTATTACTATGGTATTGTGAAGATATTTTATAAACATTTTTGTTTTTGGTACTACTACGACCGTATTACAAGTCATTTTTCGATTTGAACTTTGAAACTTTCAGCTGCAATTTCAAGTTTGATTTTGTGACATAAATTACAGTATTCCCACTGTAAAAATAAACTATATTTTGCAAATTATACAACTCTAATATCTTGTCATTAGTTCCGTCGTATGTCTCCACAAAACACACTTCAATCCTTTTGTCAGCAGTCAATATCATCTACCCACATTTATATTATTCATCCTATTGTTTGCTCATAAAAAACGAAAAAAATGTTTTATTTTAGATATAGGAAGATAACATAGCCATGTACAGTGCCGGGTGGATCATTTTATTTTGATAATACTTCAGAGGAGGGGGGGGGGCAAGAGATAAGGAAGGGGGGGGGGAGGCAGGAGATAAGGAAAGAGAAGGGGGGGGGGAGGAAGAGAAGGTAAAGGGTAGGAGAAAGAGTTGAGGTTAAGATTAACATAGTCAAGTACGTTACGTTAATTACTCATCACAAACATCATTCAAACTTGATTTGCATAATTTTCGCGTTATCAGTGATAACGAGCGTGTATGTATGCAAAACCGCCACAGGGTTGGTCGAATTCAAGTTTTGAGCAATCAACGTATTTTTAAAACTTTTAAGCTTAAAAAAGCTAGGAAAAGGTCAAGGTTGGACCAGGTTTTGGCTTAACGTCTAAAGTTCGTGATTTTTTTTTAAATGTTTTTAAATCCATCATGGATTTAAAACTCTAGAGCGCTAATGTAACAGTTTCGGGTAGAGAAACAAGCATAAGTTCGGGTGAAACATTATAAGAGGATAGGGCAAGAATAAGTAGTAGAGTGCTTTAGGCTTAACACACAGCTTTAGGCTTATTATGCAATTTTTAAGCTTAGCAGCAAGTAACCTTAAGCCTATTACACACTGTTTAGGCTTAGCGGGACATAATTTAGGCTTAGTACGCAAAGTTTAGGCTTAGCAGCACATGATTTTAGGCTTATTACGTGATTTTTGGGCTTAGCAGCAGGCAATTCAGGCTTATTACGCAAAGTTTAGGCATAGCAGCAGGTAATTTTAGGCTTATTACGTAAACGTTAGCCTTAGCAGCACAAAATTTTAGACTTAGCAGCATTTTTTTAAAGCTTTTGATACAAGGTTTAGGCTTATGACGCAAAGTTTAGGCTTAGCAGCACATAATTTTAGGCATGGCAGCAGGTACTTTTAGGCTTATTAGGCAAGATTTAGGCTTACTACGCAAAGTTTAGGCTTAGCAGCACATAATTTTAGGCTTATTACGCAACTTTTAGGCTTATTACGCAAAATTTAGGCTTAGCAGCACATAATTTTAAGCTAAGAAGCACACCATGTTAGGCTTAGCAGCACATGATTTTAGACTTATTACGCAAAGTTTAGGCTTAGCAACAAGTAATTTTAGGCTTATTACGCAAAGTTTAGGCTTAGCAGCACATAATTTTAGGTCTAGCAATTTAAAACAGTTAGTGAGTTACTATAATCTCCATGGACTGTTATTTTGATTACCAGCTCAACGTGTGTTTGATTATTTACTATAACACTGCAAATATACTTGTTACTGATAACAAATTTAGAAAATATTGTTCCGCGTTCTGTAAAGAAAGTTTTTGCCATTTTTTGTTTTGTAAAGAAAGTTCTTGCCATTTAACAATCTGTAAATAAAGTTCCCGTCCTTAAATTAAACTTTTCAGCTATGCCAGTTTGATATCCACAAAAATGGCCCCCTCCCATCGCAATAATGTCCCCCGACCTCTACAGACCACCTCACACGAATCGACCGGTCTTCGACAACGACTGGTCGATTTGTTGCACTGTTTTCGTAAGGAAAATGCACACAAATTCGCGACAAAAATGATGTTTTTGATCTTATTCTTGGTGAACAACATCATTTTGACGTGCCTATTCGTGTGGATCAACTTGAAATACACGGAACAGATCAGCCACGAGGTATCTGAATCGTGTCTGGGGACTTTTGAGTATCCTTACCAAATGACATATCGTGAGTTTGGTTATATTGTTTTAGGTTTTAGGCTTAAGTTTGTGTCTAAAATGGCATTTTTGGTCGAAAATGGATTTTTTAATGAAATTTAGGGCCAAAGATGAAATTCTGTGAACTTTTAGATCAAAAAATGAAATTCTAAGAACTTTTGGACCAAAAATAAACTCTAAGAACTCATGAACCAAAAAAATTAAAATTTTACGAAATTTTTTGAAATTTCAATTTTTCAGATTCCGCCGTAGCCTATTTCTCATTACTATCACTACTAATAATCGCATTAATAATGTTCATGCAATTAAAGCAGTTCAAAATACCCTCCCAAATATATTTTATCATCTCACTGTAAGTTCATCTTGACGTTTTTCAAAAATAATGTCAAAAAGAAGATAAACACTACATTTTGTACAAAAAATACCAAAAGGGTCAATTTTTTACCAATCAGATCAATCTTGACCTCTTTAACCAAGTTAAACAAAAATTTTTTAAAATTGTTACCTAATTTATAAAAATTTCTACCTAATTTACTAAATTTGTTACCTAATTTTCGAAACTTGTTACCTAAATTAACATTACCAATATCTCCAGCCTATCAGCCGCAACATTCCTCTTCAGTGCTGGCCTCGTCCTGGTCGCAGCATTTGGAATACTGTTCGAGGATGAACAATGTAAAGCATCCGACCGGCTGTCAATAACCAAGATTCGGTTCGTCTTCGAAACAACCGCCGCATTTATGACATCTCTGCTGTTTTTGGGTTCGGGAGTATCGTTAAATGCCAAAAGTAGATATGGAGTGTCGCCGGAAGTGCCGGCTACACCAATTTATCAGATACATCCGCCCAGCTTCAGCACGCTATACCCTCCACCCCCGCCCACCTATCAACAAAGCCAACGTGAACATCGACGCAATTTGAGTCAAGGAGCGGCTTGATTTGTTTTTAAGGCTTTTTTGTTCAAAAAGTTTACGGAATTTCATTTTTGTGGTTTTAAAGTTGTTAAAAGTTTATTTCAGATCTAAAAAATCCCGGATTCCAGCTGTTATAAGCTCCAAAATTACACTTTCGATGGAAATTTGTTATAACTTTGAACATATTCTTCCGTTTACTTTTTGAACAAAATGCTCACCCAAAACCGCCCTTCCAAAAGCCAAGCCAAATGTCCATAATCAATTAAACATTTACTTTTAGTTTTCACGTGCAATATAATTATACGGGTCTAAATAAACAACAAATATAAATAGTAATAGTACTACTTATTCATTTTGGTACAATCATACTAATACATAAAGTAAGTTGGATACACATTTAACAAATTACCAAAAAACGGGTACCGAATAATAACAGGTTAGTACCAAAGTCGCTATTAAAAAGGTCAGTACATATTTATAGTAGTACTACGTAAGTCAGTACAGATACGAGTGTAGAAAGGTACAAAAAGCTGAGATTTAATCGTCGCACCACGCGTTTTCCTTGCGGATCTGTTCCTCCTCCTCCGGGGTAAAGTCGTTTTTGATGTTAAAAGTGCGACGAATCTCTTCAGGGGACTTTCCTTTGATCATGTTGGCTACAGTCTTGCACGCCACATCCAGAAGACCGTGCACGTCCAAGTAGTTAGCGGCCAAAATCAGCTCAAACAACGTGCCTTGATCGACCTTCAGGAATTCAACATCCCAGCTGCTGATGTCGTCGGTACGACGCTCTTTACGATCAGCATCGGCCTGTGCTGGTGGATCGTCTTTGTGGTACTGGCACCATTGGATCACCTTTCTCAAAATCGTACCGTTAACATTGGCCAACGGGATTGGGTCATTCAGGGAATCAGCGCTTTCTGGATCATCCATGCCCAAGTCCTGGAACATAGTGTTCAAGGTGTTGGATAGACGGATCACATCACGGTCGACTTCAAAGTCCTCGTTGTCGTTGCTTTGCAAAATAATTTTCTTCGGCATGGTTCAAACTAAAAGCGTAACCGATTAATTTACATGCATTTCAACTACCGAAAATGTCATTAGAAAATATTAGAAAAGTTTTCTTCTAAAGCGTAAACCAACGTAAAACAGTTAAAAAAATAAGTATTAGTTAAACAATACAATATCTTAAAAATTCAGTAAAATTCCATTTCATAGAAATATAATATGAACGTTTTATGACGACAAATCCAAAGTCCAAGCTCAAACAAGTCCCATCTCAACCAAAACGCACTTAACAGTCCCATTCACCTATCCTCAAAGACGTTATCAAGGTCAGGAGACAGATTAAAAACAAAAGATCTCGGGTCAGCAGACGAAAAACATGTCTCGAGAGTCCGCAAAATCAATAATTCTTCACGAAAACACCCAAAAATAACGGTTTTTTGCCAACTTTTCCACCAAAATTGACCGTATTCCACATTCAACACCAAAATTTACACAAATTCATACCTAAACATCAAAAACGAATATTTAAAGATAAAAACGAACCGGCTTTGAGCAGATAAAGATGTTGTTTGACGCCGCTGTGCGAAACGAAATGGCTCAAGTTCAGAAAGCGAAGAGAGTGCTAAACTTGACCTACATTTTCGTTTGTGTGTCAAGTTTCTCTTTTCTTTTGGAATTTCATGTTTGAATTGGCGGGCTTGCGAATACCGTATTCTAAGCGCTGCAGGTCCTTTATATTCTTCTTTTTGGGGAGAAAAATAGAAAATTATTTTCGATTGGGATTTTTTTTAAATTTTGGATATAAAATACGATTTTGTTGTGTGAGCTGAAGGGTTTTTGGTTTTAACTAGTAGAGTAATATATTCTTATTGTTTTTAATGCGCTTTTTCTAAAATTTTTGTAATTTATCGTGTTTTAGACATTTTTATCTTTAAATTATTCGTCGCGAATTTGTCGAAGTTAATCTTAATATTTATTTTAACCTTATTTTAGCCAACATGGGTGCCTATAAGTATATGCAAGAAATATGGCGCAAGAAGCAAAGTGACACCGTGAGATACCTTCAACGTATCCGCACTTGGCATTATCGTCAATTGACCAGAATCCACCGTGCCCCACGACCAACCCGACCAGAGAAGGCTCGTCGTCTCGGATACAAGGCTAAGGAAGGTAGGATAATATTATTGTTCTTACTGTTTTAGGCTTGATTTTTTTCTGGAATTGACGAATTTTTGGGTAAAAGGAGAAATTTTAAAAGTTGTATTTTTATCTTTATTAATTTTTTGAGACAGTAAAATATGTTTTATACGTGATAAATGTGTCCCAACCTAATTTTTTAAAGGTTTAGCTTAATGATGTGCTGAACGATGTAGCTTTAAAATTAAGGTTTGGGTTTATTTCACTTTTTTGACTTTCTTAGGCTGTTTAACTTCTTATTCTATGAATTACAGGTTACGTGATCTACCGTGTCCGCGTCCGCAGAGGAGGCCGTAAGCGCAAGGTTACCAAGGGTCAAACCTATGGTAAGCCAAAGACCCATGGAGTAAACGAGCTCAAATTCGCCCGTAACTTGCAATCTGTTGCTGAAGTAAGTTTTTTGTGTTTATTTTTTACTTTTAGACGTTTTGGGTTACGAGATTGATTAACCTTACCGGTTCGGTCAGATACAATTCATGAAAGTAAATTTACTTTAAGATTTAACCGTCTGACTTTAATTATTTTAACTTAAATCTTTGCAGGAACGTGTTGGTCGTCTGTGCGGTGGTCTCCGTGTCTTGAACTCGTACTGGATTGCTGAAGACTCGGTCTTCAAATACTACGAAGTCATTCTGATCGACCCCTTCAACACCGTCATCCGCAAGAACCCCGACACCCAATGGATCACCAAGGGCGTGCACAAACACCGTGAATTGCGTGGTCTCACATCAGCTGGCCGCAAGAGCCGTGGTTTGGGCAAAGGTCTATCCTACAACAAGACCATTGGTGGATCTCGTCGTGCCGCCTGGAAGAGGAACAACACCTTCATCGTTCGCCGCAAACGTTAAGAAGGCATTGTTTCTATTATTTTTTGTTGGTCGAATTCGTTATTTCTTTTGTTTATAAAGATGTTATTCTTTGAAAGGGAGATGGTTTAATTCTTTGGATCGTAATTTCGAATGTTTAAATTGTAATAATTTGATTTCTAGTTATTATATTGCTTATAGTGAATGAGTTATTGTAAAATATTCGGAAGGTCGTTAGTATGTGTCAGAAAAGCTAGTGATGTTGTATACAAGGACGTGATAAGGTTAAGTTTGAAAGCAGGAAACGGTGGTCAAGGGCTTCCGAGGTACGTAGCATTCAGATTAAACTACTTTTCATTATAAAAATAACGAAAGTAATATTGTTTTATATGATATTATAAGCTTAAAAGCTTCTTTTCTAGGTACAATGGAGTAGGAGGTAAAGGAGGATCGATTTATGTTATACCAGAAAGGAATGTCCAGTTTCAGAACGTTTATGATAAATACAGGGACAAAGGATGGGTTGTGAAGGCTGAAGCTGGACAATCAGCTCAAAAAATAAAACTCGTAGGGAATCCGGGAAAGGAAATTGTAGGTTTTAAAAAAAATCCACACTTTCAATGGCTAAAACAACTATTTTTAGTTATTTACTTTCTAATGAATGATATATTTAGGTAATAAAGGTTCCGTTAGGAGTAGAATGTGTTGATATAGGGACGAAGATACTGTTGGCGAGGTGTGTCACACCAGGAAGGAAATTACTTATAGCTAGAGGTGGACATGGGGGAAATGTTGGCAATAATTATAAGTAAGTTGTGCTCAAGATAAATGTTAAAAACTCATCAGAAACATTAAATTTTGAAAACTTTTGAATCAAAAAAAAATTTAATAACCTATAATAATATTTTTAAAACCATTATTTCAGAGGACAACCAGGAGAACATATCAGCTTGGCCATTCACCTCAAACTAAACACCAATATTGGCTTATTGGGCTTACCGAACGCAGGAAAATCGACATTATTAAAAGCATTTGTACCTAAAAGTAAAGTGAAAATCGCCAACTACCCTTTCACCACCATCAATCCTCAAGTACTGGATCTGGAGTACGAACAAGATCCAGATGAATACAAGTTTTCGTTAAGTGTGGCTGATCTACCTGGAATTATCGAAGGAGCATCGAGGAATCGTGGCAGAGGACATGCGTTTTTGAAACATCTCGAATACAGTGATATGATTGTCATGGTAGTGGATTTGAATGGATTCCAATTGTCTAATGATCTTTCGGAACCGTTTAGGTAAGAATAACTAATTTGTTATGTATATTTGTCATTTAGGAATGCTCTAGAGTCAGTGTCAGTACTATGTCAAGAAATGGAAAACTATGATGCTAGATTGACCCGAAAACCGTTAGTTGTCGCTTTAAATAAAGTCGATTTGTTTGGGCAAGAAGTGAGTTTTAAATATTTTTTTTGGTCAAAAAGTCCTCAGAATTCCATTTTTTGGCTTAAAATTGCGCAGAATTCTTTTTTGGCCCAAAAGTTCTCAAAAAATTATTTTTTAAAAACTACTATATTTTTCAGAAAGCCCATGAAATCGTGCAAAAACTAAAATCAAAAACATGGTGGAACGAAGTGCCTGAGGAAATAAGGCCCACAACCCGGGTGAAGTTTGTCGATGTGATTCCAATCAGTGCTAGATCGAAACAAGTAGATGAACTCAAAGAATGCCTACGGCAGGTTCATGACAATTTAAATGAACCTAAGCCAATGGCATTCAAAAAGCACGAAACGGAATCGGGTGAGATTATGATCTGAATCAACTTTGTTAAGTTTATATGTTGTTATGGCATTTTTTGTATATTTTGCTGATAAAATTAGGTAATATTTGGAAAAAGTTTGAAAATTTTCTTTTAAATTTAATATTTTTCATTGGAAATGAGGATTTTTTTGCTTTTGAATTGGAAACGAGGATTTTATCGATTTTGCATTGGAAATGAGGATTTTATTAATTTCTCACCGCAATGAAAAAAGGTTTATTACAAAATACTCTGTATACTATACATAACTACTCTATAATATATAAGTACGGTATAATATGTATATTTCTATATATAACATGATAAAAACGTAAAAATTTGGCAAAACTGCGTATGTCATTTGATATAAACATATGTTCGAATACCCGTTAATGTTAAGCTAAAGAGGAGGATACATGTGAGTTAGTTTGGAGAAGCGTAGACAAGATAGTGCTGAGGAATCACAGGTTAGTAAGACGTGGTAACCGGATGGACATTTGGGTCAAAAATTTATGTTCTATGAATTTTCCAAAAAATTGACCAAAAAATGAAATTCTGAGGACTTTCAGACCGGTCAATAAAATTTTGAAAACTTTTTGGCCAGAAAACAAAATTCTAGAAACTTTTTGACCAAAAGATGGAATTCCAAGAAATTTTAGACCAAAAAATCTAATCTCCAGACACTTTTTGACCGTGAACAACGTTTTAAAACTTTTAGGCCAAAAAAAATCTTAAAACTTTTCGACCGATAAACTAAATTCTGAAGACTATCGACCCAAAAAATTAAATTCTATGAACTTTTTGACCGGTATGACTTGTTAACCAGAGTCGGGTTTTGGTAGGTGTTGTTCGAGGACTTCCTGCCATTTATCGACCGCTTTGCTGTTCTCTATCCGGAATTCAATATGAATTGATTTTCGGTCGGTTTTGATCTGGTTCTGATGTTCCAGTACGAATATTGAGCCTCCGTTCTCCGCATCTTTGACTTCCAAACTGAATCCGAGTATTAGGTACGATTCGACCGGTTGATTGTCCTGGAATGAAACGTTAAAAATATTTAAAAGATTTTTTTTAAAAACTATTTTTTAGTCCAAAAGTTTTTAGAATCTCATTTTACGGTCCAAAAGTTCCCAGAATTTATTTTTTGGTCCAAAAATCCTTAGAATTTTCTTTTTTCGACCCAAAAACCTCATAAACAGCAGTTATCACCAAAATTTAAGATTTTGTACTTTCCGGTCCAAAATTTCGTAGAACCTAAGCAAAACTCACAAATTCAGCGTCGTAAAAGTTGAGGAAGAAGCTTTGGTGAAACCTTGCCCATTTCACGCTTTCTTCGCCTCGTTTTCTCAACAGTACTCGTCCTGTGACCAGTACCATTTCCTGTTCGGTCAGTGGTGCCATCACTCGTCGCAAATGTTGGTTTTGTGGCGGTTTGAATAGATCTTTCGGCCGTTCCGCTCTCCGGCCGTTATCGTACATGATGCGAATGCTGTCGTCGAGGGGATCGGCCCTGAATATTTTGACCAGCTCCTCGTGGTGATATTCCGGCTCTTCTGGTACGGATGGGTAGTTCCAGACCGAGCCGATGGTGTTTTGGACGGCTAGGCCGGGATTGGTCATCATTTGGGTAAGGAGGGTGGGTTTGGCGATTTGGACCATTTCGAGGGGGAAAAGGCGTAGATTGAAGAAGTCGAGCCATAAACGGTCGAAACACTCCGGGCACACCTTCACCGACTCGTACTGCTTTGCACGGACGGGCGCGTAGCCTACACAGCGGCGGCAAATCAGCTGAAAATGTGAAATTTTAGTTAAAATTAAAAAATGGTACACTTGGTACCTCTAGTGACCACTGGTACACTCTCAATTTTTTTTCAAAATCTGTATTTACAATACAAAATAAACTAAAAACCCTCATTTCTACAAACTTTTCGACCAATCCTTACCCATCCACAATTTCGGCAGTGATGTCTTCTCAACACAACACTGAATTTCGACTCGCACCCATTCATCAGACACTTTGTGGCCTTGTTATCAGGTATCCACAACGCATCCTTCACCGGGTCTTCGGCCACCGGAGTCGAAGCCGTTGATTCGATGGTCGATAACCTTGGATCCGGTTGATATTCGGATCGGGCGCGGCGTTCTTTTCGCATGGTTTTCCACGAACTTATGGACCGGTCCAGGTGTTTCATCCATTGGTCACGTTCGTTCCGCGATTTGCATATGAAAACGTGCGACTTTTTCGGATTGATCACGGCGAATTCACGGTCGTAGTCGGCGTGATCTTCGACGTGAATTCGGAGCTGTTCCACCGGGATGCGGTAAATTCGCTGAGTGTCAAAGTAATCTGATCCCAGAGAGTAGCGACAGATCAGGAGGTAGTCCGTGAACTGAAAATGGGCTTTGTAAAGAAAATTATTGCGATTTCTTGTTTTGTAAAGAAAGTTTTTGGCATTTTTAGGTTAGTAAAGAAAGTTCTTGCTACTTTGTTTCATGAAGGAGGATTTTGCCATTTTTGGTTTTGTAAAAAAAGTTATTGCCATTTTTTGTTTAGTAAAGAAAGTTATTGCCATTTTCCGTTTTGTAAACAAAGTTTTAGCACAAATCCTTACCAAAACCAAATGCCGTTCCTGAAGTTCCCTTCGGCTTTGTTTCATTAGTCGACTTTCGTAAACCAGCCGTCTCCCTGGAGCAAAAACGTCAAAACAGCCTTGTAATTTGCGATGAAGATCCATCATTTTTCGATTCGAATCTGCATCGGCCAAGCGGACGTTTATGGCTTCGGAAATTGACTTCAGTTTAGTTAGGGCTTCTGAAAAAATGAAATAAATTTGTTATTCTTACCACACTAGCCACACCCCCCCCTGAAACCAGTACTTTTCAGCCATACCACCCTCTAGTCCCCAATGTTCTTCAATACCACCCCCAAGACCTCAATGTTCTTCAATACCACCCCCTAGACCAAAATGTTCTTCAAAACCACCCCTAGACCAAAATGTTCTTCAATACCACCCCCAAGATCCCATTGTTCTTCAATACCACCCCCAAGACCTCAATGTTCTTCAATACCACCCCCTAGACCAAAATGTTCTTCAATACCACCCCCAAGATCCCATTGTTCTTCAATACCACCCCCAATATACCAATGTTCTTCAATACCACCCCCTAGACCAAAATGTTCTTCAATACCACCCCCAAGATCCCATTGTTCTTCAATACCACCCCCAATATACCAATGTTCTTCAATACCACCCCCTAGACCAAAATGTTCTTCAATACCACCCCCAAGATCCCATTGTTCTTCAATACCACCCCCAATATACCAATGTTCTTCAATACCACCCCCAAGATCCCATTGTTCTTCAATACCACCCCCAATATACCAATGTTCTTCAATACCACCCCCTAGACCAAAATGTTCTTCAATACCACCCCCAAGATCCCATTGTTCTTCAATACCACCCCCAATATACCAATGTTCTTCAATACCACCCCCTAGACCAAAATGTTCTTCAATACCACCCCCAAGATCCCATTGTTCTTCAATACCACCCCCAATATTCCAATTTTCTTCAATACCACACCCTAGACCAAAATGTTCTTCAACACCACCTCCTAAAACCAAGCTTCTACCCTCAAAACCGCCCGCAAACAACTTACTATCAGCCACCTGATACTCCTCGATATCGTCCGGCAACAACTTTTTGTACCGTTCCATGAGCAAATTGTATCGTACCACATTCTGATGTACCCCATCCAGATGCATAACCAGTGATATGCCTCGAGGTGTGAATGAGTTTAAGGATGGGTTTGAACTGAACTGGTCGGCATTGTTCTGAGCATTCAGTACTTCATCTTCAAAAAGTTTTGTCACATGGGCGAGGTCGCGGTTGTCTTCCAGGGCTTTGGTAAGTTCCTCGCAAATCGACTGTTTTTCTTTTAGAAACTCGCTACAGATCTTGAGGTAGTCGGCTAGTTTCAGGAAAACGGAAGCAAAGTCTGGGTATCTGGAGTCCCTGAAAAGGTTGTTTATGACATTATTAAGTTCTTCATCTTAGGGGGGGGGGGAAATGTAGATTGGAGATCAGATAGTAAAGTCAAAAGTATTGTTGTTCAAATAATTTTGCGCTCCCTAACCTTAAAAATTCGCTCTGAGAGCGGAGAATTATTAGAACAACCTAATAGCAGTAAAAGTAAAAAAAGGCAAGCCTCAATCCCAAAAGAAATATTAACGACAATGTCCCCCCACCCCCTCCCAAAAATTAAAAAAATTACCACTCCCAGACAACAAAAAGACCCGCCCAGTCCTAATTAAATTTTAAAACACTAATTTCCTACCATTTCTGATACTTCTGCCCAAACTCTGTCAAAAACACTTGGTGAACATTCAAGATCAAATTCAGATGTCGAGCCAGCCGCTCCAAAACGTGTGGTCGACCATCGGTCGGCGGTGTCAAGGCTTGTCGATTCGTTCTTCGAATAAATCCGTCGATGTAATTTGGAAAATAAACGGCAATGTTGCGTAGTAACTCGACGTAGTTCTTTTGCATTTTGTAGAATTCGTGAATCAGTCCGTGTAGGTCTTTTAGGCGGTGTCGCTAAAATTTTAAAAAATTTCAAAAAAATTTAAAATAAAAAAAATGATTTTCTGGTCCAATAGTTCTCAGAAATTCATTTTTCGGTCCAAAAGTTTGTAGAATTGCATTTTTAGCCCGAAAAGTTATCAAAATTAGATCTTTAGGTATAAAAGTTCAAAATTTCATTTTTTGGATCTAAAGTTCTTAGAAATTCACTTTTCGGTCAAAAAGTCCATAGAATTGCATTTTTAACCCAAAAATTTTTAAAAATTAGATCTTTAGGAATAAAATTTCATTTTTTAGTTCGAAATTTCGTATAATTTCATTTTCAGGTCCAAAGGTTCTTAGAATTGCAATTTCAGTCAGAAAAATTATCAAAATTAGACCTTTAGGTATTAAATTTCAAAATATAATTTTTTTGTCCAAAGGTTCTTAGAATTTCATTTTTCGGTCCAAAAGTTCGTAGAATTACACTTTTCCCTAACGATAATTCAAATATATTACCTCTTTTTCACCTTCAACATTGTATTCGAATATCTCCAGATCGACATCTTCTGACAAAGTCGACGTACTTGGAGATGACTCCAGTATTGATGGACAGCTAAAAACACATTTCATAATTAAAACTATCCATCCTATTTTTACTAATGACACTCAAAAACTTACCCAATCCTATTTTTACTAGTGACATTCAAAGACCTACCCAATCCTACTTTTACTAGTGACACTCAAAAATTGTTGTGTTAGTCTCCGATCTTTGCCTCCGTCGAATGATTCCGTCTTCAATGGTACTGGTGGTTCACTTTTGCACCAATTCTGGGCCGTTCGGTTGATTTTCGAGCTTTGCGGCCGCATTCGACCAACATCTGGAGACAATATCGGCCTGAAAATGGGTTGGGCATGAATTTATGTTAAAAATGCGTTTAGTAAGCCATAAAATTTGAAATTGGCATAAGTTTAGTAAATGTGAACATTTTATTCTAAAAATTCAAGAAAATTTTAAAAATTGAAATATTTTTTTATTTCGGTATTTGACTACTATAAAAAGCCACAGTTCGACAAAGTTTTTAGTTTGTAGCTACATTTTCGAAAAAGTTATGATAAAAAATGTCACCAAAATCCAACCAAATTCGAACTTTTTTGAATTTTCGACATTTTCAAACACTCATATCTCTGCCAGAACTATCCATATACCCACCAAATTTTCAGTAAATACACAAAATTGAATGTTCTACAAAACCTATTAACAAGGTCCCCAAAAACTTTCAAAAACCCCAAAAACTTACTGTACAGTAGACAACTTCCTCAAGATTCCTTTGGTCTTCATTTCCTCCATAATACTCGAATGTAGCTGTTTTGTTCTGCCTGTAACACTGTTTTTCCTTGATGGAAACTCTTCGAAAACTTCTTCGTAATCAGATTCTGAATCTTCTAAATCCTTGGTTGTATCAGCGACCGATAAAGATGGTAAATTTGGTACACTATCTGGTGTTTTGTCATTTACAACAATATCTTCCGTTGTATCTGCCTCATTTTTCGATGAACTAGTGCCATTTAGTCCATCTTTAGTACTACCATCAGTACCACGTTCACCATCTACATTACCACCACTAGTAATATTATGTACCATACTCAAATTAGGGCCACTTTCGCCGTTCTCGACCAAGATCGAAGGTAACATATTACCAGTGAGATGGCTGAAAAAGCAAAAAAGTCAAAGAAGAAATATGTTTTTGATAGGTTTTGATTGAAAGTGATGGGAAATGGCTCCCTTCAGTTCGAGCTTGAACGTGAAAATAAAAATGATTGAAAAATAGGCTGCTAACATGACGAGGTCAAGATTTATGACGTTGATCATTTTTTAATTCAAAACAAACTTTTTAAATTTAATTCTTTAGTCTAAAAGTTCATAGAATTTTATTTTCAAGGCCTAACCATACAAAGTATAAGTCTACTAAGCCTCCAAAGACGATGCCTACTAAGCATAAGTCTAAGTCTACGGAGCGTAAGCCTACTAAGCCTAAGCCTGCTAAGCCTACTAAGCCTAAGCCTACTAAGCCTAAGCCTACTAAACCTAAGCCTACTAAGCCTAAGCCTACTAAGCCTAAGCCTAATAAGCCTAAGCCTACTAAGCCTAATTCTACAAATCCTAAGCCTACTAAACAAAAGCCTACTAAGCCTAAGCCTACTAATCCTAAGCCAACTAAGCCCATGCTTACTAAGACTATGCCTGCTAAGCCTAAGCCTTCTAAGCCTAAGCCTACTAAGCCTAAGCTTACTAAGACTAAGCCTACTAAGCATCAGCCTGCTAAACCTAAGCCTACTAAGCCTAACTCTACTAAGCCTAAACCAACTAAGCCTAAGCCTAATAAGCCTAAGCCTAAACCTACACATCAATAATAAGCTGAAGCCTAATCAAAATTCATTTTTAATCAAAACCTTATCATCTGTATTACCTAAAAAAAACAAATTTACCTTAAGAAATCCAGCAGTTTAATGTACCACTCTTCAAGCATTTTAAAAATTGGCAGCAAATCAATATTCGCATGCGAAAATCAAATATTTTTTCCCAAAAAACACCTAATATTCGTTCGTTTTGTGCATACAATTGTATTTACTTTATCACCTCTTCTCGTGACAGCGTCAAACATAATTTATGCTCGTTTGAAATCAGGAACGAACCCCGATTTTTTGATTAAAATTGAGTTAATCCTTTCATAATTACCAATAGTACCATCTACTTGAAGTAAAAGTGGCAGTAAAGCCAAACTAGTTAGGGTTTTGGCAGGAGCGAGTGGATCCACCCCGCAAAGCCAATCCGTAAATTTACCCCGCCCGCTTACTGTCAGAACTTTTTTAAAAATTTAACTTGCTCTCTGTTCACTTAAAACCCACTAATAACCAAAAAAAAGTTTTACCCTCCTCCGCTCCCACACAAACAAATCTCTACCCCCCCCTCCCACCACCCCCAACCAAAAAATCGTTATATTGTACTTTTACCGCCCTGTGTACAGTTATGAAAAGTGAAAACATAACAAAAAATAAGCGCCCTTAAACGTCCGAAACTCGTCGAAGTAAATCGCAAAACAAATAGAGCACCCAGACGATATTATACATGGTGAGCTACCTCCAAAAACGCAGTTTTTGGAAGATTAAAACAGTTGGTATTTGGAAGTATATTCACACTATGCTCCAACTTATCTTCCACTGTGTTCTAACTTATTTTGGCTATATATTACAACCTAACTTGTTACCTAATATAATATAGTAATATGTCATATTATTATATCCTACCTCAACTGACTGTCAAGTTTCTTGGCCACAGATCTGACTGATGAATTCAGATAAATCCCCAGTTTTGACGATGTTGATTTGACCAAAGATTCTGAAGGCTTTGACGGTAATGAAGGTGGTAACGATGGTACACTTTGAGCTTTTGATGGTACAGGTAAAACACGACCGTTTAATGGTACAGATGATTGCTGGTGACCTTCTGAAGCTGTAGAATCTTGAATCTGCCCTTTTGAAGCTGGAGAATAAAAAGTTCTGGCTTCTGAAGCAGTAGAATCCTGACAACCAGATCGTGACGACGTCAAATCCTGAATCCGGCCTTCTGAAGCCGTAGAATTTTGAATCTGACTTTTAACAACTCCAGGACTTGAATTCAAGCCACCACCTCCAAGGTTTTTATCCCCAGACTTCCGATCTCCAGAATCCAACAATGAAAAGTCAGCTTTAGAAGGCAACGACGGTTTTTTAGGTAACACTGGCTTTCTTGGCAACGGCGGCAGATCCGACGGCCTTCGAGGCAACGATGGTGACACTTTTTTTGAAACACCTCTCAATCCATTCGATGCGCTCTTCGGAACATTACCTAAAAATTTTAGGTAATTATTTTGAGCGAGATTGAAGAGCAACGTAAAATAAGTTGTTCCTCAGACAAAATATCCTCATTTCTTATTTAAAATGATAAATAATGTTTAGTTTAAATGATAAAATGTAAGAATATTCATTAATATTGACACAAATTAAAAAATTTTAGGTAACACTTCAAAAATGAGCCAATCAGCTGTCTAGTCTAAAAAACAAATAATAGCAAAAATAAAGCCCGATTTTAAATTCAAAACCCTAAAACTTTCTATTTCAAAAATTTCTCCCAAAATAAATCCTCATTTCCAATGTAAACAAAGCAAAACGTCCATATTATCCATAATTTTTCAAAAATAGACGTTGTGATTCACCTTTTGACAAACAAAACAACAGCGATTAGGCAGCAAATCACGTGATCCAATAAAGAAACTCAAATAAAACTCTAAAATCCCAAAATATCTCGAAAAAATTGACATACCCGGCTCAGCGCGACCACTCAGCACCAGTCGTTGGGAGGCGAACAAACTTCGAACTTGCTCAAAGTCGCGAGAACTTTGATCGATCAACTGATCCACACTCATTTAACCATTGATTTGCTTGAAATTGTGCATTTTTGATTAGCTGATTAAAAACATTTCCGAAAAATCAAAGGAAGTTCCCGAAAATGCGTCAGTCCAGTGTAACATGCATGTTAATAAGGTAAATTAGAAAAGAAAATTGAAAGTTTTTAATGAAAATTTTAATTTTGAGGTATAAAAGCACTGTGATCAATTCTAAAAATTAAAATTTAAAAAAAAACCTGTTTTAAAAAATGTCATCATGACGTTTTTTATACTTAAAGATAAGACGAAAATACAATCATTAAAAAATACTCAAAAATTTTTGACAGGCTTTAAAAATATAGATAAATTTAAAAATCTCCTTTTTATCAGTAAGATCAAGCATTAAAAACATGTCATCATGACAATATTTCTATAGATTTAAAACAACAAAAGTAATGACACAAACTTTTTATGGCCTTGCTAATTTATTCAAAAACCTTTTTATTAACATTTTTGTCATTTTTAAACTTTTAAGATGTCATCATGACATAATAATACAGTCATCATGACATTTTTTTAAAAAATTTCCAAACTTTTTTCAAAATGAAAACTTTAATAGAAAAACCCGTCATTTGACAAATTTAAACGTTATTAAAGTGAAAAAAAAACCGATTGATATTGTTCACGGAACACCTTTGAGATCAATCGACTGCGATAAACCCAAAAAAGTGTCATAAATCAAAGCCGTTGCCCTGAGGGTCGAACTGCAATTAATCCCTCGAAACAGCTTAAACCCCCCGTCGTCGAGTTGAACTGTTTGCGCGGCGTCAAGGTCGGTAGTTGTTGTATCAGAGTTTAAAAGGGGTGATTCATTTAAAAAAACAAGAAAATTTCTCTAACCGCCCTCCTCTTATAATCCTTTCTCTCACCGCTCTCTTGGTTTCGCGCGCTCTTTCGTCGGGAGTTGCGGGCGAAAACATTTGATTTGCTGGCAGCCGGCTGACCACTCGTGTCCAGTTTGTCAAAATATACAAAATGAGTTGGAAAAAGGTCTGTGGTTGATTTAGCAAATGTTTTTTTGAAATAGTTTTGTCATAAATTTAAAAAATGGCTTATGAAACTTTTGATCATGTTGTTTTAGGTGGGAAATGAGCTGATTTGAAGGAGAAATCACATTGTTTTAGATAAGTTTGAAGGATGAAACAATGGGAAAACATCTGTAACATGATATAATGTTTAAAGGTTGTTTTAAATTATGTTGAGAAGATGAAAAAACCCTAGACTTAAGCCTAACATAAAAAATGCATCACAACGTAAATCCAAAATGAAAGTCTAAATACATTTGAAATGACATAAATGTAATCCTAATTAAAAAATGCCTTTTAAGCTTAAGCCTAAATATAAAATCCCTATTGTTGTCACACATCATAACAGGAAACGTTTTTTAGCCTTCAACATGACAGAGTAAATGTCACTTTAAAGATGACTGAAAACAACAAAAACCCCGGGGCGTTTTGTTGGGTTAGTAATTAAAATTTTGTTACTTACTGGCACACCAGGCCTTTCGGTTTCGTATATTAATATATGGTTTAAAGATTTGATTTTAAAAACCGTCTATGTTTACTAAGCCTAAGCTTACAAGGAAGAGACCTACTAAGTCTGTGCTTACTAAGCCTCAGTGTTTATTAAGAATAAACTTACTAAGTTTACTAAACTTAATACTACTAAACTTAAGTTTACAAAGCCTAAGGCTACAAAGCTAAAGATTACTAAGCCTAAACTTACTAAGCCTAAGCTTACTAAGCCTACTAAGTCTAAGCCTACTAAGGTTAAGTCTATTAATCTTAAGTTTACTAAACCTAAGTTTACTAAGCCTAAGTCTACTAAACCTAAGCCTGCTGAGTTAAACCCTTTTGAGCCAAAGACTATTCAACTAAAATATAAACTGAAAAGTCTATCTTTCTCTATATAAAACCATTATATAATGCAATATTTGTTAATAAGTTTGTGTGACATTACCTAATGTTGTTGATATGATACAACAACATAGCCTTAGAGAAATTGTTAGAAATAGTATTACGCAACTTTTTATTATGTAATAGTATGGTTTTATATAATATATGCCTTGGTGTAAAACGACCCACCAAAAATGACTGCGAGTGCTGGGATATCACACCATATTTCCGCAAGGTATCGTCGGGTATCTGACATAACTTATATGTATTTAATTTTATATTCGGCTGTTGTAGACATTATTATTTCTTATTAGGCTTACGCCTAAGTTTTAAGCCTCGGCCTAAGCCTACGCTTACTAAGTTTAAGTCTACTAATTCTAAGCCTACTACACTTAAACCTACTGAGCCTAAGCCTACTAAGTCTAAGCCTACTAAGTCTAAGTCGTAAAAAACTCTCTTCGTAATGCTTGAATACGTTAAATCCGATTCCACTACTAAGCTCTAAATTCGCCTAACCTATTCTAACGTGCCTACCGTGCCAAATTGTATCTTAGTCCCATAAACACTTAATGACATCCGGCTGCCCGCAAAGTTTGCGCATTCAAGTCCCTGAGGGTTAAATAATTTATTTTAGAACAAACATTGCAGTTACTAACCCCATTCTGTTTATCATTTATTCATTTCCAAATGTAAATTAAGCTAGGCCACACTTTCATTTTGGCCTTGAAATGAAGTGTTGGGTAGTATTGTACTCAGGATTTGTTTTTTCATTGGTAGATTACTGTATTTTGGGAGCAATGATTTTTTTTAAATTTTGTTTTTTAAGGTTTTTTTTAGTTTTTAGGCTTATCGTTTGTTGTTTAGGCTTATATCTAGCTTTTTGGTTGGTTAGGCTTATGTTTAGTTTTTAGGTTTATATTTTGTTGCTTAGGCTTATATTCTTTTTTTTTTTATGCTTATCTTTTGTTGTTTAGGCTTATATTATATTTTTAGGCTTATTTTTTGTTGTTTAGTCTTATCTTTAATTGTTGGGCTTATCTTTTGATGCTTAGGCTTATACTTAGTTTTTAGGCTTACATTTGCTTTAAAGCTTAATTTTTTTTCTAGGCTTATATTAAGCTTAAAAAAGATATAAAAAGTTTTGAAGTTTAAATTTATTTAGGCTTAAAGTTGATGTTTAAAACTTAGGACATAGTAGTACAATTTTTCCAACTATCAACATTGACATTTCTATATTGTCATAACAAAGTAGGCAATTATTTTCTGTTTTGTTTTTTGAAAAGGCTTAACAATAACTATCAATTATGGTTACGTATTTGCATTTATATGCTTTACATACTAAGTATTACTTACTCGAAAAATACTAGGTATAGGGTGGGGTAGGGTAGGGTAGGGTAGGGTAGGGTAGGGTAGGGCAGGATAGGGTAGGGTAGGGTAGGGTAGGGTTAAAGTTTTGTTTAAATTTTCAAAATCCTAATTTTTAAAATTTAATTTTCACAACAGTTTTATTAAAGTTAAGCCGGATTATCAATTTTTGCTTAAGTGGTATATGACCTTCTGCACGTTTTTTTAAAGTATTAATGAAAAACGAGTATTTTAAAACGATTTTTAATTAAAACTGTTTCAAATTCCCGTTGATATTTGATGAATGCAAGGCTTCTATATATTTTTAGACCGGAGAACGTAATAGTTTTCAAAATTTTTTAAAAATTTTTGTTTAAAAAGTTGGCACTGTTTGTGCTGTAAGGAAAGTTCTTGCCATTTTTATAGCCCATAATAAGCTGATATATTTTTTAAATTCAGAGGACATTTCATGTTCATTGTTTTTGGTTCTTCTATAGAACATAACCATGGATGAATTACGTGCCTTTTGAAGACGACAATTAAAAATGTCGACTTGTTTAGTACATACTATGTTATTAAGCGTGACGATCTTTGTGTTATGTCTTGACTTCCGTGAATAGTGCTATGATATAAACAAGATTTTGGAACAGTAGACCTATAAAATTTAAGCTTAAGGTGATTGGGTCTATTTGTACAAAACTTAAGCCTGTTAAACCTAAGTCTACTAGGCTTTAATCTGATAAGAGGAAGCTTATTAAGCCTACGCCTAAAGAAATTTAGCTTAACCTTACTAAACTTATAAAGTTTAAGTTTGTGTAGCCTAAGCCTACTAAGCCTAAGCCTACTAAGCCTAAACCTACTAAGCCTAAGCCTACTAATCCTAAGCCTACAGCCTAAGCCTACTAAGCCTAAGCCTACTAAGCCTAAGCCTACTAAGCCTAAGCCTACTAAGCCTTAGCCTACTAAGCCTAAGCCTACTAAGCCTAAGACTACTAAGTTTAAGCCTAAGCTTATTAACTAACTCTAAGCTTACTAAGTCTAACAAGTAAGCCTACTTAACTTGAGCCCGCTATAGTTAAGCTTGTCAAACTTAAAGGACCAGTTCGCCCATTCAAATATCATGGGCATTCTGTCGCAAAAATTCGACGTTCATTTTTTTTCGCAAAAAACCTGAGCAGGTCGGTCCCAAATTGGAAAATTCATTTCGACACCGACCCACTCACGGGAAAAATGATTTTGATTGAAATTGCCTGATTTTCGACGCTTTTTGCGACAGAATGCCAATGGTATATGAATGGGCGAACTGGTCCTTTAATCCTGTTCAACCCAAACTTACTAGGCTTAAGCTTACTAAGCCTATATCTGTATCTACCAAGCTTAACTCTACTAACCCTATGTCTCTAAACCAGCTTTTTCTCTTGGCTCAAGTAAAAATTTCCAAAACTTTGGGTATTTAAATTTTTGTTTCTAATAAAACATGCCAAGAACAAGTCCCAGAACAAGCCCAACGCACTCGTATTTATAATTGATATTTGCTGTTTCTTTTTCGCCACCAAAACATTTTCCGTCTCGAGAACATCACGGTCCTAATTGGACGTGCGAAAAACACCGAATCCAGTCGGAATTAATTCTTGCTGCTTCAGATGAAGACGCGGAACAACGTTATTACTAATTGGGCACGTTCACGGAATGCGCTTAGTTATGATACGTTGCAGTATGGGGAGATACTGCTGAGTACGTGGGAGAATACAGTAAATCAGGCGGAACGGTGGGGATTAGGCTTATCGTGTTGTTGTGGTAACTTATATGCCATTCTGTGAAGGGGGTTGTTGTAAGTTATGGCTTCTTGTAATGTTGGCAGTCAACTTTGAATTTAGAGGTAACGATTGAGCTAGCGATTTTATGAAGAGATAGACTGGTGGACTAGTGCATGATATTGTAGGATAGGGCAGGACATGGTAAGATACAATAGGGTAACGGAGGATAGGGTAGGGTAGGGTAGGGTAGGGTAGGGTAGGGTAGGGTAGGGTAGGGTAGGGTAGGGTAGGGTAGAGTAGGGTAGGGTAGGGTAGGGTAGGGTAGGGTAGGGTAGGGTAGGGTAGGGTAGGGTAGGGTAGGGTAGGGTAAGATATTTTCTTTCTCGATTTTTGATTTTTTTCATTATTTACAAGTTTAGCTTACGTACTAAGGAAGTATTATACAGCATAATGTACTTTCGTGTTTTGTTTTTTTGTTTTCAAAGTTACATTACATTATACTTTAATTTTTATTATTTACTGTGGGAGTACTGAGCATTGTTATAACTTTGAGCATTTTTAATATAATACTCACTAACTCGGTTACGACTACAAGAGCTGCTTATTGTGAAGCTGTTTTTGACTGAAAAATTGAAATTTTGGGCGTTAGGACATTCTTTTGTGCTATGTAGCTGTTATGTATTATATTTGCAAACACAAAATCCAGCTTCTAAAGTACGTTTAGTAGGTTTGCACTATTCTATTCTTATCATCGTAAAAAATTTATTAAGGGTTTCATTTGCTATTTCTGTATAATACATATAATACATAGCAAACGACAGAATTATAGTTTGTGATCTTTGTAAACGGCCGTGTATTAAATTTAAAAATGACACTTTAAGACGTTAAAAGTCTTTAAATCGTACATAGTAAATTTTTCAACTTTAGTTTTAATGTAAATAAAACCGGAGATAGCGTTAGGGCTCTGTGCTAGGGCTCTAAGATAAAGATCTTGGGGTAAAGCTCTTGGGCTAGAGCTCTAGGGTTAGGGTTAGAAGCTAACACTAAAATCTAGGGCTAGAGCTCTGGGCTAGAGCTTTCAGTTAGGGCTCTGAGCTGGGGGATCTGGGCTAGGGCTCTGGGCTAGGGCTCTGGGCTAGGGCTCTGGGCTAGGGCTCTGGGCTAAGGCTCTGGGCTAGGGCTCTGGGCTAGGGCTTTGGGATAATGCTTTAGGCTAAGGTTCTAGACTAAGGCTAAGGCAGTAAATATAGAACCACAGTAAGTCTACCGTACTAAAATCTTAGTAATTGGGGCTAAAAATGCTTTTAAACTTTATAAATTAGGCCTAAACATTAATAAAGTTTTAACAAAGCTATTTAACAGCAAAAGCTGTTTATAATATTGGCATACATGTTATGTAGAACACGTTATTCATGGCATGGCTGAGGGATTTCGTGACGTGTGTTGTGCCCTTTATAGTCGGTCTGTCTTTGTTTATCATACAACAAAAGGCTGAATACTAGACAAAATTTATTTAAAAAAATTTTTTTTTGAAATTTAGACAAAAATTAAGTGAAAAATTAAAAAAATGTATTACTATTCGTTTTGACACATTATTTTGAAGTGTTATATATATATTGAATGTCATATTCAAAGTAAAGGGGTAAACAACCGGGCTAATATAACAGTAATTACCCAATATTGAATGGGTAGGTAAATACATGCTCTTTACTGTGTTATTTTTATACAGACAATTCTTTTTGACTTTAAAATTTAAAAAACTTGTTTTACATTGCACTGTGCGACATACAGTTAAAGTACTTCACCTGCCACGCTCAGAATCAGCTCAAAATTTTTATATGAATTTCTTGTACCACCAATAGTACCTGAATTTTAGCTCGCGCTTTTTAGTTTTAAATTCAAATCATTTTAATTTCCGCCAATTTGGCAAAGTTGGCATTGTGTTTCAAGCACTTTTTTAGACTTTCCAACTAAGCTACGCTTACAAATTTAAAAAAGTAGGTTTATTTAAAGGTATTCTACTAGAATATCAAAGAAAAACTTTTAAAAGTCAAAAAATTACAGTTATAAGCTTGAAACACAATGCCAACTTGGCGGGAAATTCAAAACTTAATTTTTTTGATTTCGATTTTTTTGAGATTGACTGGAAAGCAAGATTTAGTACTTTGCTGAAGAGGTGGTATTTGATTTATCTTTCTATATAAAAAGTTTGAAATCAATCAGGACGGTGCAGGTCGGGTACGTCCAGTACTTTCCTTGTTAGTGAACCTTTGCACTGTGCAATATTTTTTTCAGTTTTTTTAAATTTAAAAATACGTTTCCTAAAAATACTTTAAAAAACCATATTTTTAAATTCCCAAGTCTCATACTCGCCTTGTCACAACAGTTTTTAAGACAACATCTCACAGAGTATTTTTTGAAATCTTGCCATGTCTAAAGTAATATTATTATAGCTCGCCTCTTGCATATTTAATACTCTTTTATACTATTTCGTGCTATTTTTTGTTTTTTTTTCGATACAAAATTTTTTGGGTTCAAGAATAAATTTACTTTGTTATTTTTATTGACTTTTGGTGTCATATTATAGTAGGTGGTTTGGGGGTTCAATTAATTAATGCTACTAAGTAATGCGGGCTTGTTAATATAATTTTTGGTTCTAAATGAGTGGTAAGTTAGGTTACGACCTGTTTTTTTAAAATTTTTAAAAAAAAATTTGAAAATTTTAAAATTTTTTTGACCGGTCGATAATAATTCTTTTTTTGTGTTGTTTGAAGGAACAAATTTGAAAGAGCTTTCATTATGACTAAACAAAGTTAAAGTCTAGTCGTGAGCTGCAAAATTACGTTTGAGCCAAATTGTTAAGTTTTAAAAAGTAACAAAGTTTAGGCTTATTAAATTTCTTGACAACGTAGCAGTTTGAAGGTTCTTAAAGGTTTTTAAGTTTTTTAGTTTAGGTTTGCGGAATTTAGGGTAGGGTTAGGAAAAGGTATGGCTAGGACAGCGTAAGAGCCGGCTTCTATTGAAACTAAGTAAAAAAGTGTAGGGTATGATGACGTAGAAAACGTAGGGTTTGATAATGTAAGATAAAGCAAGACAGGGTAGGGCAAGACAGAGTAAGATTCAGTAGGATACGGCAGAGTAGGGTAGAATAAGACACGGAGAACCGGGCAAGACAGGGCGGGGAAGCGTACAAAAAGGCAGAGTAAGACAGGGCATGGTAGGATAGTAAGGGCAGGGTGAGATAAAGTAGGACAGGGTAAGGTAAAGTAAAGTATACATACGGCAGCGCAAGTTAAGGTGTTTCAGGGGAGGGGTACAGTAGAGTGAGGTAGGATAAGATAGGATAGGGTAAGCCTAAGTTCGGCAAGGTAAGATAGGATAAGATAAAGTAGGGTACGGTATAGTAGAATATGGTAAAGTACAGTAGGGGGTAAGGTAGGGTAGGGTAGGGTAGGGTAGGGTAGGGTAGGGTAGGGTAGGGTAGGGTAGGGTAGGGTAGGGTAGGGTAGGGTAGGGTAGGGTAAGGTAGGGTAGGGTAGGGTAGAGTAGGAAAAAAACTACTTTATAGCTACGATTGGGCTAAAATGGTCATACAGTATACCCAACTGCACTACCGTTCTTTTAATAAGCCTAGTTACAGACCGAAGTTAAGCACAAACGTTCAAGCTTTTTCAGCATTTCTAAGCATATTTCAATCGTTTACTTCGTAAAATATGTTGACTGTGCATTTAAATTTACTTCCGGTACATAATGGCCAGTCAAAGGTGAAGAATACGAACGTAAGGATAATAACTTTTGACGTTTTTATGCTATTGCAATATTGTTGATGCATAAATTTGTTATGGCATTTCATATATAACAATAGCTTCTGGGCTGAGGATGTTTTAGGGTGTGGCATGGGCCGGATGCGAGAAGGGAAAGGGAGGGGGGAGAGAAAAAAGCACTCTGTCCGCCCCCCCCAAATATTTGAAAAAGTACACATGAGGAACGGGCCAAGCCTGACATAAACTTCGGTCAGGCCCGGCCCGTTTCTCATGTCTAACCCAAAAGCCCTAGCCTGAAACCAAGACCCGGCCTGGTTCCACGTAAAAAAATCGGGCCGGGCTTGAAAATTGTTCCGGAAAGGGGGGGGGGAGATGTGCTACAAAATTTACGGGTTGGTCGACCTCCCTTTCACCCCCCCCTATCCCCCTCCCTTCCTAGACCCCGATCTCCAGCTTGGCCCTGACCACTGCCATATCAAACCAATTTTGTTGCAATTTCTAGGAACCGCCATTTATTACCTAATTACCATAATATTTGCAAGTATTTTTGCATAATTTAGTATTTGTTTAATGCGTGGGAATTTGCTATGATGTGTATAAAGTGCGTGATTATCCAAGAACTTGGTGTAATTTGTAAAAGTTTAGGTTGTAGACTGGTGAGAACATGAACTTCCAACTACCAGCAACCTCGCTTCATGTTTCTTCCGATTATCGTGGACGTACGGTAAGTTACTGTAGTTACAAACTGATGTTTTTATTTTAGCCTCAAGCCCAAAGCCCTATTCCCAAAACTCTAGCCTAGAGCTTTAGCCCAGAGACCTAGCCCTAGCCCTAGCCCTGAAGCCTTAGCCCAGAGCCCTAGCCCTAGTTTTCATCTTAGCTTTAGTCCTGGTCCTGGTCGTGGTTTTGGTCGTGGTCCTGGTCCTGGTCCTGGTCCTGGTCCTGGTCCTGGTCCTTGTCCTGGTCCTTAGTCTTAGTCCTAGTTTTAGTCTAAGTCCTAGTCTTAGCCCTAGCTTTAGATCTAGCTAACTTCGATTTTAGCCCAAGCCCTATTTCTAGCTCTAATCCACTCTCTAAGACTAAACTAAAATTTTAGCTCCGCCGAACCTCGTCCCTACAACTACCAAATGAAGTCGAGAAGCTCAAGCTTCAGAAGCCGTTTGGCGTTGTGGTCTCAGCTATTTCTAGTATAAAAAACAGTACTATGAGTGTATATGCATCGACATTAAGTGCAGTAGGACTACTAGATGCTGGTGGACCACCGGATCGACCGCTGAACTTGTACAATACTATGAAACGATACAAATGCTGTTTTGGAGTATGTAAACTGAAGACAGCATCTGCTGTGATTGGCATGGTGTCAGCGCTGTATCCTGTTGTCAGTAAGTGTTTAAAATACAAAAAATCGATTTTAAAACTAATTTTAAAAAAATTTTTTTAATTTTAGTACTATTTATATGGTGCCATTATGAGCGACAAAAGCACAACAGAATGGTTATACCTATATCAATACCAGCATTGTTATTTATTGTGTACAAAGTGCTATCTAGCCTTGTAATGCTAGCGGGTATAATATGGAACGTACAGTATCTCTTGATACCTTTCATGATAAATTTGGTAAGATATACACTACCATTCCCTACCCTATCCTACCCTACCCTATCCTACCCTATCCTACCCTACCCTACCCTACCCTACCCTACCCTACCATACTATACCGTACCCTACTTTATCTTATTCTACCTTACCTTGCCAAACTTAAGCTTACCCTATCCTACCTTACACTACCTCACGCTACCGTACCCCAACTTATCCTACCTCACTATACCGTATTCTCCCCTGCAATATCTTACCTTACGCTACCGTACCTTACCTTATCTTAATTTGTTGTATCATACCCTAGCTTACAATTGTGTATAATACCAATTTAAGGTCCTAAATATAATGGGAGCGATGGGATTAGGCATCTTCTTAATGTTATCCAATGACAAACTTGGTACTCAACTGTTCCCAGCATTCGCCGTATGTTCGGTTGCTCTCATCGCTATGTACTTATGGTTCTTGGCTATCACTTTTATGACATTCGTTTTAATACGAGACAAGAAGCGCCTGCGGAAAGGTCGCTTCACATTGATCAATCAGGACGATCGCTCTGTACATTACCTTGAACGTGTTAATAGTGCCCAATTTTAAATTATTTCATATAAAGTTATTGTTTTTGATTTTGGAAATTACTGTGATGTGTTTATCGGTATCTTGCCTTGATGATAAAGTAACGTAAGGAAGTGTTAAGCTTGGTACACAATTATAGGCTTATTACACAAGTTTAGGCTTAGCTGGAGAGAATTTTAGGCTCATTATACAAAGTTTAGGCTTAGCAGCAGATAATTTTTGGCT
Organism: Bursaphelenchus okinawaensis; assembly: GCA_904066225.2. NCBI lineage: Eukaryota > Metazoa > Nematoda > Chromadorea > Rhabditida > Aphelenchoididae > Bursaphelenchus > Bursaphelenchus okinawaensis. The sequence goes on along the minus strand of CAJFCW020000004.1, from coordinate 11,277,910 downwards.
TATTACGCAAGTTTAGGCTTAACTGCAAAGAATTTTGGGTTCAGCAAACGATTTTAGGCTTATTACGCAACTTTAGGCTTAGCTGCAGAGAATTTAAAGCTTAGCATACACTTTTGGGCTTATTACGCAAGTTTAGGGTTAGTTCCAGAGAATTTTAAGCATATTACGCAAGTTTAGGCTTAGCGGCAGAAAATTTTAGATTCAGCAAACGATTTTAGGCTTATTACGCAAGTTTAGGCTTAACAGCAGACAATTTTAGGCTGATAACGCAAGTTTAGGCTTGTCACGCAGCACACACTTTTAGGTTTATTACGCAATTATAGGCTTAAGTGCGAAGAATTTTAGGCTTAGCCGGGCAGTTCAAATAGGGTAGAATAAGATAAGGTGAGGTAAGGTCAGGAAGGGTAACTTAAAGTAAGATAGGGTAAGGCGGAGTAAAGTAAGAATGACTAATAAAAATATAAAACGGTACCAGCTGACCGTTTGGTACAAACTGGTGCTGTTTTCGCTTGTTTATTTTCGTCTCCCTGAACAAAAAGAACTTAAAAATAGACGAGAAAATATAAAAAAGTGGAGAGAAGGAGCCTCTGCGTTGAAAAGGGCTCACTCTTCCTTCGTATTCCACTCCGAGAATCGACATGTGATGTATTCGCCGCACACTGTCTGTTACCTTTTTTAATCTACTGTAACTTCTTTCGTTTTTAATATTTTTATACAAATTTTACATATTTTGTACAACGTTTAAAAACCTTTAAAATGGTGTCACTTTCATCTCTTACAGGTATCTCCTACAAAAGTTATGGCCTTTTTTCTAGTATTGACTCAAGTTTTTTTCTCGGAAAATTTGCTCGAAACTGAAAATTTTAATCGAAATTATCGTATTTTCAACGTGTGTAAATGCTATTTTTTCTAGGTTTATATCAAGTTTAGAGTTTAATTTTTATTGTCATTCGTTTTTGTTTTCACTTTTCTTCAAAATTTATGTTTTTCGGGCGTTGATTTATATTACACTAGGTATACTTGATGTTTTACGCGCTGTATTTTCTTATTGCGTTTAGCAATTTGCATGAAACTTTAGTTAAATGTTTTAGATAATCTGTTAATATTATATCTAAAGGTTCGTTTCAGTTGGCAATGAAATGTTTGAACTGTGAAAAGTTTTATATTACACTAGGTGTACCAGATGTTTTGAAAGCTGTAACTTTTTTTTGCCGTTGTTATTTAGAATGAAACTTTACAAAAATGTTTTAAAGACTATTTTTATAAGTTTCCCAAACTTTTGTTATATTTGGGTACGAACTTTTTGTGATATGGATAATTTTATATTACACTAGAGGCTGAAACCGAAAATTTTGATTTTTAAACTATTGTATCTTTTTGAAAATTGTATAGATTCTTGTAAAATTTTACAGTGGTATTTATTAACGTATTAGTGCTATACTAACAAAATTTCGTTTGGTTTCATGCACAAATTTTCAAGTTATAAACGTTTAATGTTATGTTGTTTTAGGTCATGGGCCGCCCGTATATCCAAGTACCGAATGGAAGTTACGTTTTTATATGCAAGCAATGCCGTACATTTATTGCCAGCAGCGATCATTATTGCAGCGACGCGTTTCAAGGTGAGATTTTATGGTTTTGTAACCAAGTTTAACATAATATTAAGTGTAATATAATTTGATGAAGCCAAATTTTTTAGCTCAAACTGGAAAAGCCTTTTTATTTCAAAAGGTCTACAATATAACGAAATCAAGCGTTGAAAAGAAGCATATGCTTACTGGTGATCACATGGTACGGGACATATTTTGCATACAGTGCAAGGTGGGTTACTGTAACATTTTTACATTAAAACCCGTCTTTTATATAAAAGTTCAAAAAATTGTGGTAATCTAATCGTTTCCAGACTAAACTTGGCTGGATGTACGAACTGGCATACGAAGAGAGTCAAAAATACAAGGAAGGTCAATATATCTTGGAATGGTCGTTTATATTTTGCATGAACAACGAAAACGACCGTGCCGACAACATCCCAATGGTCGACGATGAGGACGAAACAGTCGATATTGTGATGCAACGACTACTGCCAGATTATATCGTCAACAACGGAATGCCTGAAGAACAGGTTGTGTTGCAATATCCGAGTAGTCGCCGATATGGTAGAAATCATCATAACTATCACGGGTCTTAAAACAAATTGTAAAATGATGGAGTGGATGGTAAGATGAACAGTTTATCTACCTCGACATTTATGGCCTTATTGTGTACATATTGGTGAAAAATATTGAATTTCTATTGTACATTATTATCATTTTGTTATGAATTGAAAATTATATTGTTGTACATTATCATATATTGTTTTTGGTTTTTTGTAAAAATAATAAACATTTATTATTGATTTTATATTAATTTTAAATTTATTTAATGATTTTTTTTAATTCCAATAAATTTTTGATACTTCGTCACGAAATTCAATATTGACATTTAATTTTTTAGTTTTTTGTTAAAAATAACTTCGAGTACAACTGTTTAGCAATAGACAAAGTAACATTAAAAGAAGTTTGTTATTTTAAAAAAGTTTTTAGCCTTTTATATAACTATATTTTCTTACTTTTGCTGTTTATGTTATACATGTTTTCTCTTTTGCTAGTAAAATAGCTTTTTCCCATATTATTATTGAAATATACACCTCTATACCTTTAAAATGAACTCATTCATTACCTGCTGACGCGTTTTTTTGTTATATTTAAGAAAAAAAGTTAATTGTGGCGTGCATTGTAAAGTAATACTTTCAGATAATGGGCCGAGTGTATCTTGAACACGGCGGCGGTGGTATAACATACCATTGCGAGCGGTGTTACACATATTTGTCTAATGAAAACTGGTTACAATCTACGGCATTTCAAGGTAATTTTTTGTGTTTTTTGATTCAAGTTTAGGTGTGATATGATATAGGTATGGATAACTTAAAATATCTATAACTACTTTTTAATAATACAAAGCCACTTTAAACTTTGTAAGAACGGAGTTTATGGTTTATTCTAACAACAAAATACGTTTCAGGGTCTACCGGTCCCGCGTTCTTGTTCAGCGACGTAAAGAACGTTGACGTATCCAAAGCTGATACGAGATCCATGATAACAGGAGAACATGTGGTTCGGGATGTGTTTTGTAAAAACTGTAGCGCAAAAGTGGGGTGGATGTATGAATTTGCTTACGCTGAGAGCCAACAATACAAAGAAGGTAGGGACACAGGTTTTTAATGATTATGATGTTTGTAATCATAGTTTGTTATACCTGATGCATTTAAATAGGATATTTGGTATTGTGCCTCTGGATATTGTTTTTATTATGTTATTCTTAAAAAATACAATGTTTACTGTTTTCGAGGAAAATATTGAGCATTTTATCATAAATTTGAACAAAGTTATGACGTATTGAAGTCAACATTTTCGATGTGCTGTTATAGGTGTTTTGCTTCAATTTTTTGAAATTTTATGTTAGTAGAAAATTACATATTTATAATTATACTCTACTATAAAGCCATTGCCTCTCATCTGTCAGCTGAGGGGACTATTAATATATTCCCCTTCTGCGGCGCAACACTTGACACCAAAAAATCAAAGAGAAAAACTTGACTCATTTCAAAGTGGTATTTTTCTTTTTTTTTCAGGCCGATTCATCCTGGAGCGGAAGCTGTTGACCGTGAAGGAGGATCTGTTACAGGGTACGAAGACGCGTACGCGGCGTGCTTCGAGCTCGGGTAGCAGCAACGTCTCATCGGACACGGTCACCTAAGACAATATAATTCTGCGCCTAATCGATTGAGAGAAATCGATTGTTTTTTTGAATAGTGTATGAAGAAAAGACAATATATATAGAAAAAGTGTAGCCAAGACTGTTATGTTGTTTATGATTGTTTTGGGACTATTTTATAGTTTATGATGGGAAAACATCTTATTTTGGTTCTCAACGGCACTACTTTGTTATTTTGATGTTTTGCCTAGTAAATTACTACTATATTGTTTATAACTTGTTCATTATGTACATTCATAAATTATTTGCAAAGTGAATTTGAAAATTTTGTTTTTTTTTTTTTGGAAAATCGGTTGTTTTACCGTTTAATACCTCTTTTCAAGTGTAATATATTTGATATTTTGAAGCTTTAAGACGACCAATGTGTTTTTATATATATTTCGCGAAATTCATTATGTCTTTCACTTTATTTTACAAGGTTTATATTGTTTTAAATGCGTTTTTAGATGTTTTGAAGTTTTTATTAGCCTAAACTTTTGGATTTTAGTGCTGGACTTGGTGAAATGACTATTTTACCGAAGTCGAAGAAGCCTCATGCTAAATCGGACCACAGGGAGCGAGCTGAAAGGTAATAACTTATGTTTTTTTGAACTTTAGGTTGTTTGGGAAGGTGAAGAAAAAGGATAAACTTCACAACTATAAGTATACCTAAAAAAATAGACGGCAATTGTTCACAAAAATGTGTTTTAGACGTTGTCAACCAAACGCAACTCACCACGAGCGACATTATGTCAAACCCCATCCCCCACCCAGTGTGTCAGCACAATTGCCAAGTGTGAACTTGCCAAAAGCTTTCGGTGGAGCCAAAACTGCTCCACGTCGGACTGATGGCCATCCACAGAAGGTTCAAATTAGAAAACGTTTAGATGAAAAACCAGTGAATGAAGCTCCGAACAGTGATGATGAATATGGTGGAGGATTCGAGGATCTGGAGCTGGAATTGGCATTTGTGGAGAGGATGAAGGCCGTCAAAGGATATGTGGTCAAGGAAGTTAAGGGTGATGGCGCGTGCATGTTCAGAGCTGTTGGTGTGTTTTTAGCTTTGTTTTTTTGTATTTTTAGGTATATTATGGATGAAAAGTGCTGCTTTAATGGATTTTAAGGCTTATTTTATCTAAATTTAGGCTTTTAAAATAGTTTTTGATTTTAAAATAAGATAGACAATACAACTTAATTTTCCAGCTGATCAAATCTACGGAGATCAAGAAATGCACCGTGAAGTCAGAAGATTGTGTATGGACTATGTGGCCAAGAACCGTGATCACTTTTCTCAGTTTATCACGGAAGATTTTAACGATTATTTGACGAGAAAACGTCTGGATGCTGTTCATGGTAACCATGTCGAACTTCAGGCCATGTCTGAAATCTTTCTACGGCCAATTGAAGTCTATGAATACAGTACAGATCCGATCAATACTTTCCATCCCATCTCAAGAGAAGCCAACACTGGTGTCGAGAATCCGGCCATCAGGTTGTCGTATCATGGAAGTGTTCATTATAACTCTGGTAGGGAATTGATTCTTATATTTAAATTTGGGTTTTAAAGTATTTTTTGTCTACTGTAATATGTACGGTATATAATATTTTTTTCAGTCGTAGACCCCTTCAACCCCACCATCGGCGTCGGCCTAGGCCTCCCAGAATACCAACCCGGCCTAGCCGACCACAACCTTCTCAAAGAAGCGACACAAGCCTCGGAACGTCAACTCATTGAAGACGCCATGCTGAAGGACAAGATGAAAATGACAGATTGGGAACGCACCGAAGAGGAGCTAAGCCGACAAATCGCGTCGGAAAGCTACATGGACTATTTGAAAGCCGTTGAAGGGAAAAAAAGACGTGGTAAAAGCCCAGAAATCTCACGAAAAAAATCAAAAACCTCATACGCCGCGGCCAAGAACCACCAGGCAACAATCACCTCAGGAAGAACGTACTTTTCATGGATTGAAGACGACGTTGGGAGGGAAGAGAGGGGCTTCTTCACCTAATTTGCCGTCTTCAAGCAGGGATGCAGATGAACATCGGTTGCCGAAAATGTACAAAAATGGTGAGTTTGGCAGGAAAATTTAAAGTTTTTGGCTGGGCAAGGACTTATAATACGTTTTAAGACTAAACAGGAGCTTAAAAATGACTTTTTTTAATTGAAAAAACTAAAAAAAGCAAATTTAAGTTATATAAACCATGGTTTACAGACTACGCCTCCACTTCAATGCCAAACATTGACGCCAATTTCGGCCAAAGCCTTGCCCATTCGAATGCGGCCTTGCTGAAGCCTTCAACTTCAGCCGCCAACCTGGTATCTTCGCACGAGGAGCCATGTTCCTCACAGTCAAAACCTCAGGAATCTCAACAGGAAAACGCAAATACGGATAAAACAGAAGGAGCAGGAGGGAACGTTGGATTATATGAGGAATTGCTGGCTTCTAGTGCTTGTAAGTGGAATGATTGATGTTGAGGGTAGTGTTGAACTAGTGATTTTGTTCAGGGGTGAAGAGGGTGAAATTTGTTTGGGAAGGGAGGGGTAAATTTTGTTCGAAAAATCGATGATGAGTGGGACCATTTTTAAAATTGTTGAAAAAAATTAAGGTGTGTTGCCTTAGGAAACGTTTTGGCAACCAATTGACCTAGTTTTCATTGCCATTTCAGCTTACGGCGACTGGAACAGCCCCGTCCTGGACGAGACCGCCCTTCTGGCTCAAGCCCTCGCCTTATCCCAACAGGAGTTCTTGGACTCGTTGGAGAAGAAGAAACCCAACCAATAACGCTTCCGATGTCTAAATATCAACTCAGTGTATATTTTTGTTCATTGTCTTGTGCGATTTGTCTTTTCGATAAAATTTTTCTAGATTTTTAAAAAATTTTTAAATATTTTTTCAATTTTGCTGTATTGGCCAAAGGGTTTGAGGTGTTTTGATTTTTTGAATGGCTGGAGGTTCCAGTGGAATGATTTTTTTTTTTGAAATTAGAAGCCTTACTGAAGTTGAATGTCTATCGATCAAAAGAATTAAGATGCTAAAAGTCTTGTCGTTTTTGGCCGTTATTTTGCATGCTAAAAAGCGACAAAACTTTTGACATTTTAGCCCTTGTCGTTTTCACGTTCAAACTCAAGATTCTGGGCCCAAAAAATTAGTTTTTATATCTCAAATCACCTCAAAACCGCTGGCCGTACGTTTTCCTCGCAAATCTTAATAATTGGCTAACAAATCCCGCTAGTCAGCCATTGTTTTGGACAAAAACGGATAAATTTTCGACAAAAACCTCTTGAATTTCGCGGTGATTTCTTTGTTTTATGACATTCTTTACCTAAAACTACGGTTTATGGGTTTTTCTATTCTACTTTTATCTAATACAATATTGTTTCTGAGTCAATACGACCCTAATGTACTATAATATTGATAATGGGTCGATATGACTCGAATGAACGATATTGTTGATGCCAACTTGATGGTTTATATGATTCTTTTGATTGTTTTATGGGTCTTTTTCAACGTCCATGTCTGTCTACGCCACGCCTGGTTTTATATTGTTTTTATGCCCCATATCGCTATGGTATGTTGTTTCGTACCATAATGTTGTGGTTGTCCGTTGTACTTTGGTATTTCAGGTATGTATACTTGCTTTTTGTGATCCGTCTGGGTTATGTTTGGCAGGTCCATTAGTTCTTTCGGTTTTTATTACTTTTTTAAAAAAAAATTGTAAATTTTTGAAATTTCGATTTTTTAAAATTTTGAAAAAAAAATTTATTTTAAAAAAGCGAAAAAATTAATGGATCCGACTAAAATTTCAAAAAATATTGTACAAATTAAAAATTTTTATTGCTTAATAAACAGAAAGATATTACAAGGAATGTTGCTCACCGACACGCGACCCATACGAAAGTTAATACTACAATACGGTATATTCTAATCATTATAAGTATTACGGTACTATACTAGAAAAGTACTAATACTATAGTACATTATACTAAAAATTACTAGAAAAGTACCAGTACTCTAGAACAGTAAACTAGAAAAATTACCAAAAATATGTGACAGTATTCCAATAAATTTACGAGTACTGTAGTATACTATGAAATGTGTGTTTCAGAATCTATAAGTGCTATGCTTGTGGACTAGTCCAGTTAATTTCATTATGATGAAGAAAAGGAAGGCGACCCGGGTGCTCTCGAGATTCTTGTGTTTAGCATGGTGAGTCAGGGAATGAGATTATCGTCGCAGTTCGAGGCGAGATGAGGTCTGCAATGGATATTGTTGTAGGTATGGTAACAATGATGACAATTCAATTCACCTACTGGAAAGGATATTGTGGGAAAGGAATGAGGTGTTTAAAGAGTTGATGGTACCCAGGGGCGTCGCTACGGGTTTTCTGCGGAGAAGGGGGGGGTAGATCCACCCCCTCCCTAGCAAAATTTTTTTTTCATCACTCCCCCCCCCCTTATTATAAAAAAAGCAATACACTGATAAAGAAGCCAAACTATATAACCCCCCAAATGTTATTCTAAGCCATGCCTTCTCAAAAACACCTTCAAAATGCCCTACCCTTTCCTGTTCACTAGGCCGTTCGTCAAAGAATTGTCGTTCCCATTCCTCGTGAGCTTGGGCAAACTGATCGCCTGAAGTCGGTGTTACAGCTGTATAATGAGCCGATCCGAAGCCAAGACCAGCAGGAGCGTTACTTGGATTAAATGGGTCTGTAGTGGCTCCAAATGGTACTGAACCTGAGGTTCTTGATGCTGACATTCGCCAGTTTGGATGGATATTTAGTACGCTGTATCTGAAAGGGTTTTAGGTAATATAGGCATTATTGTTTGTTAAACTGCAGTTACTTTCTTTCCAAAACAAAAAATGACAAAAACTTTCTTTACAAATTACAAATATTCAAAAAACCTACTTATTCCGATTCGAATATATAATTTTAGCCACAACAGCAATTCCAGCAAAGAATAGTACCGTACAAAACAAGAATAATGAGTGAGAATCCTCAGTGGGCACGGGTATCGTGCTTGTTATTGTAGCTGCTGTAGTGGATAACGTTGTCGAGATCACTGTAGTTGTAGTAGTTAAAACTGTAGTGGTAGTGCTTAAGATAGTCGATGTTGTCGCATTATCAGCATCGGCTACGTCTGTAACGTTGAGAAGAGCTTCAATTGAGGTCATGCCTGAAAAATTAGGTAATAAAAGTAGAATGTTACCTAAAGAATAGGTAAAACAACTAAAATGTTACCTAAAGATAGTGTTTTACCAATTTCTTTTCCAAAAAACCATAGAAAACTTAAAGTAACACATATAATAACCAGCAATAGAATGTATATCATGGCACACAAACCAAGGTACTCAATATTCCGAACCCGTACTTATCAAAAATTTATATGGTAAAGCATTTACAGTATACAATAATTATAAGTTATACAAATTAGGCCACGATTGTTGAGAAAGCTAGTTTAAAAGATCGACGGAGTGTTCAAACGGAACTGTGTAGTACCGAGATAAATACTATATAGTACGAGACAAAATATAAAATCAAAAATGGTGTACAGTACTGTAACTATTCAATATACAGTACTTTAACTATTCAATACACAGTACTGTAACTATTTAGTACATAGTACTGAAATCGACGTACTAAACAGTATGAGTGCACAATATTAGTATTAACAGTATGTAATGATAAACATAGCTTGTTAATGCTGTATTACCATTAATAGTAAGCTCATACCAACTAGTAAAACTACAAAATACTACACAGTATTATACTACTTTTTGGCAGTTTTTAGTTCCGGTTCATGTCCTGGGCAAGGCGATAGCTTTGGGCGTTGTTCCAGTCGAACTTGGAACGAGTGATCGGTAGTTTTCGTCGCAACGTCTTGAACGTGCTGTCCGACATCACAGTGTAATTTTGAAGTACTGAGCTCTAAATTTTTAAAAATAACAACATTTTTTTAAATTTAGGTAACAAAATTTTTTGTTCTAACCCTACTTCATCATTCTTATCATAAAAATCACCCGCCTGACCCTCATTAAAACAAAAATACCAAAATAACCCACCTCAAACTCAGTCTCAGCCTTATGTATAGCGTTAATCACATTCTTAGCACTATCATTAGTATTAGCCGAGTATTTGGCTTCTCCCTTCAAGTTTTTCTTGGTCGACAACTGAACATTTCCATCTTCATAGTAATGTACATTGATCTTGGCAATACCATTCACTTCCGCAGTACCTTGCTTCGAAGTCAATGATGGGACTTCCCACTGAGAACGCCAACGACCGTTCCAGAAGTTCTTGGCTTGGAAAATGTGCGACTCAATAGCAATAGCCAAATGACCATTGAATATGAAGACTACACCTGTACCAATGTTGTGGTAGTGTTCTTGAATGTAATGGTTCAGCTCCTAAAGGGAAAATTATTTTTTTAGGTAACAAAATCAAAAAAAACACGCCAATTCTAACATCCCCATTCAGGCTTATATTAAAAAACAAAAAACATAGCATTTTCCAAATATAAATCTACAAAAACATCGAATACAATACACTATCTACTACAATATCAAAACTTACTGTCTGGACAGCCTTTCTAAAGGTCTCCAGCTTCTCTTCAACATTCGGCTGTTCATATGGCTGAACATCAGATACAACTTTTGATAGAAAATCAAATTTAAACGATTGTTTAGAATTCGGATCAAAAAATCTTCCTTCAGAGATTTCATTGTAATTTGTGAGCAATGTCTAAAACAACAAATATATATACAAAATAACTCGTACTTGCACGTTCTGCGGCTAAAACAACAAAAAAGTAGCTCGTTTTACGCAGATTTTAGCTTTTTACTAGATTTTTAACTGATTAATGTCTATAACAACATATAAACCATAATATTTTTAGCGTTTTTGTCCTTCATCATTAAAGTCGCTTATTTTAAAACCTCTAAACTTTAAAATAACATCAATATAAACCCACTTTAGGTTGGTCAACCTCCAAAGTCACTGGCAACAACTGGTCTTTGTGATATTGCGCAGCTGCCCGAGAACAACTGGTCATCAACGAGTCGTCATTGTTCAACAAAACTCGCACATCGTTCCAGACTTCATTGAACTCGCCTGGAGGCGCTTCCTGTATCAATTCGGCTGCAATCTTCCCCTTCTCCGCGTCCGACACAAACTCATCTGCCATTTCCAAGATGTTTCCCTGAAAAGCCAATTTTAATGTTGCTATTAACAAAATAAAAATTTAAAAACCCAACGACAAGTAAAATAAAAGGTATTAAATGCCAACATTAACAAGAATATAATGTTTCCTTTTTAGAACACTCATTTTTCGTTTAAAGAAGACCTATATCAATATATACCAACAAAAAATAAAATATAACATTCAGCACAAGTTCGTGAAAGAAATTGAAAGCATCGTGAATCATTGATAAACTCCAAAAACAAATACAAAATGCGTATACATCATCTTCTTCTTCGAATCGAACGAATCTTTTACTTGCCACGAAACGCTAAAGAAAGAATTCTGCTTTCGCATTTACATTTTTCGTGGCGGGACTTGAGCACTATCAATGTGTAAATAAAAAATTATAAAAAAATAAAATATTTGATCTGATTGAAGTCTGATGAGCAATAAAAGATAACTGATTTGTTTAGTGTTTAACACAATATCCATCAGACGTTAAGACAGTAAGTTTTTGCTTTTTGTGTCGAACTTTAGGTATGACGACGTTGTTGAACGTACATACCTCGCTTTTAATAGACATGAAATTTTTGTAACTCAACGATCAGTTTGTTAAGATAAGAAGTGGTGTGTTAACATTAAGAACAATAAATAAGATTGGCTTTTAATGTTTTTAAATGTGTTTCAGTAATTTGTATTACTAATAACTCATCTTTTTGGACTTTCTTATCAGTTTCACGCCAATTCCCGAGACTTTCGTTAGTTTATGAAAATTCCCATGTAATAGACTGAACTCTTTTATATTATTTTTGTTTATACATACATGTTTGAGGTTCGGACGCGCCTGCTTAAGGCAAAAGTAAGAAGAAGATTGGGGTTTTTATCACTTTTCCACGAAATTATCAACTATTTTTTGGTTTAATTTGATAAGTATTTAGGGGAATTTGGTGATTATGATAAGTGATTAGTACTTTTTTGGAGAAGGTTTGAAAATTATCGTTTAAGATGGCAGAGAATTACGGGTCAAACGGAAGTCACGGTCAAACCGACCCGATGGATGTGCCGCAAGAGCTACGTGACGATTTTCCGGTGGCTAGAAGTGTAGATCATTTATTAGTGAACAATGTTAGGAATGCTGGGATGAACAGAGTGCAGTCTGGTGAGTTTTTTCTTTACTTTTGTTTTTATTTTTAGAGATTTTGGGGATGTTGCAGTAGAAATAGCGTATACTGACTTACTTTTTGTTATAACGTTCTGCAAAAATCCACAGGACTTTGTATTTTTTAATTGATAGTAGATTATAAGCTTTTTCAACTAGCAATATGAATCAATTTCAAAAATATGGCAGCTTTTACCTATTTTTAATAATATTATTATAGCCAATACCCTGCGAAGACCGTTTCTCTATTCAAATCGTTCAAGAACCTCAAGTATAACCTCAGATGCTGCATCAAATGCAGTGTCAGATGCTCACAGACATCACAATATGGCTATACGATACAGATTGTTTAATAGGTTGGATCCAGGAGGGCAGACATTGAGGATGCCGGATCACGTCTCATTTCTAAGTGAATGGTTCTCAATATTGCCCTTTGATGATTTTAAGGATAATGAGGGGAAGCAGAGCAGTTTGGTCACTATGTAAGTTAATTTTTTGTTTTTTTTTCGGTTTTTAGGTTATTTGAGGTCACTTTTAAATGAAAGTAAGGATCTATGACAAATCTTTCAGATTTTCAATTTGGAACACAATGATGGGGACCAGCTTACTGGCCATGCCTTGGGCTCTAGCTCAAGCTGGCTTGGGGCTTGGTGTGGTATTAATGGCTCTAATGGCTTTCTTAGCGTTATACACAGCTTATCGGGTTGTTCAAAGCCCTCAGGGCATCAGTAAGTTATATTTTTTAAATTTTAGGTAACAAATTTTGAAATTTTTTTGATTTTGAAAGTATTTTTTGTTTTAGCATAACGTACTGAAATTATAAAAGTTTAGTACCACGTAATGTTTTGATTATAATATAATATTTTCAGCACTAGAAGTAGAGACCAGTGCAGCCGAATTCTCGGATGTTTGTCGCTATTATTGGGGCAAGAAAGGAGAATATACGGCCGTTTTCTTCTCAATCATAGTACTATTTGGTGGAATTATCGTGTATTTCGTATTAATGTCAAACTTTTTATATTTTACGGGAAATATTATCTACGAATCTCTACAACCCAACAGCACGGTGCTACCGGTTTTGGCCAATAAAACGTTTACGTGTGACAGTAAGTGAAGGTTTTTGATATTATGGGGTACGTAGATAAGGTGTATGCACTAATGTAAGCCTAAAGCTTACGCAATGACGCAAAAGTAAGTCTAAAAGTGAAGTAATAAGCCTAAGCTCACAAAAGAAAGACTAAAGAATACGCAATAAGCCTAAGCGAAAAATAAGAAGCTTAAAGATAACGCAGTAAGTCTAAGCACAGGAAAACAAGCCTATGATTGACGCAATTCGCTTAAGCGCAGAAAAATAAGCTTGAGATTGACGCAGTAAGCCTAAGCGCACATAAATAAACTTAAGCACGCAAAGATAAGCCTAAGGTTGACGCAAAAAGCACACAAAAATAAGCCTAATATTCACGCAATAAGCCTAAGCACACAAAAATAAGCATAAGAGTGACGCAATAAGCCTACGTACAGAAAAATAAGCCTATGCTTGGCGCAATACGCTTAAGCGCAGAAAAATAAGCTTGACATTGACGCAATAAGTCTAAGCGGACAAAAAAACCTAAGGTTGACGTAATAAGCCTAAGAACACATAACAAGCCTAAGCGCAGAAAAATATACTTAAAACTTGCGCAATAAGCTTAACTACACAAAAATAAGCCTAAGCTTGACGCAATAAGTCTAAGCGCACATAAATAAGCCTAAATTTTACGCAATAAGCCTAAGTACAGAAAAATAAGCCTAAGCACACAAAAATAAGCCTAAAGCTTACGCAATAAGCCTAAAATTGACGCAAAAAGCCTAACCGCGGAAAAATAAGCCTAAAACTTTCGCAATAAGCCTAAGCACAGAAAAATAAGCCAAGCACACAAAATAAGCTTAAAATGACGCATTAAGCCTAATATTTTCAGTATATTACGATGAAAAGTGCCTACCACCTAAGGACATGTTTGACTACGAAGAAGAAGACGAATCAGACGACGGTTTTTGGTCATTCAAAAAGCTATGGTCACTACAAGGCACAGTACCTATTTATCTAGGCATTTTGACGTTTCCACTGTTAAACTTTCAATCGCCTACAATATTCACCAAGTTCAATGTGTTGGGAACGATATCAGTGGCTTATTTGATAGCATTTACAATGTCAAAAGCGTATGAATGCGGATTGAATGTCAATTTTAGTGATGCTACGTCTATTCACTATGTGGAATGTAAGGTTTTAGACCGTATTTTACGTTTTTTTGAAATTTTGGGGTTGGAAAGAAAGTTCTTGTTATTTTTTGTTTTGGAAAGAAAGTTTTTGTCATTCTTCGCTTTGTAAAGCAAGTTTTTCCTTTTTTATGGATTGTAAAGAACGTTCTTGCTATTTTTTCCTCTGTAAAGAAAGTTTTTGTCATTTTTCGTTATGTAAAGAAAGTTTTTGCTATTTTCAATAAATTTTCTTAAAATTTTTAAAGTTTGAGTGAAGAATCTTATTTTAGTGTACAACTCAAAGTTCACAGCGCTAACAGGAACGCTAGCATTGTCGTACTTCATTCATAACGCAGTGTTGACGATTCTGAGAAACCAGAAACATCCAGAGAACAATGCCAGGGACCTGTCGATTGGATACATATTGGCTATGATATGTTATATTGTGATTGGGTGTATGTTCTACTTGGCTTTTCCAGGACGAAGGGAATGTATTTCGGATGTAAGTTGGTCTTTTAATTGTTTTTGGATTTTTAGGTAATGAAATTGATGTTTGGAACATTTTTCGGGTATTTTTGACTGCACCGTGCGAGAATATATATTTCTTGCACAGTGCAAGGTTTTTTTGATTGCACAGTGCAAGGCTTTTTTGATTGCACAGTGCAAAGCTTTTTTGATTGCACAGTGCAAGGCTTTTTCTAACTTGCACGGTGCAATATTTTGAAAAAAATTTAATTTTAAGTAAAGCACGTAAAATACGGCATTTTTCAGAACTTTTTGAACAACTTCGGATCAGGTGATGTCTTGAGTGCAACAGCAAGAATGTTCTTACTGTTCCAGATGATCACAGTACTACCACTGCTCATGTACTTGGTTCGAGTTCAGTTCAGCTACGTTTTCACAGGCACTGTGTATCCGGGGTAAGCTGAATTTTATAGATTTAAAGTAAAAAAAAACGCATTTTGGGGTTTTTTTTTGTATTGTGAGTGAGGTTTTTTTGAGATTTTTACGTTTAAAAACGGGGTTTGAAGTGATTTGACGTTGAAAACGAGGATCTTTATGGTAATTTTATGTTTTTTCAGGTTACTGTACGTATGTTTGATCAATGTTTTGGTGATCTTAGTGGCGGTGTTTTTCTGCATTGTTTATCCACATGTTGGAGGGATATTGAGGTATGTTTATCCTACTCTGCCTTACCTATAAGGATTTAGCTTACTATACACGCAATGCTTCTACAAAACATGAAAGATTTATAACGGTGTGTGGGATGATACGTAACCGTAACATTAATGATATAACTATATAGCCTTAGAGAAATTGCGAGGAATCGTATTGCGCAACTTTTTCTTATGTAATATTATGGTTTTTTATAATATTATGCCTTGATGTAAAACGACCCAGCAAATTACTCCGAGGGTTGGGATATAACTTTATATTTCTGCGAGGCTTCCCTTTTATCTGCCGTTATTATGCTGCTGTTTTAAGCTTATTTTACTCCGTTTCACCATACCCTACCGTGCCCTACTTTATACTATAGGTCTTACTGCTAGTTTTAACCCAGCATAACCTTAACCTACCCTAGCCTGCTCTACCGTGCTCTACCCTACTCTAATATAGCCAAATTTGCCGTATTTTACTGTACCGTTTTGTTCTGCTTTATACTAACAGAATGTGCTTTAGCTCTTAGTACCACTTTCACTCTGCTTTTTTTACTAAACGTAAATATATTTTAGGTACGTTGGATCATTGTCAGGATTGGTATACATCTTTGCATTACCGTCATTAGTTCATCTGAAGAAACTTCAAAACAGTGGAAAACTCACGAATGCTCAAATAGTTATTCATTCTATTATAATTTTACTTGGAGTGGGTAACCTGATCTCTCAGTTTTTAGTGTAAAAACTTTGAAATATTGATGTATTTTGGACGAAAATTGTGTCATAGTGACGACTTTTGATCTGACTGGTCGACATTTATCTATAGTGATAGATTTATCTAGTCAACGTTTAGCTATGGTAATAGATTCATCTTGTCAACCTTTAGCTATAGTGATATGATATGGCAAATCTTCTTGTGATTGTTGATTATTTTATTGTTTTTATTGTTACTCTTCTTAACTTTATTATTTTACTTTTTACTGTTGTTATATTTACTTTACTTTGTTCAACAATGTTTATTTGCTCTTATTTTTTGTACATTTTGTGATATTTTCATTGGGAATAAATGGGTATTTGATCTGACTTTTTGTGATTTTGTTTTGGTCGTTTTCACGAAAGGTTACTGAACATTTTATAAGAAAAATATGAAAATTAAGGGCATTTTAATCATTATTTTTGTGACTTTGCATGTTTTTAATAGTGAGCAAAATTAAAAACAGGCTAGCCCTAAAAGATGGGCTCGACCCGCTGCTCATGTCTAAAAGTACCAAGTGGACTATTTTTGTAATTTTCTTTAAATATTAGGTGCCGACATAAAGAACCCGCCATACTTTGCCTGTAATTTCCTGTAAAAAATGGCGGGTTCTTTATGTCGGCCTCTAATACCAATGCCATTTCTAATATAGCATTCAAATAATATTTCTATTAAAAGAATTCCAGATGGCCTTCCGGTCTCATCGCCTAATCTCAAGACTCTTTGGGTTAAGGCAGTGTAGTCAAGATGCCGGCAACAGTATGTACGTAAGGAAGGTGAAGATGATGGACTACTGGAATCAATCAGAAGACGCTTTAGAGACCGAATTCACGGATTCTCAGTCGATTGTACTAGTCGATAAGGAGGCATTGGTGAAGAAGGATGAGAATACGAATGCTTTGAGCATTGTCAAGTTTGAAACCAAAGGTATATTGTTGATTTTGGTGTGGGGAAAGAGGTTTTTAGGAATTGGAGATGAGGATTTAAGGCCTCGAAAACGAGGATTTTAGGTATAAAAACATAATATTTTTAGATTTAAAAGAGAAACTAAATCAGTACGGGTTAGAAATTGGTCTACTCAACTCGGCGTTGATCGATTGCTCCATTCCAGATGAAGTTCATAGAGATTTTGTATGTTTGTTACCAATTTTGTATGTTTGTTACCTAAAATTAGCCATTCTTCAAGCTTTTACCATAAAAATAAGGTTTTTTATCTTTCATTGTAAATGACATTGTTTGATAATTTTGCTATGGAAATGATAATTTGATGTATTTGCATTAGGAATGAGGTTTTTTGGCCAATCCGTTGTTAATAACTGCCAATAACGATATTGTACTAACAAATTTCAGAGGCCCTTATTTGGCTGTGCGGTACGAACGATGAAACCCCCGGTTGAAAGTGGCATCAAAGCAGAGGAACTAAAGGAAGAACTAGCTGCTTCATTGGGAGGAAAGTTCATGAATTTGAGGATCGCTATGTTAACATTGGATTCTGAAGCAGATCGGCATAATTTGGCTAAAGTGAGGTTTCATTTTGTAGTGGAGATTTGAATTTTTGAAATTTTTAAATTTATAGTGAAGTTGTACTATAATAGTTATAAATTCTTTTTTTTTGCAAAATTGTACCAGTACTACCATTAATAGTACCAAATGTACTATTTGTAAAAATTAGCATAAAAATGCATATTTCAATAAAATATTTTGTGACGAAAAATTTTTTTTATTACTAGGAACACTAAGTGCACCAACTGTACCATTTTATATTTTTATTGTTTTTGGTTTAGAAATAAGGATTTTAATAATTTTAATTGATTTTTAAATAATTTTGTATCAGTTTTTTACATTATGATATAAAAATTTAAAAAATTTCAGTTCCAAGCAGTAACTCGATGGTACCACACGTACCGCCGGTGCCCAACCTGTTCCACACCTCTTCAGCTACGACCATCGAAAAGTGCTGCCAGATGCATAAGATGTGACAGATTCTTTTATCCAACGATCTCACCGGTCGCGATAACACTGGTCGAGGACTATAATAGCGAAAAGGTCCTTCTGGTACGGCATAAAGGCTCGGTATCATCGGTTTATACTCTTATTGCTGGATTTGCTATGGTATGTGGAGTTGGGGGTAGACCTGGGGTCACTAGGCTTGACCCGGCTTTTTAACAGGTTTAGTTTGGGGGGGGGGAGGCAGTAGAAATTTTTAATTTTGGGGTGGGTTTTTGAAAAAAATTCATTTTACGAAAACATAAAAGGGCGTGGTAATAGTAATATAGTATGTAATATTAGTAATAAAAAATAATAAAGGGTATGGTAAAGTAACAAAATTTTAGGCAGGTGAAAGTATTCAAGAAACGGCGAAACGAGAAATTGCTGAGGAAGTAGGTATTGAAGCTACGGATCTTTGTCTGTTCAATGATTCTCAGCCATGGCCAATGCCTTTCAATTCGCTAATGTGTGGCCTGAAGGCTAAAGCTAATCCTGATCATGAGGTACCGAGATTTCTATTACAATTATAATAAGGTTTTTTTTGAAAATTTAAAAATTTTTTTTGAAAACAAGTCTTTTTAAATGATTTTTTAATAATTTTGTTAAAAAAATTTTAAATTCTAAACTACCAAGCAAACTTTCAGCTAGATATATGCCGCGACGAACTAGACGCAGCCGGGTGGTTCCGTCGCGAACAAGTACTAGAAGCTTTGGAACGGGTTGAGAAAGACCCATTCCTCAAAGTCCCATTATCAAAACGATTGGAAAACCCGGATGACTTTTCATACCTACCTCCACGGGGCGCCATTGCTCACCGAATCATCAAAGACTGGGCCTTGAATTAGATCGTTGTTAATGTAAATAAAGTTTTAGCTATTGAATAATATTTTTTGGGGTTGGGAATGGGGATTTTGAGTTTTTTTTTTAATTTTAAAGTAGGGGTAGGTGCTGGGTTGGATTGAATTTGAAACGGGCGCTCTCTAGTTGCCTTGGCTTGGGCCCCAGGCCGGGGCTCAAACCAATGCTTGAAAGGCCTAACTGTTCTCTTCTACTGCACAGTGTTCTCTTCTACTTTACAATATTCTCGTCTACTGCACAGTATTCTGCCGATGAATAAACTGATTCCTCAACTTCTTCATAATATTATTACGACTCTTCTTCCGATCATAAATTCGATCCACAACCTCACGAGCATTACCCAACTATTCTTTGTCCACGTTCGTATTTACTTCTTATTTACTAAGAGATAATTAGTAGTATGTCTTTTATTTTAAGCCTAAAACTAAGAGATACGGAGTAGTATCTTTTACTATAATATGTCATCCCTCACATAAAACCACTATAACATACGTAAACAACAAGATATACCACGTTTCCACCTTTGTAACATTACCTACATTCGTTTCCCCTGTCTCAAATCAAAGAATTTTGTTTGAAAAGCCTCAAAAGGTCAGTTATTTATAATCAAGGCCTCTGATACGAAGCCTCTGAATCAGCGCCGAATATTCATCAAAATGTTTTACTCTTCTTTTGAAACATTTTACAAGGTAAAAACGAATGAAAAGTCAAATATTAAGCTCAAAACATCTTGTAAGACCGTTTGATATCACACTCAAATCGTATTTTCAGGTTTAAATCCAAACCTAAACCAAATATCATACCCAGAAAGCGTTCCAAAAGTTTCAAAGTCAAAATATTGTTTGTTGGCAAAAAATATTTGTCCAAAAACTTTCGGCCGCACATTCCCCTTTGCGCAATTGTCTGTTGATTCAAAGCAGCGGAAATTAGGGCTCTGAAGCAAAAATATATAAATATATGTTCCTCTTTGTTAATACAATAGAAACGAAAATTGAGAAGTAACAAACAGCAATTAGGTACTCGTTTGAACATTAAGATGGTTTCAAGCTCCACAAACATTAGGAATAAGTCCACAAAGACAGATTGTGAACAGAATTTGAATTGAAGATTGATTTTACATTTCCCCAGTAAGATTCATACCTAAAACCAAACCATCATTACTCAATACTAACCTGTCAACTTCAATCCAAAAGCAATATAAACCTAAAACTCATAACTAACTATTTAATTTACATATGTGTTACAATATATATAAAAAGCAAATTTGTAGAATTCAAAGTCGTTCAAATCCTTCTTCACAACGTTCTTGTAGGCCTTATCAAAGTCCTTGTTCAGTACAACATATCTATTCTCTCCCACAGCGTGCATACCGGCTTCTTGACAGTCGGCTCCAGAAACCTTGTCTGGTCGTGCAACAAAGCCTTCCATGTCCACGTCGTCACTCAATTTCATTTTGGCGGTGATGGCACTGAAGATGAGACGTTTCTGTCGTCGATCTGGTGTTGGGAATTCGATTTTTCTGTCCAAACGGCCAGAACGAAGCAGAGCAGGATCCAATGTGTCTTGTCTGTTCGTAGCCATGATTACCTTGACATTGGTGGTTTGATCAAAGCCGTCCATTTGATTCAAAAGTTCCAGAAGAATACGCTGTACTTCCCTGTCGGCACCGGTTTGAGTGTCAAAACGTTTCTTAGCAATGGCGTCAATTTCGTCGATGAAAATAATCAATGGGCTGTTTTCCTTGGCCAGACGGAACACGTCTCTCACAATTCGAGGCCCTTCTCCAAGGTATTTCTCCACAAATTCGGAGCCAACAACGCGGATAAAGGAAGCTGTGGTATGAGCAGCTACAGTCTTGGCCAACATGGTTTTGCCACATCCTTAAGGACCGAATATGAGGAAACCACGTGGAGGATCAATACCAATCTATAATGAAGTATTTAGAATAAATCTTCTGCAAAAAATATTAAACTTATAGTCAGAATACGTATAAAAATTGCCAAAACATTTAAACTTTGAGTATTGGCCCTTTAAAGCTGTTTTATTACTTAAAAACCAAAGAATCAAATGGAAATTTTACCTGTTGATAAAGTTCACCATGAGTTAACGGAAGTTCCACAGCTTCTTTCACTTCTTGCTTTTGCATATCCAACCCACCAATGTCAGAGTGGCTAACTTCTGGCTTTTCATCTGGCCTCAACATCTGAATACTCGAGTCCGCTTCAGGTGGAAGGACATCAACCAGAGCATTTGAGTACTTGTGAAGGGCAACAGAACACCCTGGCTTCAGCAATTCTCTGTCCAAGATAGACAACACACGTACGTAGTAGTTTGAACCTAAAAATATAAAAATTAAAAGAAAACTTGCATGTTCAACTTGGTGTAAGTACCAAAGCATTCTTACCAGTTGTAGAACCAACAATAGCGTGATCTTGATCAACAGCTTCCAAAAACTGCCCAATAACAACAGGAACAGATTGAATACGTTTTACCTAAAATTTAAAAAGTTAAGCATCTAAAGTTACATGTAAATTTCAAAAATCAGCTAAAAAACATCGAATCATATAAAACAAAAACAATCCATAGCTTTAGCTTTTTAAAACTAATTTAAAATCTACAAAACCAACCTCCTCTTGAGCATGTAGAAGCTGTTTTTCGAAGTTTCTAGTCTCCAACTTGATATACTCTTCCATAACATCCAAATGCTCAAGTTGTTTCTCCAATTTTTTAAACTTCAGATAGTCGTCAGCTTCATTTATAGCCAGATCTAATTCCATCGCATCTTTGGAGGTGTTCGCAGCCAGAGATCGATCTCTTTTCGGTGCATCCTAAACAATGTTTAATGTGTTTAGTCTTAAAAAGCAATTGTCAACTTTAGAGATAGTTAAACTACAAATAACTACGTTTTTGACTTATTGCTACCTAATTTATTCGTGAAAACTATGAAAATCAATTCTCAAGAAAGTTTTACGTATAAACGTTGATCCAATAATACCTAAAAACTAAAAAACTATAACGAAAATACGATAAACATACCAAAATTCCAATTTCTGCCAAACCGTCGCCCATTTTCGACCAAAAATTTAATTGTCGAGCACTGAAAATAAAAATATTTTATTTTATCATCAAGCGACTTTGCCTGATGTTTATTGTTTTTGGCATTCTGTTTCAACATATTTTGAGAGAAAATTTTTGCTATAGAAGGAATTCGATATTATTTTCGTAAGGTAATCGAAATGGATTCGGTAAGTTAACTTACTATATTTTACTTTGTAATTTAGTTTTTAGTCGACTAAAAAGTCTACATTGTATGAGCAAAAGAAAAAATAAACAAGAAATTGTATTTTCAGTACATCTTCGTGCGGCACCAAGAAAAGATCATCAAGGTGACCGCTCGTGCTGATGGTACAGTGGGTAAACAAACGATAAGAGATCTGTTTCACGTTGCGGAGGATCTCTCAATTTCATTATACAGAGGAGATTTAGGTTTAGAGTAAGTTCTAAAATGTTTGTTAAATATTTTTGTTTATTTGGCAAGTTTGGATAAAACTTTTAACGTTTTTTATTCCTATACTTTAAGCTCCCGACCGAACGTATTTCTGTTAGGACCTAACTGGAAGGAACAAGAATTTAAGTTGGAAATTGCGGAGTTCCGACGATCACGTCCATCAACCCCGGATGAAGGTATTTTTTTGCACATTTTGTGTTTATCAACTTTAGGTCTTACTAAACCGCCTTTAAAATTCCAATTATGATCTTGTTGGCTTTATTAATTTAGTTTTTAATTAAGTTCCACATATAGGTTTTTAAAAATTATTTGCAATGTATTTTAAACATGAATCATGTTGTTATAGGTCCTCCTTCAAAAAGGCCTCGGATTGAAGAAGTTCTTCAATGTCAACCATTGGATATGAGTCTATACGAACGGGTGAAGGAATACGCTTTGTACTTTCAAAGGGACTTTTTGACGAAGGTATCGGTAGTACCTTTAGCGCCACGGCTTGCTGCGACTTATCGACATGGGAGCAAC
Organism: Bursaphelenchus okinawaensis; assembly: GCA_904066225.2. Classification (NCBI taxonomy): domain Eukaryota; kingdom Metazoa; phylum Nematoda; class Chromadorea; order Rhabditida; family Aphelenchoididae; genus Bursaphelenchus; species Bursaphelenchus okinawaensis. The sequence goes on along the minus strand of CAJFCW020000004.1, from coordinate 11,254,750 downwards.
AGCAACATCAAAATTGGCGACACATTGACCGTTCGTTCCGTTAGCAATGATCAACTTGCAGTAGAAGCGAAAGTGATTCGATTAATAGACGAGCTGGACACTATCGTTATGGATACAGAACATGATATTTGCGACCAGGAATTCATTGTTTGCGCTGGCCTGCCTCGCAAAGGACAACTATATCTAATGGTAATTTATAAGAAATTTGTTTTCGAGTTATTTATTAAAAACCAACCTTTTTCAGATGGGTTTCTCAATTTTTCACACCGGCCACAACCACCAATCAGTGTCAATGGGCATCATAGCGAGTGGTGTAAACAGAAGGAAACGTTACATAGGAACCAGTGGATCGTTCCATGGTGATAGTGGAGCTGGCTGTTGGAGCCAAGAAGGCCGACTAATCGGCATGCAAGTCGAAGTTGAACGTGTGCCTCTCGAGACCGATCATAACCAACAACCGTCTGTTCTAGCAACTGGAGGTCGGTGTGGCATCATTGCCTTGGAGTATATACGCTTACATATAGAGGTAATTTAAAGTTATTATATTATAACATTTTGCTAATAATTTTTGAAATTTAGGACTTAATACCACCGGACAAAATAGTACAGTTCGAAGAATAATCGGTATGTTGTCATTATTTTTCAAATTACCTTATTAGCTGGTTTTACAAGTGATATGGCAAAAGTAAATTTTTGTGGTTTTATCTAAATATTTAAAATTTTTACGTTTATTTTTATACTTTTTAGGTTCGGAATTCTAGTAGCGTGTGTTATGATACAGGATTAGCAAATTGTCGAAGCCAGGGTGTTCTGTTGCTCTTTACAAGTACTCAAATGCTCTGTTTGATGTTCTCCTACCCGAAGCACACTCGAGTATTTAGAAACGGAGGCCAGATGAAAAGCCAGAAGTCAGCTACTCTGACATTTGTGGGTTGGATAATATCTTTTATGTCATGCAAAAGCAAGAAGTCAAAGAAGCTGTGGAACTTCCGTTAACTCATGGTGAACTTTATCAACAGGTAAAATTTCTATTTGATTCCTTGGTTTTTAGGTAATAAAATAGCTTTGAAGGATCAATACTCTAGTAAAACTTTTTAGGATGCACCTAAAAGAGAAATCTGGATGTGAACATCTTCAAAGATGCGATGGAAGTAGATCTGGCTTTAAATAAAGCTGACGACTATCTGAAGTTTAAAAAATTGGAGGAACAACTTGAGCATTTGGATGTTATGGTAAAGTATATCAAGTTGGAGACTAGAAACATGGAAAAAGAGCTTCTACATGTTCAGGAGGAGGTTAGTTATTTAGATTTTAAATTAGTTTTAAAAAGCTAAAGCTAGGGCTTTTGTTTGTTTCATATGTATCGATGTTTTTTAGCTGCTTTTTAAAATTCATATATCTTTAGATGCTTAACTTTTTAAGTTTTAGGTAAAACGTATTCAATCTGTTACTGTTGTTATTGGGCAGTTTTTGGAAGCTGTTGATCAAGATCACGCTATTGTTGGTTTTGCAACTGGTAAGAATGCTTTGATACCTAAATCAAGTTGAACATGCAAGTTTTATTTTAATTTTTATATTTTTAGGTCCAAACTACTATGTACGTGTGTTGTCTATCTTGGACAGAGAATTGTTGAAGCCAGGGTGTTCTGTTGCCCTTCACAAGTACTCAAATGCTCTAGTTGATGTTCTCCCACCTGAAGCGGACTCGAGTATTCAGATGTTGAGGCCAGATGAAAAGCCAGAAGTCAGCTACTCTGACATTGGTGGGTTGGACATGCAAAAGCAAGAAGTGAAGGAAGCTGTGGAACTTCCGTTATCACATGGTGAATTTTATCAACAGGTAAAATTTCGATTTGATTCCTTGGTTTTTAGGTAATAAAATAGCTTTGAAGAGCCAATACCAGGGTTGGACGCAGGGCAGGGTGCCCTGTACCATGCCCTACCACAGGGCATGGTAGGGCATGGTATAGGGCATGTTTCAAAATTTTTTTACAGGGCATGGTAGGGCATGGTATAGATTGGAACAGGGCAGGGCACGGCCTATGCCCTGCATCACCCTGCAAATGCCCTGTTTGTGTCATAGTAAGTTTTGGCGGACGCTTCCGCCGAGCGGTCGATAATCGGCGGACGCCACAACTTGGTTAGTTTAGTAGCTAGAAACATGTAGTTAAATTCATAATTAATTATTTGTCATGCGTTAAAAATAAAAGCATAATTTTAAAATTTTAAAAGTCGTATTGATATCGACCGGTCGATAATTTTTAGTATATTTTAATTGCAATTTATATATATATATATTCTTATCGCTCTGTTGTTACAAATTGTATATACATTACATTAGGTACAATTCTAAGCAAAAAACATTCCTTTTTTGTACAGATTAAACATTTATAAATTATCGACCAGTCAATAACAATATTGCTTACAAAAACATAAATTACTGTTTTAATGTGTAGATTATGACAGATAACAACTTGTGAACTTAACTACATGTTTCTAGCTGCTAAACTAACTAAGCTATGACGTCCGCCATTTATCTACCGCTCGGCGGAGGCGTCCGCCGAAATACACCCAAATGCCCTGTAAATACCCTGTAAATGCCCTGATGCCCTGCAGGGCATGGTAGGGCAGGGCATGAAATTGGAATGCCCTGTACAGGACAGGGCATTGCAGGGCACAGGGCATGGCATGGAAATTTGCCAATTCCCTGACCTGTGTCCAAGCCTAGCCAATACTCAAAGTTTAAATGTTTTGGCAGGGTTTATACGTATTCTGACTATAAGTTTAATATTTTATGCAGAGATTTATCCTAAATACTTCATTATAGATTGGTATTGATCCTCCACGTGGTGTCCTCATATTCGGTCCTTAAGGATGTGGCAAAACCATGTTGGCCAAGACTGTAGCTGCTCATACCACAGCTTCCTTTATCCGCGTTGTTGGCTCCGAATTTGTGCAGAAATACCTTGGAGAAGGGCCTCGAATGGTGAGAGATGTGTACCGTCTGGCCAAGGAAAACAGCCCATCTATTATTTTCATCGACGAAATTGATGCCATTGCTACGAAACGTTTTGACGCTCAAACCGGTGCCGACAGAGAAGTACAACGTATTCTGCTGGAACTTTTGAATCAAATGGACGGCTTTGATCAAACCACCAATGTCAAGGTAATCATGGCTACGAACAGACAAGACACATTGGATTCTGCTCTGCTTCGTCCTGGCCGTTTGGACAGAAAAATCAAATTCCCAACACCAGACCGTCGACAAAAGCGTCTTATTTTCAGTGCCATCACCGCCAAAATGAAATTGAGTGACGACGTGGACATGGAAGACTTTGTTGCACGACCAGGCAAGATTTCTGGAGCCGACATCAATTTTATGTGTCAAGAAGCCGGTATGCACGCTGTGAGAGAGAATAGATATGTTGTACTGAACAAGGATTTTGATAAGGCCTACAAGAACGTTGTGAAGAATGATTTGAACGACTTTGGATTCTACAGATTTGCTAATTCTATATATTGTAACACAAATGTAAATTAAATAGTTGGAATGTTTATAGGTTTTTTAGGTTGTTTTTCATTACTTTATAATTTAAATACAGAGTAAACTAATAGAATAGCAAAATATGTTATAATTTTATTTAACAAGTAAATACAGTCTAAGAAAAAGTGTTAATGTTCCCAACCTGCTGGAATCGCTTTATTATTTTTGGAAAATCGCACGGTGTTTACAGGCTGTGCAACTCGATTGTGGGCATTTGTTATTCCATAACCTTTAGGTATTATTGTTAAACGGGTTTGCTTTACTTTCGTATGTCGGTTTAATAGTGTTATATTGTGTTGGTGGGAGTTTTTGAGTATATTTTTGTTGAAATTTTAAAAATGAGCGCTAAAAAATCTTGTCGCTTTTTAAGAGATCTTTGAAGGTAAAAAAGCGGCAAGACTTTCTATTCTTTTATTTCGATTTTGTGGTTTGTAATGTGCATTTTGTAAATTTTACTATACTTTCTCTATGTCTTTGTATATATTTTCCTCCTTACTCTCTAGCATCATCGAAAAACATAAAATACGAGTAAACATATATTTTTTATATTTACAACAGGTTTGTATTCAATATTAAACAAAACCTCACATCAATGCTAATATAGTACTGGATATTACAAAAACAATCTTTACTACACAGTATTCTTTTTACTTTTTATACCACGGTGTTCTCTCACTTTTTATACCACGGTGTTCTCTTCTACTGTACAGTATTCTTTTCTACTTTACAATATTCTCGTCTACTGCACAGTATTCTGCCGATGAATAAACTGATTCCTCAACTTCTTCATATTACGACTCTTCTTCCGATCATAAATTCGATCCACAACCTCACGAGCATTACCCAACTGTTCTTTGTCCACGTTCTCCATCAACAAACTGAACATTTCTTCGTTTTGATACCAGAAAGCGTCGGCTATAGCGCGGCATCCATTACGTTTAAGAAGGGCTGTCTTAAGTGGTGGACAAATATTTTGGAGAAAAGTCTGTAGACGTTCTAGGTAGTCTAGATAGAGGTCGGATTTGGGGTCTTCTGTCTGGAAAATTGTAGTAGAGTTAGTCTGGGTAGGGTGGTCTTGGTAAAACAATTACATGAAAAGGTATACAGGGTTAGGTAAAATAAGATAAGGTAATATAGTGTAAGGTAGGGTAGAGTAAAGCAAGGTAGGGTGGGGCAAGATACGACAAAGAAGACCAGGTCAGGGCAACGCAAGGCAGGATATGACAGGAAAAGTCAGGGCAAGGCCAAGTTAAGCCAGGCCAAGGACAGGGCAAGGCCAGGGCAAGGCAAGGCAATATCAGTGAAAGTCGGTGCAAGACGACTTACCTCTAGTGCTTCAATGATCTTGATGTAGAAGTTATCCCATGTCAGCACCGTCATTCCTTTCAAGTTTAATTGACAAAGTTCCGAGCACAAAAACTTGATGAGTTCAGGGCAATTCATTCGAATACAAACTGATTTCCAGGCCAAGAAGCCTAAATTTATATTCATAACCTTTTTCAAAATTTCGAAAATTAAAAAAAATAAAAATGACTTTTCAAAAACTTCTATACCGCCAAACTATCAAAAATAGTACCGATCGTCTCCTTCTGCGGACCAGTAAGCTTCTTCCACAAGAATTGGGTCAACTCCATGAAGCCATTCCTCATAGCGTAGTGAATTGTCTGAACACAAGTTTGATCGACCAGTAAGCGGTCTTCTTGACAGATTTTCTTCCATGCCTTTTTGTCATCTAATACGCGTAACCAGAGGTCGTATACTGAATGTCCGCCTAGGCGCTGACTAAAAAGTTCATTTTAGTGTTTAGTAGTATAGTCCAAGTCCAGTATGGTGAAGTAGAGTAGAGTTATGATATGATTAGGTGATATGATAAGGTAAGGTAGGGTAAGATAGGGTAAGGTAGGGCAAGATAGGGTAAGGTAGGGTAGGGTAGGGTAAGGTAGGGTAGGGTAGGGTAGGGTAGGGTAGAGTAGGGTAGGGTAGGGTAGGGTAGGGTAGGGTAGGGTAGGGTAGGGTAGAGTAGGGTAGGGTAGGGTAGGGTAGGGTAGGGTAGGGTAGGGTATTGTAGATTACGGTACGGTAAGATAGTATAAAGTAAGGTAGAGTACGGTAGAGTAAAGAAAAGCAGGGGGAAGTAAAAAACTCACCAAAACACTTTTCGTCTGACTTTGTCAAACACAAAGTCATTCTTCAGTAAGTCTTCTACCGCGTAAAAACAAGCAAATTGAAAGCGTAGTTGAGGCCAATTCAATAAATCGTGATATATTAACCTATGAGCTGTTTTACTGTCATCAATTGTGAATCTGAAATGTCATACTTATTACTTTTTTTCATTTTCAAAAGCAGCAAAAGAGAGAGAAAGTGATAAAGAGAGTGTGAGAGAAAGACAAAGGCATGACATTTTTTAAACTTACAAATTATTTTTCCAAACCAAGCTACCATGATATGTTCTCAAATGGTCACTTCTGTTCTTACTTTTGGTTATGGTTGGTTTCATGTTAACATGGTCTTCTATGAACAACTTTGAGTGCTTTGAGTCTACAACAACATAATTTTTTTCGAAAAGTAAGGAAAATAAGGTTATAATATATAATACTTCATTCATTTAATAACAACATCGTCAAGTTATAGTATGATATATAATATTACTCGCTGACATAAAGAATCCGCCATAATTTGCCTGTTACTTCCTGTAAAAATGGCGGGTTCTTTATGTCGGCCCTTAAACTAAAACAGAATTCTCAAAAAAATATTTACCCCACCGTTCCACATCTTTTAAAATCCTGTCAAAGCTAGCTAAGATCGCTTTTTTGACCGCCAAAGTTAATGGTAACTTTTTCAATGTGTCGAACACATCACGTCGTATGTCACGGTTACTGCGCCATCTCGCGTTGACTTTAAATAAATACAAAGCCAAGAAGCGAAGTGATAGGTAGTCGAGTCTTGGTACTAGTTCCATGATACCACATCTGAAGTTATTTTTTTTTGAAAAAGATTTATTTATAGCCTAAGGCAACAAAACTTTTAAAAAATTTTTAAAAATTTAAAATTTTTTTGAGATTAAAAAAAATTTACTTAAAAGCCTGAAGCAACAAAAAAATTTTAAAAAACGTGTAAAAATTTAAAAAAGTTTACTTAAAAGCAGCAAAAATTTTAAAAATGTTCAAAAATTAAAAAAAAGATTAGTGCCAACCGGCTGCTCAAAACCTTCAGTTTTTAACTGAGAACCAGCTCCCTCTGGCTATCAAAACACATTTGTACTATACAAGATTTCGCAAAAAAGCAAAAACAGCTTTTGATCTCGCAAAACTGGAAACGAACGGATCAGATCAGCCGGCCGGCTCCAACCACTTGACTTACATTTTCCGTGCAAATAACTGTTCTGTCAGTTTTTAAAGAGATTTATATCAGAAACTAGGGTTTGACTATGGTAAGGTTGGATATGATAACATATAATAAGATAGGATGAGTTGGAAAGAGTATTATTATAGTAGGAGCGGACTGCGGGGTACAAAAAACAGTGTAGTGTAAGACAGAAGATAGAGCAGAGATTAAAACAAAATAAGGTAAAGCAAGGAAAGATAAGTCAAGCTAATGTAGGTTAGGGTAGGGTAGGGTAGGGTAAGGTAAGGTAGGGTAGGGTAAGGTAGGATAAGGCAACGAAAGATAAGGCAGTTTAATGTAAGGTAGGGCAAGGCAAGGTAAGATAAGTCCAGTTAATGTAGTGTAGGGTAAGGTAAGGTAACACAAAGTAAAAAAGTTTAGAGCAGGATAAGGTAGGATAAAGCAGAATATGTTACTGTACTGTAAATTAGTGTAAGATAGATGCAGGGTAGATAAGATAGAGTAGAGTAAGGCAGGGTAGGGCAGGGCAGGGTAGGGTAGAATAGGGTAGGGTAGGGTAGGGTAGGGTAGGGTAGGGTAGGGTAGGGTAGGGTAGGGTAGGGTAGGAAAACATGTTGTAGGGTAAGTTAAAGTACGGTAGCAAGGTTTACTTTAAGATATTCTCCAAATATTTAATAAATATGTACATTTATTACCCAATTTTAACAAAAATTTTTTAAAAATTAAAAAAAATTGAATGGAATGCTGTTTAAAGCTGTTTGTGATTTGATTTGATCTTCTATGTAAGTCTAAACTTTAAAAGGTACTAATGGAGCATCGTCAGTGGAGGATTCAGAAGGTAACGGCTTAGCACAGTACTGAAATACAAAATACATTACAGTACGACATACTATAATATATTGCGATTTAACATAAAACAAAGAATTAAGTAGCAAAATCAATAAGAATTTGTAAAATTACCTTATCAGTCCTAGGTATCAAGTACTTGTCCGTACGTTTCAAGAAGTCCTCCAAACTGCATCCCAGCCCTTTGCCAATACTTTTGCAGCCACTGATTTGTTCGCTTAGATCGAAAATTTCTTCCGGACTTCGTCGGTAAATGATTTTGACATATTTTTGTTTCTCTTCATCACTCCAAAGTTCGAAAAACAAGGAACATCCTAGTTCAACATTGTCATTTCGGTTGTAATCAACCTTTGGGAAGTCGAAACTGTTTAGTACGCCTAGTACGTTGGTGTCGTGCTGGAAAAATTTTAAAAAATAATATCAAATTAGTACTGTCAAATTAATGATACTATTAAAAGTGTAACAGTGGTACCACTAACGGTACCAAGTGTATTATACAAAGAATTACCAATAATACCACTAAAGATACCCTATGTACCAAACGTACCGTTTTTAAAAATTTTTTGTTTTTAAACGTAATTTTAAATAATTTTTAAAAGTATTATACAAAGAAGTACCAGTGGTACCACTAAAGGTAATATATGTACCAAATGTACCGTTTTTAAAAAATTTTTTTTAAAACGAAATTTTGTTTAAAAACAAAATTTAAAAAAAATTAATTTTATTAAAAAAATGAGTACCGTTGGTACCAAGAGTACAGAGTAGTACCACTCAAAGTACCATGTGCACCATTAAACAATTTTTTAAATTTGCATTAACAACAACAATTTTTTGAAGTTATAATAGGATATTACACTAACTTACCATAGAAAAAAACCCTATATTTCAAGTCATCGGCGCCATCCTTCTTACAGTATGCTTGATTAGGATTATGTTCACAAAATGCCCTAACCGACATGTCATTCACAACAGTTGTTAACAATCCTCCTGCTTGCATTTTGACCATTTCGTATCGCCAATCAATCAAGTTTTGAGGTTTTAAGTCTAAACCATACATAAAGCGAATTCCTTGTAGATACATGTCAAAGATCTCGGCGTAGTTAGTTTCGTACTCTGGAGAGAGTTTTAGGCCTTTTCGCTTCTGGAATGGTTATATTAGTGTAGGGTAGGGTAGGATAGTTTAGGGTAGAGTAATATACGGCAACGTAAGATAAAGCATTTTCGGATAGGACATTTTAGGTTAGGGGGATTTTCGGTAAGATAGGGTACGGCAAGATAAGGTAGAGTAGGGTAGATTAGAGCAAAATACTTTAAGTTAGAGTGGTTTACAATAGAGCAAGATAAGGTAAGATAGGTAAGGTAGGGTATAATAGAATAGAGTAGCATACGGTAGAGTAAGGTAAGGAAGATAAGGGTAGGACAGAGTAGAGTAGAATAGGGTAGGATAAGGTAAGGCAGAGTAGGGTAGGGTAGGGTAGGGTGGGGTAGGGTAGGGTAGGGTATAAAACTTACTTCCAAATAAAGTGGGTCTTCAATCGAAAACCAGTCGACCACATTATCCATGCTCATGTTCATTGCTTTAGCCAGCCTTTGTTGCCATTGCTATAAAATTACAGTTGTAATATATATTTAGCAACATAGACAACTTTTAGTAAAGAAATCTTACTTTATGTTGCACCAGATACTCTTTGACTTCTTTTGTCTTCAAAATTTCTTTGGCCAGTTGATGAGCGTATTCGCAGTTATCGTACGGTAACCCAACAATATCTACCTGGTCATCAGGTATAGTGAGTATTTTAAGCTTGCCAAAGCTGATGTCTTCTCCATAAAGCCCTTTAAAGTTGTATAGTGCACTTTCTTTGGTCCTATTGTACCATGTAGATTGAATTTTAATTGATTTACTATCAAAATCAGTCGGTAAATACTTGAATTCTTGTACATAACGGTTGTAAATCCACTTTCCTAGACGACGTTGTTGTTCAATACCGTACTGAAAAAGAAATTTTTAGTAGTTTAACCAGGCTAGGGCTGAATTTGATCAAGGTAGGGGTTCAAATTGTAAGGCCTAGAACGAGAGCTAAGGTTAAAATTAAAATTAAGCCTACAGCTAAAGCTAATGATGAGACTAGTGCTGAGCTTTAGACTAGGGCTCTGGGCCAGGGCTCTAGGCTATGGCTCTGGGCTAGGGCTCTGGGCTCTGGGCTCTAGGCTAGGGCTAGGGCTAGGGCTAGGGCTAGGGCTAGGGCTTTGGGCTAGGGCTCTAGGCCAGTGTTCATGGCTAGGGCTCGGGGCTAGAGCTAAGGTTGAAGTAATGGAAGACTTACATTTGTCAGCTGAGCATAACCATTGTCCCAGTAAGATGCATTGACCAAATCATGGTAAAATGATTTTGCCGGTGCTCTGTCGCCGTGTCGCCATAACTAAAAAAAAAAGAAGAAATTCTTAAAAACTATAAATAAAAATTTTTTAAAATTTATTTGTTTAAAAAAAATTACCGCAGCCAAATACTCCAACTTATGACCAGCCGGCTGTACCGGGCCTAATTGATCTTTCAACGGCAAACCATTTATTGTCAAAGTAAAGAAAAATCCAATAAAAATAGAAAACATCATTTAATGCAAATGAGGTCGGAAAAAGACGTTCGTCAGCTGAACGAGGCTACAAACCCAATCTAATATAAAAAAATTAAAAATTAAAAAAAAATTGTATACTACTTACACGCATAATTTATTACACCCTACCCTACCCTACCCTACCCTACCCTACTTTACCCTACCCTACCCTACCCTACCCTACCCTACCCTACCCTACCCTACCCTACCCTACCCTACCCTACCCTACCCTACCCTACCCTATCCTACATTACCCTACCCTACCCTACCCTACCCTACTTTACCCTACCCTACCCTACCCTACCCTACCCTACCCTACCCTACCCTACCCTACCCTACCCTATCCTACATTACCCTACCCTACCCTACCCTACTTTACCCCTACCCTACCCTACCCTACCCTACCCTACCCTACCCTACCCTACCCTACCCTACCCTACCCTACCCTACCCTACTCTACCCTACCCTACCCCTACCCTACCCTACCCTACCCTACCCTACCCTACCCTAGCCTACCCTACCCTACGCTACCCTACCCTACCCTACCCTACCCTACTCTACCCTACCCTACTCTACCCCTACCCCTACCCTACCCTACCCTACCCTACCCTACCCTACCCTACCCTACCCTACCCTACCCTACCCTACTCTACCCTACCCTACCCTACCCTACCCTACCCCTACCCTACCCTACCCTACCCTACCCTACTCTACCCTACCCTACTCTACCCTACCCTACATTACCCTACCCTACCCTACCCTACCCTACCCTACCCTACCCTACCCTACCCTACCCTACCCCTACCCTACCCTACCCTACCCTACCCTACCCTACCCTACTCTACCCTACCCTACCCTACCCTACTCCACCCTACTTTACCCTACCCTTCCCTACCCTACCCTGCCCCGTCGTACCCTACTCTACCCTACTCTATTCAACCTTCCGCTTTTCTACCCTTCCTAGACCTACCCTATCTTACATTACCAAAAATACTTTTCATTATCATATCCTGTTTTACCATACCCTACATTTGTTTTAACCACAACTTTTAACACATATTTACTTATACATTACATTAAAATATTCATTTCCATATGCAAACACCAAGTATAATATAATATATGTCAAAAAAGTAAACTGCCATTTTATTTTTAATCCTCTTACATAATAACGATCAAACATACGAATACATATGTATATGTATTAATATTGTCCGCCTTCTTTAATATTTTTTTGGAGCGGGGGAAACCCTCTAATCACAAAGACGTTGAAAACTCTGTCACTGAAATTAAACCAAAAATACATGCGTCTATAATACACGTCTATCTATAGGTAATATTTGATAAAGTTTAAAATGAAAAGACACTTCAGGTTTTAAAAGGTTAAATAACTGACATTTGCAAGAAGTAAAATAATGAAAAAAGTAAGAAAGTAGTTTGTGAAGTTTACAAAATAATAAAAAATCAACAATTTAAAAAAAATTAAAAATCAGCTGCTTTTGTTAAAAATGTAATCCTTAAAGCTAAAACCATATGTAACAGAACTTTTGGTGAGCCTTGTAAAAATGTAAAGAAAAAAGACAAAATAAAGCTAACGCGCAAACCAAAAGCAATTAGCTATTGGCCGTGTTGATAAGATATTAAGTTTTTACACAAAAAATATTTTACTTTCTATTCTTATCAAAAAAAATTATAATATAAAAATAAAATTTAAAAAAAATTTACTTTTTTACAAGCTACAGGCTTAAAAAAAATTTATAAAAAAAAATGAAATTTCGTCCTCCCTCAATTCTTTCAGAAATAGTGACAAAAAGCACAAGCCGATGAGAATCCAGAGCCGATCCGAAAAAAAATTCCACAGGTTGTACCTGTAAATAAAAAAACGAAAAAAAAATTTTTTCGAAAAGTCGGAAATTTTTGGGTCTCCACCCCCCCCTTCCCCCAGAGAAAAACCGTAGCAACGTCCTTATGTCGTGTGAGCTACAGATGTGTAAACATAAATCAAATTTACTGGTTTTTCAATCGTAGGCCTACGATTGCTCTGAAAAAACGAAAAAGTGTGTCATAATCAACACCAATTTATGTCATAATTTTTAAAAATCTTCATTACTACGCTTCAGTATAAACTAAACCATCCTACCTATGTAATTTTAAAAAGTTTTACATCAGTACATCCTGTAAATTATAACACAGTAATTTTTAACATTCTCCTTGTTTATTCTTATCTGAAAGAACTTTCCAGTGCCTTTTCCTACAAAACTGATTACTATTAAAAATGGTCATTGTTATGTTCTCATTAATCAAATTCTGCCGGCAATTCCCAGCTAATACCTATTTTAAAAGTTTATAATGGAATTTTCCTTGTCTGATAACAACCAACTAGATAAACAGTTGTTTGTTTGATTATTGTTGTAATGAAAAGTAAGAGAACAACATCAAAACAATGGTGTTTGACTATTTGTATTAAAGTTCAGCCATGACCAGGGCCAAGCGCTGGGGGAGGGAGTGGACGGGAGGGGGGGGGGACAGAGGGGGGGGGGTGGGACCCCTCCCCCCCTCCCAGAAAAAAATGTTTGAAAAAAGTTGAACGTGGTCCAGCTACCTGTGCCGATTTTTTGGACCTCCGTTCCCAGACCAAAAGCCCTCGCCCGACCCTAGCCATGACGGTAAGGCTTTTTCTAACAATTTTTTCTAAAGTAGGCTTTCCAACGAGCCTAGTCTCGATTCTTATCTCCGGAATGAGGTGAGACACTTCCCTTGTAAAGGCCGCTTGCAAATTCCATGTGTAGTTACCAAATACAAACTATTACATTAGAATAACATACCAAACTTATGCTTGCAGCAACTCATTATGATAGCTCAAAATTTGTAAAAATTTATAGAGTAATGCTTTTTTGCATTTAATTTTATTGTAGTATTGAAGATTTTTTTTTTCTATTGTACAAAAGTCATTAAAATTATATAAGACAGTATTAAGCATGTAATGATTGATGACCGTAAACAAAGTTTTGTCTATGCGAATTTCACATAATGATCTGTCTATTTTAATATAATAATTTGTATATGTTATAGTTAAGGTATTATACAATAATTCCGATATTTTACAGTAAGCTTTTGAAAAAATTGGCAAATCAGTTTCTTTGTCTTCACAGGCTTTCCGACTGCGGCTTGAAGTCTTGACGAGCAACTCATCAAATCATGGCAGCTTGAAAGGCAAACCAGCTTAATGGCGTTCCAACGGTAACAGCTACAATAGATCGATCTGAAGGTTTTTACCAAACTCTCATCAGGTTTTGTTCGGAGTCCTATTAGCAAGGTTTTATTATATTTCAAAATTTCGTTAACTATACTTATAAGCAGTCGCTTTGAGATTTTAAACTTTTTTAATAAAAAGTTGGTTTAATGTTCAAGAATTTTAAATACAATATCACCAGGTTAATCACAAACCGATCAACTGTGTTTTGAACCCACGGCATTTCTGCCACTAGCTAAGTTCCCCGGCATTGTGTAGTGTTGCCAGAAGACTTAAAAAAGTGTTTGTTATACAGGATTTTTGTTAAAGAAGAGCGTTAAATAAATTTGTTATACAGTAGTTCTAAAAGGCTCTAAAACAATTCCGTCCACAGCTTCGAGGCAGTTCCCTTTCCGAAGCTAGAATCGAAGCCAAAGCAAGTTTATTAAAGACGGAGTTATATCGAAGACGGAACGAAGATGTAGCAAATTTAATAGCGCGGGTAGCGCAGTGGTTGCGGCGCCACTTGCTATTTGGAAGGACCTTGGTTCGACCTCCGTCTCCACCTAACTCAGACGCATTGATGAATTGGTAGTGCTGGGAACACGGAGGCTTAATTACAGAAAACATTATAACCCAAGGATAACTCCGGTAGACAAACGAGAAAAAACTAGGACTTTTTGAATCCTGGATTGGCTTTTTGTTATTTTCCTTAGCCCAGCCTGTCTGCATTTTGCTCAAGTGCGGCTTAACTCTGGAACCGGGTCTACTTTAATGGCAAAAAATATACAGTGAAACTTCTGTATAACGAACTCCTCTATAACGAAAGTCAAAAGCTTTTGAATCCCCGTCTACTACTATTCACTGCATTTAAAACACCTTTATAAAGAAACTTCTTTATAACAAACAAATTTCAAGTACACGGGGCGCTAGGACAAATGCGGTTTTTGGACATTGCGGATCTGGGGTTTTTAGACACTTGCGGATCTTCGGTTTTTGGACACTTGCGGATTTTGGACATTTGCGGATTTTTTAAAGGTTTTTTTTTATTTTTTAGTTAATTTAGTTGTAGTATGGTACTAAATTGTACTAAAGTTTAAATTGGTGCGGTTTTAACATAACAGTACCTTTTTGAGCTTTTAGTATTATTCAGTACCAAAAAATACAAAACAGTACCAATTTAAAATGTAGTACTATTTAGCACTAAAACATATTAAAACAGTACTAATTCAAACTTTAGTATCATTTAGTACCATACTACAACTAAATTAACTAAAAAATAAAAAAAACCTTTAAAAAATCCGCAAATGTCCAAAATCCGCAAGTGTCCAAAAACCGAAGATCCGCAAGTGTCTAAAAACCCCAGATCCGCAAATGTCCAAAAACCGAATTTGTCCTAGCGCCGTACACGGGCGTTTCGTTATACAGGAATTCCACTGTAGCTATTTTTCAAGAATGCAAACTTTGTTTTTAATTTTTTTAGCTTTCATGATCAAAGTTGCGGATGAGTTCTAACTTACTTTCAACTTTTTTTGTTTATCAAAATAAAAGGTCAAGAAATTAAGACACAGTAACTGACGTTGTAAAGTTTCGTCGTAAACCTTCTCAATTAACTTAAGTACAACATGATGAAACGTAAAGTAATTCATTACCTTTGCTTACAAACATTGTTTTTGACGGCTTGATTGTCATTTGTGGGAAGTTACGAACAGTTAGTGTAATGACGAACAACGTCGCTATGACCCGAATTCACCAAAGATTCGTGGTATTTGCGTCATCGATATTTTTAAACTAGTTCTTCTGGATGGTATTTAAGCCGTGGATGATTTACATTGATATCAGTCTACTTTGTTTGATCTGTTGAATTGGTAAGTTTTTGAATCAAGCTTGGTATAAAGTTAGGTTAAGCGGGGTAGTGCGGTTTATAAGGTAGAATGCTGTAACACAGCGTAAACCAGTAAGACGTGATAGGATACTCTGCTGTAAGATAAGATACTGTAGAGTAAAGTACAGTATTTTAGAATTTGTGTAAGTGTTTTAAGGTAAAGTATAGTACTGAAGAAGATATGTAGGTACTGTAGAGTAAAATACAATACTGTAAACCGTATGTAGGTATCGTAAAGTAAAGTGCATCACTTTAGAAGATATGTACGTATCTTAAATTAAAATACAGTACTGTAAAAGGTACGTAAGAATTGTAAGGTAAAGTAGATTACTGTAGAATATATGTACTAAAAATTGTAGGGTAGGCTAGAATAAAAAACAACATTTTTTCGAATTTTACATTTTTAGGAAAAATGCTGAACATCAAAGTTATCCTAGTACTGTTGTGCCTTATTGTGGCTACGGCTGCTCAATGGGGCTACGGCCGCGGAGGTTATGGTGGATATCGTGGTGGATACGGCGGCTACCGCGGCGGTTATGGCGGATACCGTGGTGGATACGGAGGATACCGCGGTGGATACGGTGGCTACAGAGGCGGCTACTGGGGATAAGCTGGTGTGCCTGCCCATGCTATAGTCCTTGGTACCGTGGCCGTTTTACGCTTGGTATCTTGCTTGTTATAAGACACATGTTAACTACTGTTGGCTAGATTAGTGGATTACAACAAACTTGTATATATTATCACTTAAACAACTCAAAATCTTAAAAATTACTGTTTGTGTCACAAAAGACGTCCAACTGTTATCCTACTGTAACATTCTTAATAATTTTTATGCTTTTGTTTTCCCAATAATAAGTGTCATGTATCTATGCCAATGTGATCATTAGCATGCATTTTAATATTCTTTTGTGCAATAAAATTTTACGAGAATTTATGAATATCAATCGACCATTCCAACTGATAATACGATGACAAAAAGTGAGTATTCGATCATGGTTTTGTCACAAAGCAAAGCATTCAGGAAGTGTTTGTGACAAAGCTCGGGAGAGAGGAGGAAGGGGAAGAAGGTTTTGCAGGTTTTCTTTATTTTTGACATAGCCCCAGCCCAGCTTAGCACTAGCCTCAAAGCCCTAGTCCCAAAGCCCTAGCTCCAGCCTCAGCCTCAGCTTCAGCCTCAGCCCCAGCCAGCCCCGCTCAGCCCAGCCCAAACCTAAACATGGGAAACAGGCCTGGCCCACTTTTTTACGTAAAAACAGGCCGGGCTTTTCGGAATAGACTTTTCTGGAACTTTTTGGCTTGCCCGACCTATATTTTGCTCAGGCCATGCCCAGTCACAATTTTCTACGTGGAAACTGGTCTGGCTTTTTAGAGACTTCCGAGACCGGCCCGACCTAAATTAGGCTCAAGCTCGGCCCGTTCTCTATGTCTAGCCCAGACCAACCAATCCCGGCTTATTCCAGCCCAGCTTAGCCCAGCCCAGCTCAGCCCAGCCCAGCCCAGCCCAGCCCAGACCAGCCAAACTCAACCCAGCCCCAGCTGCAGCCTCACCCTTATCCTACTCTCTAGCATCAGCCCCAGCCAATTCTGGTTCCCATTCTGCGTCCTGTGATACAGTAATCTGATCAATAATGAATGTTTAATTACAAAATTTTTTCTGATAAAACCGAAAGTATAATAAAAAATTTCAACATTGCTAGCTGAAACTTGTAAATGTGTTAATATGCTTATCAGCGCAAACATTGTGACAAATGTCTTTGACGTCTTTGTTTTAACGCCGCAGGCAATAAAGTTTGAGAATTTTGTGTCTATTAAAATTGTTTGCTCATACTTATGGCAACAATAAAAATGGTTTGTGGAGGTGTGGCAAACATGACACTATCATGCTTGTAATTATGTCAAAAACACATAAAGACGAGTGATTATTTTGTGGTTTTTGCGATAGTGTCATTAATGGTTTAAGTTTAGTACTTAGGTTCAAGCAAGTCTAAATAAAAACTAAGGAAAGCAAGTTAGAATACGATAAAGGTAACACTAGCTTAATGTAAAATTAGGCTACATTTAGAAATTTTAAAGCTAAAGCCAGACAGGGCCGCTAAGGCTAAAACATATCTTAGGACTGTTTTTAAGCCAAAAATAAGCTTAATGCTAAATTTATTGATTTATTCTCTCAATAATTACTAAGAGGAGTTGTTAAGCATACAAATGTTCCACTAGTGTAAAGCGTGTGATCGGAGCCAAGTTTTGCGCACTTGTGTTGTGGTCGTCTGGTTTCTGAGAATCCGATAACGTTGAGAGAGACAGTACTGATGTTGAGTTCCAAACTAGCCAGCATGATCGGACCCCTGATACCACAAATGTTGAGCGTTCCAGTTTTTAGATATCGTACTTGGGCTCCATTCATTTGCTTACTTCTAATTGTGTTCTAGAGCGACGAAGTCGGTAGAAAAAAACCAACCGGTCGTTAGAAACGCAACCGGATGAATGCTAGAATAAGACAAGATTTGAGCTAGATTTAAATTTAATGTTAGTTGTGAACCGAAAATTAAGGCTAAGCTTCAAGCTAAACTCTCTCTCTAAACTCTAAGCTAAGGGTACGCATATAGAGCCAAGCTTAAAATTAAGGCTAGCCGTAAAGCTTGTACTACGCTTTGAAATCAAGGTAGGCTCAAACCTAGGGTTAGACTAAAAGCTAAAAACTATAACAAACTTTCTAAAACTTTTTTGTTTATCTTTCCAGCCATCTACTATAACATCTAAAAATATTACTCGATTATAGCTATGTACGTCTTCAAAGTGTGTACTTCATCAAATTACTCTCCGCAAATATTCATGTTTATAACCGAAAACAACTTGAAAATTGTTGTTTTTTGTTTTCGACATAAAATACACTTTTCTTGTTACTGAAGACATCTTGCAAACTTATTTTAAATTAGAAGACAATGAGTTTTATAAGTTTTTTGATAACATTTTTAAATGTTTTGTAGCAAGCAAAATGTTGATAAGTCGTGGAAATGATTTAAATCATCGTCTTTCACACATAACATGTAGCTGATTATGACGTTTTGTGGGTATGTGGGAGTATATAATAGTAATTATATGTTGTAGGAAGGTGGGTGGAAGGACGGAAAGGGAGAGAGGGGTGATTTTGGTTATAAGGATAGTGTCGAAAAAATCCCATAGGGGGGAACACGTCAAACTTTTTTTCAAAATTTATTTTTGGTTGGGGGGGGGGGGTATTAACAAATTAAATTTTTTTGTTTATAAGGCTGGAGTGGGAGATGAGGAAGGCGGGAGGAGGATAAAAAAAATAAAATTTTTTTTTGTATTATAACTAAGGGGGGGGGGAGAAAAATTTTTGTAATTTTTTGAATTAGCTAGGGGGGGGGGAAGAAGAAACAAAAGTTGAAAAGGAAGTAGAATCCCTTAAAATTCAAAAAAGACCAAAAGTTCATTTTCAAATTTGCTACGTGAGTCCAATACATATCAAAATCAGAATTGAATGAACCGGTATGATTCACAACATTCGAAATGTCATAAAACAAAAAAAAACTTTTTTTTACGATATTCAGACATAACTATGCATACATATTCATGGCTACATGACACGTTTGCTACATTTCCGTAAAGAGATTAATGGTGCACTTTGAGCATTTTTAATTTTTGTAGCTTTATGTTTTAAAATGAAGAAGGGGGGGGGGAGAGGGGATTAGCTGTTTTCTGTTTCTGAACTTTGTTTTAACTTGAACATTTGTGTAAATTTTGAGATTTTATTACCTAAAGAATAAAGATTTGGTAAATTTTTATAACGAAAAAGGGCTGGACAGGACTGGGCTGGGCTAAGCTGGGCTGGAGTAGAGTAGAGTAGACTAGACTAGACTAGATTAGACTAAGCTGCCCTGGGCTGGACTGGACTGGACCGGATTGGACCTATACTGGCCTGGTCTTGTCTGGTTTGGACTGGACTGGACTTGGCTTGGCTGGACTCGGCTGATCCTACTCGGCTAGTTCTTCATTTCTAGTTTGACGTCCTTCATAGTAGTATCCTATAGTACCTACTGTAAATTAACTTCCAAAACCAGTAAAAACTTGTTAAGTATGATGACATTCATTTTTAATTCTGAAGAACACGCAACTTTTAGTAGTTGATATTGCATTCTAATCGAGAAGTTTTTGCATCGAGTCCAACTTGTGCCCTCCGGGTTTTGTTTATTTTTGTTTTCCAGATTCTTAGCGCCAGCCGGCTGAGATGTATGGTTTGTAACGCAAATTGGGGAAACTTTAATAAGCTTGGGGACTTTGGGATGGGATAGGGTGGTTTGTAAAAAGGTTTTTGATTTTTGAAAATTTGAATATTTTAATTTTGTAAAAATGATTTTTTTAATTTTTAATTTAAAAATTTTTTTTGTTATTTATAAACATAATCTTACAATACTAATCTGCCATTTCATTAGCTTAATATTAAGTTTACATCCGGTTTAACAAAACGTTTTCAATTTTTAATTATTCTTTACAATTTTTGAAAAAATTCAAAAATATTTGCAATTTGTTAGCTAAAACAATATAATGACATTGCAGTTCGGGATGACGGTGTCCTACACCCTACTGGTATCCGGGGCCAAACTTGAGAGTTTCATAAAGGTATTATTCAAATGGCGAGGCAGTGTTTGGAAGGCCGTGCTGCCACAATTAACGGTATGGACAATGGTTTATATGGGTATCAGCTTGATCTACAGATACGTTTTGACTGCGGATCAACAAATGTAAGTGCTTTGGTTTGAAAATACATTGCCTGGCCTTGCCCTGGCCTTGCCCTGGCCTTGCCCTGGCCTTGCCCTGGCCTTGCCCTGGCCTTGCCCTGGCCTTGCCCTGGCCTTGCCCTGGCCTTGCCCTGGCCTTGCCCTGGCCTTGCCCTGGCCTTGCCCTGGCCTTGCCCTGGCCTTGCCCTGGCCTTGCCCTGGCCTTGCCCTGGCCTTGCCCTGGCCTTGCCCTGGCCTTGCCCTGGCCTTGCCCTGGCCTTGCCCTGGCCTTGCCCTGGCCTTGCCCTGGCCTTGCCCTGGCCTTGCCCTGGCCTTGCCCTGGCCTTGCCCTGGCCTTGCCCTGGCCTTGCCCTGGCCTTGCCCTGGCCTTGCCCGGGCCTTGCCCTGGCCTTGCCCTGGCCTTGCCCTGGCCTTGCCCTGGCCTTGCCCTGGCCTTGCCCTGGCCTTGCCCTGGCCTTGCCCTGGCCTTGCTCTGGCCTTGCCCTGGCCTTGCTCTGGCCTTGCCCTGGCCTTGCTCTGGCCTTGCTTTGGCCTTGCTCTGGCCTTGCACTGACCTTGCCCTGGCCTTGCTTTGCCATGTTCTGGTTGGCCCTGCTTTGCTTTCCCGGACCCTAATCTACTCTAGTCCGTCCTAGCCTATCACACCACTGCCTTGCTCTACCTCTTCTTCTCTACTTTACTCTGGTTCACCCTCTTGTACTCTATATTACTCTACCTTACCTAACTTTACACTGTTCTACGTTAATTTTCTGTAATGACTTGTTAACGTTTATCTTTCTAGCGACTTTGCCAAAATAGCCAAGTACTTTGACAAAGACTTGGCCAAGTACATGCCTTTAAGTTTCCTACTCGGTTTCTTCGTTACACAAGTTGTCAGTCGATGGAGCCATATTACCGAAGACTTTGGGTGGATCGACAAGTAAGTTTTGTAAAATACGATTTACTAATCCTGGTTAAAAAATAATTTTTTACAAATTTAGCTCAGCGACCAACTTTGCCAATTTTATTCACGGTAATGACGAAGAAACTCGGATAATTCGTCGTACTTTGGTGCGGTATATGGTGCTGAATCAAGCGTTGGTGCTACGTGACATTAGTATGCAAGTGCGGAAACGATTTCCCACTCTTGATACTATGGTTGTTGCTGGTGAGCTATTATACTTTAATATCAAATTACAAAAAAAAATTTTTGTTATTTGGTACACTTGGTACTGTTAGTGGTACTGTTGGTATTATTTTTTGCATAAAAAGTTTTGCGCTTTTTATAAAAGTATGCAAATTGGCTTTTTAAGCAACTTTTTGAAAATGGTACACTTGGTACCATTAGTGGTACTGTTGGTACTAATTTTTTTATAAAATTTTTGGGTTTTTTAAAATTTTTTAAATTAAGCTTTAGTACAAATTTTGTAAGATGTTACACTTGGTATCATTAATGGCGCTCCTGGTACGTTTTAAAAAATTTTTAACTTTTTTAAAATCAAAAATTTTTAGGTTTTATGACAGAAACCGAAAAGCTAGAGCTAGAAAGCATCCACGACGAATATACAAGATACTGGATCCCATTACACTGGTGCTACGGCATTTTGGACAAAGCCAGAGAGACGAAACGTATTGCTAGCGATCACTTGTTGGTACATCTTGTTGAGGTGAGTTTTGTTTGTAAAATACGGTGTTTTGTTTTTTGCCATTTAATTTTACTTTTAAAATGTAAAAAAAAAACAGTGCAGGTTACTTGTTACTTTAGGACCTACAACACTTCCGAGAAGGCTTGACCAATCTGCTAAAGTTCGATTGGATCCCAATCCCACTGGTATACCCTCAAGTGGTTTTTTTAACTGTTAGAGTGTACTTTGGCATCTGCTTGGTTAGTCGACAACATTTGAAGGGTGATGATGTAAGTTACATAGATTATATGAAGGTAACTGTATATACTTAAGTTAAGTATTAGGTGCCGACATAAACAACCCGCCATACTTTGTCTGTAATTTCCTGTAAAAAATGGCGGGTTCTTTATTTCGGCACTTAATAGTGAAGCTAATATAGCAACAACTACACTGTAGTAATGTTAAAACATCAAAATCATTTCTAGCTAGACCTATGGGTTCCAATAATGACCATGGTAGAGTTCATCATCTACATGGGATGGATGAAAGTGGCCGAAGCCCTACTAAACCCCCTAGGTGAAGATGATGATGATTTGGAGATCAACTGTGTAATGGACAAAAACTTAATTACTGGTATGTTATTGGTCGACAGAGGAAACGACCAAATTCCGCCGCTCAGCAAAGACAAACACTTCTATGAAGCTGTCATTCATCCTTTATATAGCTACACGGCGGCTGGCAGGACGGTACAGCCATTGGTGGGCAGTGCTTATGAAGTCAAGTAGGTTTTTAGGGACAGGGGCTTAGAGTAGTATATATGAGAAACGGGCCGGGCTTGAATGTTAGGCCCGGCCCGATTTAAAGTTTGCTCAGGGCCGGCTTGGCCAGATGGCAGGCCCGGTCCGAGCTGGGTTAATTTTTTTTACGTAGAAACGGGCCGGGCAGGGCCTGAATGTTAGGCCCGGCTTGATCTATTTTGCTCAAGGCCGGCCCGACCAGTTTCTCATGCCTAGCTTAGAGAAACCAAATGTGTATTTTTTTTGTTTGTAAAGAAAGTTTTTGCTATAAAAAATAATTTGAAAACTATTTTTTTTAGATAAGGCTAATTGTTAGCTTAGTCAGACTAAGCTACGGCATGCGACAGGATAGGCTAGAATAAAGTAAAGTGTAAGAAAGGGTAGGGTGAGGTACGGTAGGGCACAACAGGGTAAAGTAGGGCTTGGTAGAGTAAACTAAGGCAGGGCAAGGTAGCGTAGGTAGAGTAGGGGAGGGTACGGTAAGTAGGTTAGGTAAAGTAAACTAGCCTAAGGGTAGGGTAGGGTAGGGTAGGAATTTAGTACAAATGATAACAATTAAAAATGCTTTTTAAGGTATCATCAATAACTCTTTACAATTTTAAAAGTAATATCGTTTGTGACAGCTTACATCAAAGTTTTACAAAACATTTTCCGAGTTTACAGTGTTTTTACAAATACCGTGATTAACATTCTGTGTGGTCCGGACAAAAAAATAATCAAAGAGTTCAAGGTTTTGATCTTTTTTATCATCCACGGAAACCTTGTGGTAGTTTATCATTACTTTGTTGTTACAGTAAAAACGTCATTTTAGGTAAGAAAAATTACCTAATTTGCAGAGTCATTACCTAAAAAAATAAAAAAAAATTTTTATCAGTAAAATACGAAATTTGCAATAAATTTTAAAAATTTAACAAAACACATTACAGCATGGTGAAAAAAGAAGCCCGTGTAACAATGGTACCTCATAAATCAAGGCTAGTTTATATGGAACAGCACGAGTACGTAAATTGTACTGAGGTTGTTGATTGCGCGAAACACAACGAAGCTCATGCAACTCGAAAGGCCACTTACAGGAAAAACCGACCAGACAAGGCGTGGAAGAGCATCAGAGATAGAAGAAAGTAGGTTGAAATGGTGCTTAGTAGGACAAAATGGTACTTTGTGGGTTAAAATGGTACTTGGTAGATTAAAATGGTACTTTATTATAAATCTTTATTTTTTTGTAGTATAGTGGTTTATGTTTTTGTTGTAGTAGTACGCTAAAAAACGTTTTAGTACTAGTAGTACTGTGAAAGAAGAACTGCAATGACAATTATAGTACTAAAAGATAAATAAGTACGTATATAGTACTAACAACTCATTTTAGGATAAAACCAACAAAAAACTCATCAGTGATAATTAATGGACTAGAGAAACCCAGTTCGAATTACAGTCCAGAGAATGACAGCTCAAGATTTTAAATTAATTGTAAAATACTCTATATTAAATTCGGTCTAATTAACCTAAATTGTTTTAAAGTCAATAAATTTTAATAAATTGACTCCTTTTCTGAACGTTAAACCAGAGCTAGTGGTAAGAGTAGGACTAGGGTTACATAGTTACACGGCGGCTAAAAGAACGATACAGCCATTGGTGGACAGTGGTTATGAAGTCAATTAAATTTTAACAGGGTGGAGGTAAAATAAACTAGGACTAAGGCTAGGGTTAGAAGCTAGAGCTAAAAAGTTGGGCTAAAAGCTAGGGCTAGAAGCTAGGGCTAGAAGCTAGGTCTAGAATCTAAGGCCATGATCCAGAGCTAGGGCTCTGGGGCTAGAGCTCTGGGCTATAGGCATGAAGAAAAGCCAGGCCTACCTTGACCCCAACTTAAATTTATCAATAGGCCCGAGACTCAGACCCGGCCCGTTATTTATTAACTAAGTCTCTGGGCTAGGGCTCTGAGCTAGGGCTCTGGGCTAGGGTTCTGGGCTAGGGCTCTGAGCTAGGGCTCTAGGCTAGGGCTCTGGGCTAGGGCTCTGGGCTAGGGTTTTGGGCTAGAGGTCTGGGCTAGTGCTCTGGGCTAGGGCTAGGGTTACAATTAATAGTATATGTAGCGTATTTAAAATGACGTTGTTAGCCTTTTCAAATATTTAAAAATTTATTTTTACCGAAGAACCACACGAAAACAATATTGATTAAGATTGATAAGAAGCGCATTTACTTCTCAGTTAAAACAAAAAATGCGTTTTTTATGTCGGCAACATGGTATAAAAAGCGATTGATTGCAACCTTTTTGTTTTCCTTTCCTACCACATCAATATTAAAGTATAAACGAAACATCTACTCAGAGATCAGTTCGTTCAATACGTATATAAGCTGGTAACTCGTGATATATTGTAAAGTATACAGCAAGAAGGTGCTTTATATTAACTTTGATCACAAGCCAGGACTAAAAGCAATCTAATTCGAGCTTCCGCGGGTTCAGGAATACGGTATTGTACTGTAACAAGCTACACTAACCACTATACAGTAGCTCCAAAGTAAATTCTGTGACTTTCAAAACAGGTTTCAAGTTAAACCGCGCCACTGCTAATTACCTGATAAGCCAAGTTTCAGTTGTGACATTGATAATGGAGGTAAGTTGTAACCTTTGTAACATTTGCACTTTATTTTATTGTAGTCTGGACAGCAAGCTGTTGATATGAATGTGAAGAAGATCATCAATTCAAGAGCTATTAAGTTCTTCAAAGTTGGAGATCCGAGGGAGGTAGGGTACTATAATATATGTTTTTGTGGTTACAGTGTAAGGCTAATACGTCTGTTTAGTTTTTCATAACTTTATATTTAAAATGAAAAAAAAATATTTTTTAAAATTTCAAAAATTTTAAAATTTGAATCTTCAGACCTTAAGACTGACGACAGAACAAATTGACACAACGTTAAGAGAAGGTGAAGTTTTGACACGATGGATAGCCAGTCCAGTTCATCCCGCTGACATTAATATAGCCAGAGGAGTGTATTTTTATAAAAGAGAACCTCCATCATGTTTGGGGATTGATGCTTTTGGCATTGTTGAAAAAGTAAGTAGTCTAGCCTGGACTTTAGCTCTAGCTCTAGCTCTAAATCTAGTTCTAGCTTGAGCTTTAGTTGTAGCCCTAGCTCTAGCTCTAACGCTAACTCTAGCTCTAGGTCTAAATATAAGCCCAGGTTTAGCTCTAGCTCTAGTTGTAGTTAAAGCTCTAGTATTATGTTCAGGTATAGGTGTAAGCCAAGGTCTAGTTCTAGGTCTATTTAGGCATGAAGAACAGGCCGACCCAAATGTTTTTACGGGGAAACGGGCTGGGCCAAAATTTTTCGGGATCTCCAGGCTTGGTCCGACCCAAATTTTGCTCAATTTAAGCTCGTTCTTCATGTTTAGGTCTATTCTTAACTTTAGCTCAAGGTCAAGACCAAGTTCAAGATTAAGATCAATATCAATAGCAAGCTCAAGCTCAAGCTCAAGCTCTATCTCTACTCTCAATCTTATTCTATAGTGCCCATTCCTCATTCCAGGTCGGTCCAAACGTAAAGCACATCAAAGTGAACGATCATATAATGCCGATGATGCCACAGACTCAAGGTGGCTTTTGGAGAGAGCATCAAGTGTTAAAAGCTGACGAAGTATACAAATTGAGAAAAGAACTGCCATTAGAAGTGAAAGCCACATTGGCTGCCAACACTCCAAGTGCTTATCTAATTCTGACACAATTTGTAAAGCTACAGAAGGGAGATTACGTGCTACAGAATGCTGCTAACTCACAGGTTGGGCGGATGATTATTGAGCTTTCTAAAGGTAAGACTTTTTCAGCTTTGGTACAAAAAAGTGTACTAGTGGTACTGCTCTTGGTACAAAAAAAAGTTTACTAGTGATACTATTTTTGGTACAAAGTGTTCTATCAATTTTTTAATTTTTACAATAAAAATTTTAAAAAAAAATTTTTTTAAAGTGTACCAGTGGTACCACTTAAGGTACTGAGTGTACCATTTTGAAAGTTTGAAAAATTAATTTTAAAATTAAAAATTTTAGTTTTTTTAAAATTTTTTACAATTTTATACTATTAGTACTATTAACAGTACCAAGTGTACCATTTTTAGAATTAAAAAAAATTGGCCTTGAAATTCACAAATTTTAAAATTTTTTAAAAATTTCAAACTTGTCTCATTAATACTATTAACAGTACCAAGTGAACCATTCTAACTTTTTAAACTAAACATGCCATTCTTTTCCAGCCCTCGGTTACAAATCCATAAACGTTGTCCGAGACCGTCCAGAAATCGAAGCCGTGAAGCAAGACCTTCTGAATCGTGGAGCCAACTACGTGTTCACAGAATCCGAATTCAAACAACAAGGCAAAGAATTCATAAAATCCCTGGATCGCCCGCTAAAACTGTCGATAAACGGAATCGGTGGCAAAAGCTCCATTCTAATGTCGGCCAATTTGGCCAAGTTCGGCACGATGGTAGTGTACGGCGGAATGAGTCTGAAGCCACACGAGATTCTCACATCGTCGCTGGTGTTCAACAGTATCAAGGTGGTTGGGTTCTTACTGTACGATTATATCAACTATGATAACTGTGAATTCACGAAAAAGGTGTACGAAGAGCTACAGGATTTGTTTTTGACGAAGAATGTTACGGCTACCCCCATGGAGAAGGTGAATTTCGAGGATTTTAAGGTGGCGGTTGATAAAACTATGGCTGGTGGTCAGTTGAAACAGCTACTGATGATTACTAGCGATGACAAATGTCAGTTGTGATGTTATGGACTAGTATATGTATCATACGATTTTGTAGAGTAATAAAAGTTGCAAAACTTTCGGATTTAAAAAACTGTACCAGTAGTACCATTTTATGTACCAAATGTGAAATTATAACTGTTTTAAAGCATAAGACTTGAGCAGTTTTTTCGAAATGATGTTAAAACTATTTATCCCAAAAGTGTACCAGTGGTACCAATAAGTGTACCAATAGTACCATTTACAAAATTTTTCTATTTTTATCAAAAAATTCAAAATTGTGTACAAAAAAACTAAAAAGTGTACTAGTAGTACCAGTAGTACCACTAAGTACCAAGTGTACCATTTTACATTTTTAAAAACCTTAAATTACAAATTCGCCAAAAATTAAATTTTTAATTAAATAAAACACTGTATTACAAAAAAATTACTGTATAATAGCCGCAAAGCTTATTCGTCCACCATAATCCAGAACAGTACAGTATGACTCAACAAACGGTATGCCCAGTACCCACGAATGTGCTTGCCATGAGTATGTTCGCTTTATCATCAATTCACATCTTTGCCTATCGTACTCTTTAATCAGCAGCTTCTGATCAACTGGATATACATGCTTGCCAATAGTTACTGTAAAAGTAAAATCACTATGACAATCTACAGTAAACAACTCATTCTTCACATCGTATGTAGCATTGATAA
Source organism: Bursaphelenchus okinawaensis (assembly GCA_904066225.2). Taxonomy (NCBI): domain Eukaryota; kingdom Metazoa; phylum Nematoda; class Chromadorea; order Rhabditida; family Aphelenchoididae; genus Bursaphelenchus; species Bursaphelenchus okinawaensis. The sequence continues at coordinate 11,226,678 of CAJFCW020000004.1, read as the reverse complement.
CAGTAATAAAGAGTTCTACATCGTTTACTGGAAAATGAATGTACGCAGATGAACTGTCGATTACAGTATCTCCTCCGGTTACAGTACGCCTGTTAACTTTAGCTTCATTTAGTCTGAAGCTCCATTGATCAGAACTAATCAGTGGTACAGAATCTAGTACGATACCACAATGTTGGTTATCGATTCCACCAAATGTTATACCACCACCAACTTGACCTTGCCTATTGTGACTAAGGTCTTTGAAGTAGAGAGATACGATAGGCTCATCTAAGAGATGCTCTTCTATGGCTTGGACTAGCAGCGGTTTGACTGAAATAGGATACCGTAACAAAAAAAGACTTACCCTACTTTACCCTACCCTACCCTACCCTACCCTACACTAACCTGCTTTATCCTACGGTACTGTTCCGTACGCTAAGCATAACCTGCCCTACTTAATCAAAACTGTTTCAAAATTACTTTTTACAACAAGAACTTTCTTTACAATAAGAAGATTTCTTACATTCATTCTCCCCCGTGCTCCTGCCCAATCCAAGAACGCCATCAAACGTATAGTCCAGATATTCGTCTTCCATACTGTTGATAACTCCAAAGCGGTGTTCTTTCACAGTAAATCTATTCAGCCCTTCTACATTCCACTTATCTGTACCATATTCACCTAGAATCCTACCAATTGCTGTGTACTGTTGAAACGTGTCATTTGAAGGTTGATATGACTGTGATCTTAAAAAAGGTTAGTAATTTGATATATCGTACTGTACAGTGTCTAAAATTACAGTACTTCTTTCGTCAACAAGTTTGAAAGCTTTGAGTACGTCATATATAACACTAACGTACTCAATAATTTTGATACGAAAGTATACTATGTAAATTTACTATGTTATTACTTAAATAGTATATAAACGATTATTGTTCCGTATTTTACATTAAATTACCGTACAGTATCATAGTATAAAAAGTATGAAGAGCATTAAAAAGTTACAGTATCACAAGTTTTAAAAACAGCACCGTTTAAAGCTACTTACTCTTCAGGATTGAACTTTTGTCTAATCCGGCAAGCTGGATCACCATTACCAACACAACATTCAGCTGAACATAGGTATTCACAATAAGCACCTCTACACAGACTAGAACACTCTGCACTTTTATTGCCACAGGACTCATTCACAACCCACGACAAGTCACTTTTAGTAGATGGTATAGTGTAAAAGGTCTGACCAGGCGTTCCAACTGTTGATGAGACTAAAATATTACAGTAATTAAGGTTTAAAAAGAAAAAGCAAAGATACTATCAGAAATAATAGGTACCGACATAAAGAACCCGCTATATTTTTTCTGTAATTTCCTGTAAAAAACGGCGGATTCTTTATGTCAACGCCTAATAAAAGATTTTCTTGGACGTTATAATGCAGTAATGATAAAACTTACCAACATATTCAGCTTCCAAGTAGTTATAACGACTCTCTGAATCCCTACGAAACGATGGTAAATTAGAGTTACTGTGTGTAGTTGATAAAAATTGACTCCACGTACCTGAATATATATTGACTATACTCTCAAAGTCTTTTCTTTTTCCTTGCCTTGCTCTACTCTCTACTACCCTACCCTACCTTACTCTATCCTACCTTACACTACTCTACTTTACAATATTTTATCCAGCCCTGCTTTATGCTATATAATATCATTACCTTGCTTTAATAGTTGACTTCTACCACTTTCTATCTTGTGTAGTGGAACAGTAAACTTTCGTGCAAATGCAGAGTTAACAACAAAGAGGAAAGTCAAAATAAAAAACAATTTCAGCATGTTTACTAATTAATCAAATACAAAAATTCAGTTAAATGTTAATGATAATGTGTTATCATAAACATCTACACATTATCATAAACATTTTTATCGGATTAATTTTAACAAAAACTAAATATACTAAATATCATCATAACCTTAGGACATAGGTGTTTTGTTTTGACATAATTCTGCCAGTATGATAGATGAGAAATGGCACTTGCAGGTTTGTAAAGAAAGTTGTAGCCATTTTTGATTTGTAGAGAAAGTTCTTGCAATTCCTCGTTTTGTAAAGAAAGTTCTTGCCATTTTTTGTTTTGTAAAGAAAGTTCTTGCCATTTTTTGCTTTGTAAAGAAAGTTCTTGCATTTTTTCGTTTTGTAAAGAAAGTTCTTGCCATTTTTAACAAAAAAAAATAAAAAATTTCTAAAATCTGATCATTTATTACCCAAAAATATACATTTCTCCAAAAAAATCGATTTTAATATTCTCCAACAAAATTTCTACGGTGTAGTAGCAGCCAATCCCAATTTTCCGCTAAAATCAAAGATTTGACAGTAAGCCTCAGCGAATGGTACACCAAGAATCCAATCGTGCTCGTCCCAGTAGCCAGTTTGATCTACCATCAGTTCACACTTGTTAGGTTGATACTCGTTGATCAGATGCTTCTTATCAATCTTGTACTCTCGTTTGCCAATAGTTATGGCAAAAGTAAAGTCTACTGTACAATTTACTTTGTAAATTGAGTTGTAGTAATCGTATGTTGCACCTACACTACTGGTGAACTGGTACAGATAAGAGTAGGGTAGGTGGATGTAAGCTGAGCCGGTATCGGTGATGGCTAGGCCGCCGCGGGCGTAGTTTCCGTTTAGATTGCCTGAAATGGATTTTTTTTAAAATTTTAACTGTTTTAAAATTTCAAAAAATAAAAGTTCTTACCGCTAGCAATCCGGAATTCCCACTGGTAGGTACTAGTGAGTGGTACAAAGTCCAGTACAATGCCACAATGTTCATTGTCGATACCTCCGAAAGTCACTGCACCACCAACTTTACCGTTTTGATTATAACCAAGGTCTTTGAAATAGATAGAAACCAACGGTTCATCCAAAAGATTCTTCTCAATCGCATCCACAATAAAGGATTTGGCTAAAATACAAAAATTAGGTTTTTCAATACCTTACTGCCCGAGCCCTAGCTAGGCTTAGGATTAGGCTTAGGCTTAGCCTTAAACTTAGTCTCAAGCTCGAGCTTTTACTGTAGCTCTAGCTTTAGCCCAGTCCTAGTCCTAGCCCTAGTCTTAGACCAGAGCCCTAGTCCCAAAGCCCTAGCCCAGAACCCTAGCTTTAACAATAGCCTAAACCATAGTCTGACAATGAGTCCTAGCAGTAACAACTAGTCTTAGTCTTAGCGTTAGCATTAGCCCTAGCAAATAGCCCAGAGCCCTGGCCAACCGATCTTAATCTTAGCTTCATTGTATTGCATTACAAATACAAAAAACCGTCGGTAGACGTAATTTGTACCTAACATTAATGCTTCAATAACATAGCCTCAGAGAAATTGTCAGAAACTGTATTACGCAACGTTTTCTTATGTAATGTGATCATTTTATGTAATATATGCCTCGGTGTAAAACGACCCAACAAATTACTGCGAGTGCTGGGATATGATTCGAAATTACCGCGAGGTATTCCTTGAGTTCAAACGCCATCACGATACAACTTACCCTACCCTACCCTACCTTACCCTACCTTACCCTACCCTACCTTACCCTACCCTACCCTACCCTACCCTACCCTACCCTACCCTACCCTACCCTACCCTACCCTACCCTACCCTACCCAACTACCCTATCTTACCCTACCCACTCAATATTGTAACCTAAGAAACCTTACCTGCCCAAACAAATAAAAAAGCTTACGATTAAGACCCCTGCCAAGGCCAAAAACTCCATCCAATGCGTAGGTTTGGAATTTGTCTCCCAAGCTTGTAGCCAGTCCAAACCTGTAGTTATTGAGTGCCAAAGCTGTCACATTTTGACTTCCAATCGTCCATTTGTCAGTAGCATAGGCTCCTTCAATCTTTCCGATTGTAGTGTAACGTTGAAAGGTACCGTACGACGTTTGGTATGTTGAGGAACTAAAATTTAAAAAAAAGTATTATGTAAAGAAAGTTCTTGCCATTTTTTGTTTTGTAAAGAAAGTTCTTGCCATTTTCTCTTTTGTAAAGAAAGTTCTTGCCATTTTTCGTTTTGTAAAGAAAGTTCTTGCCATTTTTTGTTTTGTAAAGAAAGTAATTGCCATTTTGTGCTTTGTAAAGAAAATTCTTGCTATTTCTGTTTTTTAAAGAAAGTTTTTGCCATTCTTTGTTTTGTAAAAAAGGTTTTTGCCATTTTATTTGAAAACTTACTTTTTGGGATCAAATTTTTCTTTGTCTTTACAAGCAATGTCATCGTTACCTGAGCAGCACTCTTCTTCACATAACAAGTCACAGTATTGCCCTGAAAAGCAGCATTTATGGCCATATAGTACTATTATAAGACTTTTTAATTGTATTACCACTAATGTAATTTACTCTACATTACACTACTCTACCCTACCCTACCCCTTCCTTGGCTTTTAGAGTAAATATTTTAGTTTAAAAAAGTCTTGTCGTCATTTTACACGCAGCTCCACAATAAAAAACGACAAGACTTTTTTGATCGTTTCAAAGTGCCAAAACATATAAACTCTTTATTAATATAGTTTTAAATTGACATAAACGTACCTTTACAGTAACTGGGACAGTCACTCTTCTTGTTTCCGCATGTGTTACTGATAATCCAAGAAATGTCACTGCTGGTGTCAAACAAGGCATTGAACTTCTTCCCGGGGGTTCCAACGGTCGCAATTACTGAAATTGAGATTTAAAATACCTAACTTTTGATACCTAGTTTCAAAAAAATGTTATTTTTAAATTTTAAAATTTTAAAAAGATGACTTACAACAATATTCAGCTTCCAAATAGTCATAAATCGGAATGCTGTCACCCATCAAGGTAGTGTTCTTGTACAATCGTCTCATGGCTGCCATTTGTGGCCATTTTCCTAAAAATACAAATTTTTAGTTTTGTAAAGAAAGTTTTTGCAATTTTTTAGTTGTAAAGAAAGTTTCTGCCATTTCATATTTTGTGAAGAAAGTTATTGTAAAAAAATAACTTTTAAAAACTTTTTTCTTAAGAAGTACTATATAGTATCACAATTATCTCTGTCAAACCTACCTTGTTTTATCAGCTGACTCTTAACACTCTTCCTCTTGTTTATCGGCCAAGTGAACTTGGCGGCCAAAGCCAAATCAGCCAAAAGCAGGGTCAGGAGTAGCTGAAAGAGCATTTTCAAGACTGACAAACTTGGAAGCCGCTAAATCAATTAAAAACTTGATAAAAGACATTTATCGTGCAATTAACAAAAGAATTTTTGAGATAACGAAGTTTAGAACAAAAGTTTGTTCGGTAGGCAACTTTTATCAATTCTGAACTGTTACACCTTTTAACATTCGATGGGAAATCACATTCTGATATGAAAAAATTATTAAAGCTTTCAAACGTTCTGCTGGTTTTAGAGGTACAAAGAATTTTGTTTAACCTATGATAATATCAGGTATTGATGGACAAAATTGGATGTATCTCATAGATTTCATTATCAAATTCAGTGGTTTTTACAGAAAATAAAAGCTAATAGTCTAGGCTAAAAAAGCAAAGTATATTCAAAAAAATTAAGCACCCAACTCGGCAACCTTAAGCTAAGTAATTCCACCTCTCCTCCAGTGTAATATAATTGAAAAAACAAACCAAATTCAATATAAAACTTTAAATTTAAAACAGCACGGTTTATTTTATACATATTTTCAAAGAATTAAATGTTATAAAGATGAAATAAGAGTTAATAACAACAAAAATTACCTTACAGAGATCAATAAACATTGATTATATACCAGGCACTTGGTGATGATGTTTAACAATAAAAAAATTAAAAAAGTTAACAAATTTCTTTTAAAAATAAAAAATAGTTTCCCAACTAAAATTTAAATCTACATGATATTACAATACATCGACTTTGACATTACACTACATCGATATTACCCTACAACACAATCAACTCAAATAAAATTTAATGCTATCATCAATGTTACCACCACACCATAAGCAGTATTGTGTGTAGTCGGACGCGGTTTCACAGTGTGTAACGCATCCGCACGGTAAATTGATCAAGCCGATGCCTTTGCACGTCTTCACATCCAGACAATTCATGCACCGTTTGGCTTTGAAGCCAACTTCCACTTGATCATTGACCACTTTATTGCAAACAGGGCAGAAGTTCAGTTGGTGTTTGGCGCATGTTGTACAGTATACTATATGACCGCATGGAATACACGCAACTGTGCTCTTTCGATCGTGACATACTACACATGAGGAGTCGGATGGTGGAGCGTCATTTAGAAGGTCGTGTGTGTCCAGGAGCTCGATTAGAGAAGAATTCTAAAAGTTAAAACAGTGTAGCTTCAAAAATCATTTTAAAATTTGATAGATCCTCATTTTTAATTAGTTCACACAAGAAATAGCGCCTTAAAACCTACCAAAAACTTCTCCTCGCATTGAAAAACAAAAGTATCCATCTTCTCATTGATCTGAACATAAAGCGGCTCTGCTCTCTTTTGATCAGTTCCAAACATTATCTAAAAGAACAAAAATATATGTAAAATACGACAATTATACGAATCGATTTATATTTTGACAAAATTTCAATTAGAAATCACTTTTTTTTCAATCAAACCTAAGATAACATTGGAAAATAAGGTTAATCCTTTTAAACCTGTCAAATACCTAAATAAAAGCATTCACCTTAACTTAAAACATCGTATCTTCATCCTAAACTAACAAAAAATAATTAAAATATCTTACCCTCAATGATCCGTGACTTTCTCGGTAAAAAACAATATTGAGCATGTCTCCTTTTTCGACTGCACCACAAAACAGCTTTTTAAAGTTCAAAAACGTAAAACAATCTTTGTTGAGCTTTACAGAATCATACAAGTTCTCGATCTTCATGTTACAAACACCAAACTGAAAGTCAGCCGGAGGGGCAATCTGAAACAATGTTGTTGTTGAAAATCAGATCCATGGTTAATATATAAGCCTGTAATAGCTCAAAAATGGATAATCTTCAAGCGTTCAATCGTTCATAAGTTCGCCTAGACATTAAAAACTATAAAATTTATAAAAACTCACATTAAACCGTAACGTCAAAGGTAGTACAACTCTGTCCGGTCCCATTAGATCAGACACAGTGAAAGTGGAAAAACAATAATCGTTTCTCGTAACGTAGCGCATATTTTGTGTGCAAATACTGTTCTTCGACATCTGAAAACATCAACACTGACATAAAACATCAAAAACAATTCCAAACGTTGATCACGATAACGGAATATTAATTTATATTGTTTTACATGTTTAAACCGCTGAAAAAATATAAAAACAGATGAATTGTTGACAAAAAAAACTCTAAAATATCTTAGAGATATTAGAAGACCAAAAGAAATAAAAAGAGTTAAAGATAATATAGATTTTTCGACAATAACATTGAGAAGAAGATAACGCGGGTCCGTAAAATAATAGTTTGATAGAAAAGAAGACTCGACTCAATGCGTCATGTCTTCCGCTTTTGTAAAGAATCGTTTTGGGCTATTATAGAGTACGTAAAACCTCTTTTTTTTATTAGTTCCTATAAAAAACAATGGCATAATCTTCAAAATATGCCAACTTTGAAAAATAACCATATTTCCAAAAAAAAAATAAATTTTTTGACTTTATTATAACAAAATAAAGATAACAATATGTATATATAAATCTGTCCTAATACAAATGACATCGTTCCAAGTCACACATTGTCCTTTCATTTAAACCTAATTTTGCAAATTTAAACTTCTGCCAGTTTTCAATTTTTAAATTAAATTTTTCAAATCAATTTTGAAAAACAGTCAAATCAGGAGTCAACTTCAACTCCTGTCCCTCTTGAATCGCTTTCTTCAGATATTTGGCCTGTTCCAGTCCTTCTGTCATTTGTGCCATTTCATGTTTGGTCAGCACGACCGTCCTGTAGCCGGCCTTCTGAAGATGACGCACATTCATGGCAATGTCACCACTTAGCCTGACCGGTGCTCGTTCGTCGAGGTCAGGTTTGGTTAACAAGTTGTAGGTCGCGTAAATAATCGCAACTTTGGTGAGGTCGTTTCGGGTTTCGGCCGCTTTAATTGGCACTAGCTTCTTGGTTGTTTCGTCCACATACACGACCGCATCCACGTAGGCACCAGTGTTGAGTTCGATGTGAGGTGGTTTGATGTGAGTCTCCTTGGGTGCGATTAAGAAGAGGTTGTTGTTGAAGTTGAGCACTTCAGCTTCCACGTTTTTGCGATGTCGCATGGTTATCAGCATTTCTTTTGGCTAAAAGATATGGTTCATATTTTAGTTAGTGAACGTGTAATGATCTTGTTACATTGGTCAAAAAGTAAATAGAAATAATTAAGGAAATAAAAAAAAATAAGCTTAGAGATAACCCAAAAAGCCTAAGCACGCAAAAGTAATCTTAAAAGTGGCGTCATAAGACTGGCAGCAATTAAATAATCCTATAAGTGACGCAATAAGCCTAACCGCACAGAAATAAGCCTATAAGTGGCGTCATAAACCTAACCGCACAGAAATAAACCTAAAAGTGACGTAATAAGCTTGACAGCACTTAAATAAGCCTAAAGGTGACGCAATAAGCCTAACCGCAGAAAAATAACCCTATAAATGACGCAATAAGCCTAACCGCACATAAATAGGCCTAAGCACGCAAAAATAAGCTTAAAAGTGGCGTCATAAGCCTAACAACACATAAAAAGATTTAAAATTGGCTTCATAAGTCTAACAGCACTTAAACAAGCATATAAGTGACGCAATAAGCCTAACCGCACAGAAATAAGCCTAGTCCTACAAAAATAAGCCTAAAAGTAGCGTCATAAGCCTAACAGCACATAAATAAGCCTAAAATTGGCGTTATAAGCCTAACAGCACTTAAATAAGCCTTAAAATGACGCAATAAGCCTTGTAACAATCTTCATTTCCAATAAAACATCGCAGAAATAGGCTTACCTTACTGTTGATCAAATTTAACACGTCTTGTGGTACTTTTACATCAAGATTCAAATCGTATTTCAAGTAGCTGGCTACATGAAAGACTTTAATAACCCGGAATAACCGTAGCTCTTCACTGCTAAAAAAAACAAGAAATTAGCGTTCAAGATCCTTGTTTCTAACGCAAAAAGCCGACAAACCTTCATCAAAATACTAAAATCCTTACCAGTTTTTGCTCAATTCACTGAGGAAACTCAATTCCAACAAAGTCTCCCCAAATCGAGCAGGCAAACATCTTAACATAGCCAAAGAGTAACACGTATTCAACCAGACCCCAGGACTTCTGGCACGTTCCGTCTTCAAAATCGCTGCCAATTTCTTCGTAGACACCTCCACAAGCTCTGGCGGTATATTTATCATAGCCAATGATGACAATACCATAGATAGTTGACTGACATCAGCTGTTCTCGCATGACTGTTGGTCCATTGTGCTAAATAGTACCATAAGTGGGGGTTGTTGACTTTGACTTTGGCTAGCGAATATACGATGGTGTTGAATACGTTCCAGCGAGTAATCTCGTGCAGTGATTGGCTAATTTGGTTTTGGACAAATGCTAACAATCTCGGGTGATAAAAGCTGAGTAAGTCCATTGAGGTGAGGAGTTTTCCACATTGATTCGCCGTTAATGTACCTTTTCTGAACAACATTAACATAAAAGCTTGTCCAAAATCAAATTTTTTAAATTTATAAGACTTTCCAAGACATAAAGTTATAAAAAGCATTAAAACACTAACCTAAAACAATATAAATCTCAATTTTTATAAATGAACCTACGTTCTGATAGCTTCAGCAATCCTAGAAAGTGTTTTCACGTTCCTCCGTACTTTGACATGTACAGCAAATAATGAAACCAGTTCTCCAGTGTTCATAATCGACAGCAATTCATCAATTTTTCCTTCTATTTTGTCCAAAGTTATATTGTTCTTGATCAGCTCGTCAACTTCAAAAATGTTCAATAAGACTGCTGGCTGGGCAATGTCTCTATAACATAACACCATTTTAACCATTTAAAAAACAAAAAACTTTCGTTCTAATGTAAAACAGTTAAATATCTCAGCTTTCAACGCAAACTTTCAAAAAACTCAAAGAAACCCTTTCAAAATATCAAAAACTCAAACTTACTCAATCTTTTTAGGTAACAACTGAATAATCGACTCCCTAAAACCGTCAGGCAGCTTATAGACAGTATGTTTAGATGCCAAAAGTAGTGTTAAAAGCGAATGAATGTCCAATTTTGAAGGGGTTGTCTTCACCATCTCTTCCACTAAACTGACAATCTTTTCTAGTGCCACGTTTAAATCAACTAGACCATCTGAAGCTTCTGAATCCTTTGGCGGACAATATAAAGTTAGAAGACCGGCTAAGGCTGATACTACAGCATTTGGAGCGGCTTCAGGACTCATCAGTTTTGCGTGAAGGCTTGAAGCTAGTTCTTCGCTAAAAATGTCATTTTTTAATTGAATAAAATGTATTTTTAGAAAAAAAATCAAAGTAAAGTATACTTGCAGTTATGGCAAGACAGTTTTTTATAAATATTGTGCAAAAATTGTATCATAAAGTGTGTTTAACACCAAAATATGTTATGTTATTCATCAAAGCTGATGTTTCAACTCAAAATAGCCCTAAACATCAAAACATTTATTAAAAATCCGATCACTTACCTTTTTAACCATTCTTGATATTTAATTTTCTTATCCTTCTTGTTCAAAGCCACCAAATAGTCCAGAAACGTCACTAATTCCCATTCGCTTCTTGGTGGACGAAGATTGAACTCCTAAACCCAAAGTTAAAACAAAAGCACAATCTTACCGTTTTCAAATCCTGGAAACTTAAAGCATAAATCTTTCTTGTTTTTGCGTGATCATTAGGAGCAGTATGAACCGTTTCTTGAACTAGATCATCCATAAAACTGTCGAAATTTACGTCTTCGGCCTCTTTTTCCTCTGTCAAAACCTTTGGAGAAGCCGTAGAATAATATAATCGGCCATAAAATGGTCGTAACGATCTGGTCAATTGTCGTATCATTATATATGACAAGAAATTGCCAAAATACGACAGGTTTTTGAGGTATTTCTGACTAATTTTACTGAAAAACGGCCCACGCGAAAATTCCAAAAAAATAATATTTACAGAGAAAATGTTGACACGTTGAGTCAAGTGTCACTTTGTAAACAGTAAAGGACTAAAAATAACTCCTCAGGCCAAGTATGTTTTTAAAAACGAAGAAAGTATATAATATTAATAAGAGTAGAATGATTTACATTGTTACTTTAAACACATTATGTTTGTTGTCATTGTAGCATGTGTTATGGCGCGTATTTACCGCTGCGTAGGCACTTTTCTTGGTCAAATTACATTACTGTCGCAATAAAAACTTAATTACAATTTAGTCATGTAGCTTTTGAGTAACGTTTTATTTAGTTTATTAGTGTTTTCGTAGAAGTTGGTGTAAATGATGTTTTTGTGAGCTACTGTGAACGTTGGCATATAAACTATGATTTGTCCATAGATACGATATGATGTTTGCGGTAAAAATAAGGTTACTCTTTGCTCATAGGTTAGTAATTATTAAAAAGTAGTCTATGTGAGTTATAATTAAAATTTTTTTTGCAAAATTTAAAATTTTTGAATTTAGAAACGGCCAAGAGCGGAGGTGTGTAATTAGTCAAATGAAGTAATGTTTCAAACTATAATTGTAGATAATTATTGTATGACATAGCTTTACGATTAAAGATGTGACTAAATGAGTCCAGAAGCTACATTATATTGTAGCGGGCAGTTTAGTCCCTCCTGCTACCCTGTTCTTGTCTAGAGCAGCCTCAAATAGTACAGAGCCGAACTTCTCATATTATACTTTGTTGAGGAGACCCGTAGGGAGAGCGTCCTGTTCCCTACGCCTACAATAAACGCAACTGACCTCTATACGGCGATATCAGGTCTTTTCGTATTTTCGGGCAGGCTAATTTATTGCTTGCCCGATCTCAGAAAAGACTCAAGATCGGCCCGTAACAATATTGTAATATAATGTTACTTTTAATCAGTTATTAAACAGTTATTGATAATTTTAAATTATCAAACAAAATTTTAAAAAATTTAAAAAATAAAAATTTTTTTATTTTTCAATTTCAAAAATTTTTGAACAGTCATGTTCCACTAGCCAAATTCAATAATTAGACTACCACTTTCACCTGTCAAAAGAAACAACTTGAATTAGAGACACTAGTCGATAAATGTCATCTTAATATACTAGAATACATAACATAGTAGTTCATACATGATTTGTTCGTATTTTAATGTAAATGCACTTTTGGTAGTGTTGAAAATGATTTCGTAGCTAGTACTGGTAATATATAAACTTGATTTTTAATTACTAGGTTATGTCAGCTGTGTTAGTAATGAATTTTTAAGTAATAGTGGTCATAAAGCCGTTTACCGGATTGTTATACTTTATTTGGGAATGACATTGTTTGTAAAGTACGGGTTGAGGTAGGTTCGTATAGAGTTGGGTAGGCTAGGACATGAAAAAAGGTAGGGTAACTTTGTATGCAATAATAGAATGCGTAGATCAGTATTTGGTAAAGAGACATATAGGTTAGTACACAATAAAGGGTTGAATAGGCTAGACTTTGATAAAGTAGAGTAGGGTATAATGCAAGGCTAAAAAAAATTAACAAACAACAGCATGACTTTTACTGAAGATCAATTTTATTTTATCTGTTTTCTGTTTTTAACATTGTAATATATTGTTGTTTAGATATAAGCCGCACAGTAAATTAAATTTCTTATAACTAATTGTGAGACTAAAAAGAGTTCAAAAATCTGATTGCTTGAGTACTTTCTCATATACCTTATGATTAAAATATTATTTTTGCACAATGATCATGTTGTTACGCTTGGCAGAAATTTTACTGTTATTAAAGTAGGAACAGAGTAGTCTTAAAGTTGGGAAAAGGAGGGTAGTGTGGCCGAAAAAGGTGTGATATATTATGATATGATAGGGAAGTTAGTCGGACACTATTAGGTAGGGTAGAGTAAGAAGGGTTAGGATTTTTTATTTTCTTGACGGTATGGTGGGATAAGGTAAGATTTTTTGGAATTTTTTGTGTAGGGTAGGGTAGGGTAGGGTAGGGTAGGGTAGGGTAGGGTAGGGTAGGGTATGGTAGGGTAAGGTAGGGTATGGTATGGTAGGGTAGGGTAAGGTAGGGTAGGGTAGGGTAGAATGTTTATTTCCTTGTTATTCATAGCTTGCTTTTTTCAACTGTTTTGTTTTTTAGTTTAGGCTGATTAATTTTTTTGCTAACAGCAACGGGAATTTAATTGTGTAAATTATATTACACGTACCGCATTTTAAAAGAGTTGTAACATATGAGCTAACAAGTACAGTGAATTTTTCGGCCTTTCATTAGGAAATGGTTAATAATAAATCTTGTCTGTTAAAATTAAATTATTGGGCTTACTTGGACAAGCGTATTTTACCTGTATTAAAGTTGCCGGAATTTTTTTTCATGTACTATACTATTGAATTTATATTTTTCAAGAGTGTATTAATTTTCCAGATGACAGCCGCCTACTTAGTATGGTTTTGGTTGAGCGATGTTTTAGGCTCTGGGGTAGGCTTAATATTGAACTTGTTGTTGGTAACGGCAGTTTTATTGTCAGCTAAGAACCGACGGATACATGCTTACTCCTGGATGGTGTTTGTAATTGGCATACAGGACATTGCTTTTTGTTTACTTGAAGTTTTGATTCAGCATGTAGGTTTTTAGAGCTATAACTAGCGTTCGGCGCGGGGGGGGGGGGGGGGGAGATCACATGTCAGATGCAAGAGTAGGAGGAGGGGGAGAGAGAGTGGGCTCAAACTTTTTTTTGTTAAATCAGTATTATTTCATTCAAATAGTTCTGTGCCCCCTTTAAAACCTCCTTTTTTGGAAATAGGGAGCACAGAACTTTTTGAACAATCTACTATAACATATAATAATTTTAGACAGTATGTATGAAAAACAGTAGTTTCATGATATTTGGCCATGGCATAGAGCAACATTTGCCAAGAAGTGTATATCCACTTACATTTTTCTTACATGCTACGTTGATTACTAACAGTATAACATTATTGCCAGCTATTTATCAGTTTAGGTATCAGTTGATCGCAAAGTGAGTTTTAATATAAAAATTTATTAATCTGTTTACTTTACGGTACTCTAGGGTTAACCTGACCCTAAATTTTAATTTTACCCTAGTCTCAATCTAACCTAGTCTTTTACCTTACCCTTGGTTCAATCTAGCTTTAACTTAAATTACCCTTGCCTTGATATAGTTTCTTCTTTTTACCCTACCCTTAATTTAAACATATCTATCATTTTTTTAGTCAAAAAAAATTTTTAATGCCATTTTAGTGACTGTTCATCGATGAAACCGCTAATAGTAAACTCAATTATTGCTGTTTGCGCATCCTGTACTGTAGGATTTACCGTAGTTTTTGCTATAATGGACATGAATGCTCGAGGCACTCAATATTATCTTGACTTTTTATCTGACATGTGGTTTGATGAAAATGGCAAATCAGAATTTATTTATGCTACTGATTTTGTAAGTTTTTGTTAGTAATAAAGATAGTTTTATGTGTTATACAGTAAAGATTATATATTTTGTAGAAGAGATAAGAGTCTTATATTTTTAACAAGAATTACTTTACTATACTATATTTTACTACTATGCATTAATTTACATCACTTTTAGCAGGACTTATCAACAAAAATTTTCATTTTGGTAACTACTATCATATCTGGAAGTTCTATAGTAATCCTAATTTTATATGCCTACAAGGCTTATGTGTTTGCCAACCCAATATCAACCATTGTGTCTAAAACTACAAAAAGCTTACAGCGTCAGTTTACTCGAAGCTTGTTGTCACAGGTATGTATGTACATAGGTTTAGAGCAAAAGGTTTTCACTAGTTCTGTAAAAGGTCTTAGACTATTTTTTTTTGTGCCGGCTGGTGTGTCGGACTTTTCGACTTGGCTTACGGGTCTGGCTTAGGGGTGAGAAACGGGCCGTCTAGGCCCGGCCCGGCCTTGAGCTATAATTGAAACGGGCCGGGCCGGGCTTGAAAATTGGACCCGGGCCCGAAAAAAAAATTTTTTAATTTTTAAAAATTTTTTATTTTAATCCCCGTTGATGTTTTTTGATTTTGTTGGGTACCATGATACATAAATGATCTAAAAGAACAATGCAAAGCCAAACTTCCGTTTATTTTTTAAGTTTTAAAATTTTTAAAATTTTTTAAAACGGGCCGGGCCGGGCCTAGAAATTTTCTGACCGGCCGGGCCTAAACGTTGGGCCTCGGGCCTGGGCCGGGCCTGAAGAGTGGGCCCGGCCCGGCCCGTTTCTCACCCCTAGTCTGGCTTTGGCTTAAACTTTGCTTCTGAGGCTACAATTTGGGCACCGGTCTCTGTGTCCACACAATTAAAATTGCTTCAGTTGGGCTGGACTAGACCTGGGCCTGGGCATGGGCCTGAGCTTGAGCCTGAGCTTGAAACCTGAGTTTGAGCCAGAGCCTGAGCTTGAGCCTGAGTCTGAACATAGTCCTGGGGGTGTGCCTGTGCTTAGGGCTAAACCCTTGATCAATCGCACGCCAGCACTGCTATTATTATAAAATTGCAAAACTAAAACAACTTCATTTCAGACAATATGCATAGGCCTACTAGCCAACTTTCCAGTAGCAGTTCTACTATATTGTGTTATGTTGGGTATTGATGGTGAATTCTACGGTATATTTTTAATGTCACCGTTAAGTTGGGTATCAGCTATTAATGCCATGTTAACGTTTTATTTTATGCGTGATTATCGGCGTATACTACTACGATCAGTACAGTACAAAAAGTCGTTTCAAACTGAAACTTATACCTATTCAAGAAGTTTGCGATCAGTTTCGGCTAGGTTTTAGGCTTATAACGGTTTACTCTGGCTGGGTTTTAAGCTTATAACAGTTTACTTGTAAGCCTAACTTTAGGCTTGTTTGTAGCCAAGGTTTTGGTCTTACCTTATAAGCCTAAAATATTAAGTTTTTGTATATAAAGTTGTATAATAAATAGAATAACTTATAATCTTGTACTTATGACAAAGCACAAACTAAACCTCATACTAAAACAGTCATTTTTTGTGTTGTGTTACAAAAAACGTACATACGTTACGAAGGCTCCATGACAACATGAAATTCTTAATGCTAAAGTAAATAGTAAGCTGTGCCCTTCTTGTTACTCATTTCTTAATTACTAACTTGGCTTTTCTTGTCGTATAGAGCATTGTTGTTTCATTTTATAAGTATTATAGTACTAGAAAAACTACTAACTTACGTTTATCCTTACCACTGTAAAAAATAGTACCATAGTTTTAATTGTAAACCATTTTTTGATACAATGCTTCATTTACAAGCCTAGTAAGAAAGTTTTGCCCTAAATCTATTTACCTAAATATAACCATAAGCTCTGAGTGATCATTGTCTCGGTGCGATGTTTACTATACGGTAAAGCCTCTACAGTGCCAAATTACCTAAAAATTGACAAAAATTGCCGTCTAAACTAGGCAAACACATTCATTTTGATACAGTATCAAAAATGCCAGACTACAAATTCTACTACTTTAATGTGCGTGGGATAGGCGAGCCAGTGCGAATGGTCATGCACTATGGTAATATTGAGTTTGAAGACGTCAGAATAGAGCAGAAAGATTGGCGCAACTACAAAAATAGTAGGTTTTTTCAATTTTAAGAGGTCAAAAATATATTTTTAAAAATTTTTTGAAATTTTTAAAATTTATAAAAAAATTTCATAAATTTCAAAAACTTCAGAAATGCCCCAAGGCACTGTACCAGTGCTGTCAATAGACAATGGCAAGATAAAATTGTCTCAAAGCACAGCAATTGCTTGTTATTTGGCTAGAAAAGTTGGTAAGTATTATAGATTATTAGGTATATTTTGACTATTTTATTAAAAATCAATTTTTTTAGTTTCAAACTTTAAAATAACTAATACTAAGTAAGTAATACTAAAGTAATATTAGGCTGTTCACTTAATTCTGCGCCTTTTATTAAAGAAAATTTTTTAAAAATATTTTTTGAATTTTACAGGCCTTGGAGGTAGAAATGAACTAGAAATGGCGAGGATAGATGAAGCTTTAGCGACTTACAAAGATATGTACGCTAAAATGGCAGATTTCAACTACTCGTCGGGTGGGCTGAGAGGGTTGGACAAAGTGAGTTCAAAATGTATAATAGCTCTAAACTTAACGGTATGATAGCTTTAATATAACTTTACATAGTTTTTGTATATATGATAGCTTTTCCACAGCTTTCTAATTATACAAGGGGGACACTTCGAAACCGTTTGACTATGTTATAACTAGTACTATATGTTACTATCTTTAGTTGTTGTTTTAGTTATATTTGCTGTTAAAACAAATATTTGATTAAAAAACCGTGTAACAGAACTTCTGGCGCACCCTGTACTCTCAGGGTCGTAACTATAGGCCTACCTTCATCTACTCCTCCCCTTTCTGTAAGAATCTGTAACAACGCCTCTATACTCCCTTAACAGCAATTAACACCACAATCTTTCAGGACGAGCTATACGAAAGCCAAGCCAAACCCATTACCGCTCAATACTTTCCTTTATTAGTGAAGATGTTGAAGAAGCATCACATGAACTTCATAGCCTCACAAAAGCCGACTGTCGCCGACTTCTTTTTTGCTGAATGGCTGTACTCGGTTATGGGGTTCAGGAAGGAACTTTTTTGATGATTATCCGGAACTTACTGACTACGTAAGACGTGTTCATGCTTTACCACCACTTCAGGATTACTTGAAAAATCGACCGAAAAGCGTTTGGTAGTTACTATTTTGTTGTTGAATTTTTTACTGCTGTAGTAAAATAAAACGTCGTATCAAAGTAAAATTTATTTCATTTTTATTTTATTTATATTTTTTATTTTATTTTATTTTATTTTATTTTATTTTATTTTATTTTATTTTATTTTATTTTTAAATTTATTTTTACTATTACATATAGTACTACGAATGGTGCACAAATTCAATGCTTTGATTAGAATTTTCACTGCCTTCATGAACCGGCCGAGGTTTTGGTGGTCGATAAGCTACCATGCTATTGAAAAACAAAAACCATGCAGCTATGGTAGTGCCGATGATGGCTATTTCCATCTGCCATACTGGTCGTGGGCCACCATTAACGTACATTGAAGCTGATGCCATGGAACCGAACATGCGGCCTTAAACTAAGGGGTATACTTTAGGTTTAACAATGTATACTGTATTATATTTGTCTAGGGATACTGTAATATAGTTAAATATAGATTCTGTACTATCAAAAATGTTACAGTAAGCCCTAAATAAGTTGTAGAGCTTGAAATCCCTTACCAAATGAGCTAAAAACTTGTAGCCATCCCTGATGCGTTCCTTGCCTTCTCGGTCCCAGAACTTTTGAAAACAGGGTTGATAAAGAGATTGTCATCACTGGAAATGACACTCCGATCAGAACAATATACGATATATAGTATAACCATGGTGAAATTGCTGTCAACTCAAAACACCACTTGTAACGGCTTACATTACAACCTATTTCAGGGTGGTCGGTTTCTGAAAAGGACAATATTGATTTTTTCTTTGATTTTGCTTTGCCTTGACCAAGACCTTGTCTTGTCCAGAAGCTTGCCTTGACCATGACCTTGCCTTGACCAAGACCTGGCCATGATTAAGACTTTGCCTTGACTAAACCCTTGCCTTGACCATTACCTTGCCTTGACCAGGACCTTGCCTTGACCAAGACCTTACCTTGACCAAGATCTTGCCTTGATCAAGTCCTTGCCTTGATCAAGACCTTGCCTTGACCAAGACCTTGCCTTGACAAACGCAAAAGCTTATCCTTACCACTCCTTAGCCTATCTTACTTAACAAAAAGCATACCATTATTGTACTTGACATGGTTATTGTAGATGGCATACGGATAAGTCATAAAGTGGAAGATTAGCATGAAAATCAACCCTAATATACAGTTGGTTCGTAACTTTAGACTAAAATTTAAATTAATTTTTTAAAAATTTTTTAAAAATTTTTAAAACTTTTAAAAAACTTTAAAATTTAAAAAAAATAAAAAAAAATACTATCAGTAAATGAAAATGTAACTCCCTTACTACTTCTCCACATTGATGTTAATAAACACAATGTACATAATAAAAGTAATGCTACCAACTAGGCCCTGAGCCATTGACGGATATTTAACTGCTTCTATCTTATCAAAAGCGAACATCATCATAGCGAACGGTGGGCCCAACGTTTCAATGTTCGTTCTAACGTACTTGTCCACAAATCGTGTTACATAACACACCACCAAAGCTCTTCTATCATACACATGGTGCTCTTGTAGTGTTGGTGATACTCCGTCTTCCTAAAAATTTGTGTGTCATACGAAAGACAACCGTGGTAAATGGCTTGAAAGTGATCTTAGTAAGAAAGGTTTGCCTTACGTTAAGACAAGCAGATAGAAATTTTAAAGGGACCAAGCCAGATCGTATTAGCCTAAGAGCCTGGCTAAATTAAAGGCACTAGAGACCCAGCTCTGGTCTCGCAACGAAAGATTTGACTTGCCCGAGGGTCGGACTTAAAAGTTAAGCCTGTCTTGCACTTTCACAAGGCTAGTAGTAACTTTAAGTGTTTTCATTTGTATAAACCCAAAATTTTTTTATTTGGCTATATATGCATACAGAGTGCGCCAAAAGTTCTGTTACACGGTTTTTCAATTTCAGGGCGCACCAAAAGTTTTGTTACAAAACTTTACCGGTCGTTTTCTCTATGTTGCGGTTAAATTAATATTTATTTTAACAACAAATATAACTAAAACAACAACTAACAATATTAACACATAGTACTAGTTATAACATAGTCAATAGAGACGACGACCGGTAATGTTTTGTAACAGAACTTTTGGCGCAATTTGTATTTTGACTATTATTTAATATTTATTATCCGTATTTGACATTTTTGTTTGTATCTACATCTAGTTTAATATAAAAAAATTGCGCCAAACTATCGTACGCAGCCAGCGTCTTAAACGTAGATAGCGCTTCTTTTACCGCATGCCATTCCGCGTTTAGCAAAGAACCTCAGCGTCTCTAACCGTGGTGATTACACGATTTTGGAAAAAGGTGTTTTGTTGCTAATTTATTTAAATTGTATTTTGTGTTTTGTAAGTAATGAAGAAAATTGGCCAGATGAATCGAGATGTAAGTATATTTTAAAAATTTTTTAATTTTAAAAATTTTGGTTGAACCGAAAATAATAGGACACTTTTCATTTATTTTTTAATTAAAAAGTGCCCCGATACTTTTGATTCAACTTAACAAAAACTTTTTTTAAATTAGACTTTATTCGGTGCCGACATAAAGGACCCGCCATACATTGCCTGTAATTTCCTGTAAAAAATGGCGGGTTCTTTATGTCGGCACCAAATATTATAATTTTAAAAACCCCTGTTATCAGTCTTATAAAATCTTTATTTTTAAACCATTGTTAATAAAAAAACGTAATTTTTAATAATTTACAGATCTGGGACATCATAATGAAGCATTGTGACATGTCATCGATCACGAACTTGGCTAGAATCAAATTAAAATCGCAAAAAATTATAAATTTTGATTTTAAAAAAGTTTGTGTTCGAAATCACATATACCGGCTTCCTGGCGAGTTATGGGCGGATGCGTTCGCTGAGTAAGTTTAAAAAAGTTTTTTTTTGTTTTAAACATCTTTTTTAGCTTGTGATCGATTTTTTTTGGTTATACAAGACATCCTTTGGCCGGGAAAATCTTGCTAGCCGTAGACATGTGAAACGGGCCAAGCCCATTTTTCAGACCCGGCCCGATCAAAATTTTGCTTAAAGCCGGCCCGGCCCGTTTCATATGTCTAGCTAGCCAAAACCGTATAGCAGTTTTTGAAAGTAAAAATTGGACTTTTAAAAACTTTTAGGCTTAAAATTTTACTAATATCCTAAAATTTCAGTGTCCACCGTCGATTATGGAAAAACTCGACAAAGTTGTGGATTGGCGTTTTTTTTGGCTACATGAGCCACTTTGTCATGTTTGCCAAGGGAAAGGTTTTGGTGGTCTGTAGTATGGATTTTGCGCGTCCTCTTGTCAAAGTGTTCAGATATCAAGCAAATGTGATAAATGCTGTAATTACTAGCGATCAAAACTACGTCGTTGTTTCTGTAAGTGATTTTTTTACTTTGGGTTGCTTTCTGTGCTCTACCTACTGTACCTTTCTCTACTGGTGTTTTTGGCGAGGAGGGGGGGGAGAGATCTGAAGAGGGGGGGGGGAGAGATCTGAAGAGGGGGGGGGGAGGGGGAGAAGAAAAGGGTTTTTTACTTTGGAAGCCTTTCTCTACTTTACCTTCTACCGTACTCTACTAGTGTTCTCAGTAAGGGGGGGGGGGGGGTACAGCCTCAAGACGGAAAGAGAGGGAGGACCACACTTCTATTGCCGATAACACTGTACTCTACCCTAACCTACCCTACCTAATAAGTCATTACTCTACTCTACTTTATTCTACCTTGCCCTATCCTAAATTACTGCAACTTAACCTATGTTACTTTACCATACCTTAACCTAACTTATCTTACTCTTCCCTACTCTAACCTACCATATCCTGCCCTAAGATATCTTACCCTACCTCCCCTACCATTAAAAAAAAGTGACAATCAATTTCAGACTGACAATGGTCAAAGCTTTGTTAATGACTTAAAGTCAAATCAGCCTCTTTCCACGGATCAACGAACCAACATCAAGTTCAATGCCAGCGTTTTCACCCACGACTACAACTGCACTTTCATACAGGATGTTCTGAGTACGAAGAAAATCTCGATTGAAAATATTCGAACGAATATCATAGCAATTCGTGGTTACTACGTGGCTTGTGTTGAAGAGGACAAACTAGCGATACACGATGTAAACAGTGCTTTGAAGTACGAGGTACCGTTGAACCAAAATTACTCGTATATTCACTATGTCACTCTTCTGACCTCAACAAACTGCGTAAAGATTGTTTATGGTAACGAAAATTCGAATTTATCGCCATTTGAAATGTACAATATTGAAAATGGCAGTTTGCTTTTTTCGGACATTGACGACTGTGATGTCTTGACTGAATGTCTTGTACGATGCCACAGAGGATTCGTAAGTTTTTGACAGTTTTTATTTTATTGTGTTTACCCTACCCTACCCTACCCTTCCCTACTCTGCCTTACCTTACCCTACCCTACCCTACCCTAGCTTTTAAAGCTTTTTCCACCCCCCCCCCCCTCTCTGCAACACCAGCTAAACAAAATACCCCGCTCTGCTTTCCACTAACTTTGGCCGACTTTACCCTGTTGTAGCCTACCGTACGCAGGTTACGTTATTATTCTACTTTAGGCATGACGAACGGGCCGGGCATCATACTCAAGCCCAGCCCAAGCTAAATTTTGCTCAGGATCGGGTTGGCCCTAACTTTTTTACGTGCAAACAGGCCTGGCTCTTCGTGCCGAGTCTTGACTCTCAGGCCCGGGTCCACCTAAATTTGGGTCAAAGCCGGTTCGGTCCCTTCCTCATGTCTATCCTACTTTACCCTACCTCCAGGGCCGGGCGCTGGGGAGGGGGGAAAGTTTATAAAAAAAATTTTGAAAAAAGTTAAACGTGGTCCCCCCTGTGGATTTTTCGGAGAAATTTTTTCGATCCCCGCCCACAGACCAAAAGTCCCCGCTCGGCACTGCCTACCTCGTTACTAAACCTTACGCACGATTTTCAATTTTCAGCTTTACAGTTTCGATTCCTGTACTGGAACATGGGTTTACGCCGGCTCGACAATGAAAAAGCCACACACGATCTTGGGCATCACTGCCCCAGATTTCAGCATTACCGAAAACTACCGTGTTCCTGGAGCGAATTTGGAAAGAAGGATACCTATTTCCAGTCCAAAACTTAACGCATTCAATGAAACTGCAATTAGGGATGTGAAAGATTATTGTGATTTTCTACAGTTACATGAAGACAGAGAAGAATATAATAGGACTCACGATGACAAACTGTATACACTGGATGACTATGTAAGCATGGCTATTGATAGTGTAAATAGGATGAAGAAGGGTGTGGAAGGGGATACTGAACAAGCTTTGAATAAAAATGTTGAAGTCGATGTAGAAGCTCACGGTGAAGGCAACAAAACGCCTGAGAATGATAATGAACATCATGGTGAAACATCACACGATGATGAACAACATCAAGATGAAACATCATACTATGATGATGAAAATCACAGTAAAACATCTCAAGATAATGAAGAACATCACGGCGAAACATCTCGGGATGATGAGAAACATCAAGATAATAACGACGCAACTAAAGAAAATGAAATAGATGTTGATAGACACAGTGAAGCCGGCTTATCTAGTGACTCGGACTACAGCAATGTTTCTGTAGCCTACACTGAGTATACACTTAACAGTAGTTCTGAATCAGATGATTCAAAAGATTCATCTAATCGAGAAGAAGATGTATCAGAAACAGCCTTATCACCGGCTGTAGAAGATCCACCTGCCACAGAAGAAGATTCATCAGATTCACCCTTATCAGAGTCTGAAAGAGATTCACCTGTTACAGAAGAAGATGCACCAGAACCATCCTTGTCTAACTCTGTAGAAGATCTACCTGTCACAGAAGAAGATTCATCAGAACCAGCCTTATCAGAGTCAGTAGAAGACTTGTCTGTAACCGAAAATTCAAATACTGACGACAATACTCAATCCAATAAGGAAGATCAAAGTAACGACGAAGAAGAACCTTTAGTTAATGTAGATGACCCAGAAGACACTCATCCCAGCGCCTACGTTCGCGGCCTACTAGAATATAACGACGAGGATGCAATACGACAGTTACTTGAAAACGATAATCATAATCAAGCAGAAGCTGATGACCGCAATCTACTAGATTTTTTTGTCAGCGATGTTGAGGATGACAGTCCCCGTTGGACACCGGAAAGTCTTCATTTGGAACTTGATCCAAATGAACATGAGTTTGGATGGCAGGCATTTGAAATCGCGTTTTTACAGGAAAAACCACAAAGTAAGGGACATAAAAAATGGGAACTTAGGCTTACCACTTTTATGGCCCGGCCTAATCTGAGTTTTGCTCAGGCCCGGCCCTTTCCCCATGTCTACTCAGGCTATGTCTAGGCATGGAGTGGTTTAAAAAATGATGAGCTAGGGCTTTAGGTCTAGTGATATAGAGCCAAAGCAAGAACTAATTGTAAGCATAGGTCCAGGACTCTGAGCTAGGGCTCTCGGCTAGGGCTCTAGAGTAAGGCTCTGAGCTAGGTCTTTAGGCTAGAGATCTGGGTTAGGGCTCAGGTCTAGGGCTCGGGCTTTCGGGCTAGGGCTTTGGGCTAGACTTCTGAGTTGAGGCTCTGGGCTAGGGCTGTGGCTAAGATCAGTGGCTAAGGCTAGAGCTAGGACTCTGAAGCTCTGGTCTAGAGCTCTGAGTTAGGGCATTGGACTACTGATCTGGGCTAGGGCTCTAGAATAGGACTTCGGGCTAGCTTGACCTATCTTTAACCTCATGTTTATTAAAAAAAAACCAAAAACCCTTTACTAATTTCAACTTTTTTAGACAAAATGCTAGTCCAGTACAATGCGGACATATGTCGCACAAAACACCCTCTAGTAGAACTTAGCCAACAACTTATGTTTCACGATGTCAGCGGTTACAGTGAGAACATCGCGGCTATTTATTATCAAAAATTGGTTGATTCTTGGTGTTACACGGAGAGATACAGAAGTTTTAAATGATACTACTTTCAGTGATTGTATATATATATTAATATAATTATTTTAAAATATTTTCAAAAGTTTTAAGTTTTTTTAATAAAAATTCAGAATAAATGAAATCCTGACTAAAGATTGCTTCAAAAAGAATGGCCGATTATAACCTTAGATTTTTACGCCAAAATGCCATTCTTTTTCGAACAACCTATCATAAAAACTTTTAAAATTTCAACTTACATCATTCAATTCCTCAGCATAAGCCTCAACAAAGTACCCAGACAACCAAACAGCTCCAGCAATGTTCATTAAGCAAGCAAAGTAGGCTGGTGCAGTAAATATGTTGATATGTAGACCCAGAAATGATATCCCTGGATAGCCAAAAACTGTAAAAATAATCTGAAAAGCTGGGCCTAGCGACATTCCCAACGCTTGGCCACACGTGACATAAGCTATAGCTTTAGATTTATCTTGAGATGTACTGGCTGTGGCTACGTAGGTTCTTAATAGGGCTAGGTTGCCTAAAAATTTTAATTTTTTTAGAAAAAAAACTTATTTTCGTTTTAAAATGATTTTTTGTAACTAAAAATCGATTTCAAAATTTATTTAAAACTTCAAAATTTTGGAAATTTAAAAATTTTAAATAATTTAACCGCAACTAGAGAAAACGACCGGTAAAGTTTTGTAACAGAACTTTTGGCGCAACCTGTATTCAACTCACCCGAACCAAGCCCCAATATAAGCCTACAAATCAACAAAATAAACCTCTTAGGGCCAGGTAAAACTTCCATTAGAATATAAAGCAAGTTACCCAGAAACATTAAACCTAGTCCAGCACATAAAGGCTGTTTCACTTCTTTGACTACATTACTCCACTTCCCAAACAATGGAGCAGCTATAATCTGCTCCACACTGTAGGCAAATACCGTAAG
Organism: Bursaphelenchus okinawaensis; assembly: GCA_904066225.2. Lineage (NCBI taxonomy): Eukaryota > Metazoa > Nematoda > Chromadorea > Rhabditida > Aphelenchoididae > Bursaphelenchus > Bursaphelenchus okinawaensis. The sequence continues at coordinate 11,200,903 of CAJFCW020000004.1, read as the reverse complement.
ACCAAAATAGTTGGCGTTGATTTCTGGATCAATCTGAAATTGCCAGTCATAAAAATAGACTGTGTCATAAGCCTGAAATTTTCTGCTGCTAAGCATGAAATAAAGTGCTACTCAGCCTAAACTTTTCGTAATAAGCCCAAAATTATGTGCGGCTAACCCTAAACTTTGCGTATTAAAACTAAAGTTGTGTGCTGTTAAGCCTAAAACTACAAGCTGCTAAGCCTAAACTTTGCGTAATAACCAAAATTATATGCTGCTAAGCCTATTATGTGCTGCTGAACCTAAAATTTTTTTCTGCTAAGCCTGTACTTTGCGTAATAAGCCTAAAATTATATGCTGCTAAGCCTATAATTCTCTGCTGTTAAAATTGCATAATAAGCCTATAATTTTCTGCTTCTAAGCCTGAAATAAAGTGCTGCTAAGCCTAAACATTGCGTACTGAGCCTAAAATTCGCTGCTACTAAGCCTAAACCTTGCGTAATAAGCCTAAAATTGCCTGTTGCTAAAACCAAAATTATGTGCTGCTAACCCTAAAACGTGATATTCGTGGTAAGCCTAAGACCCCCTGCCTGTCCTACATCCATCCCAAAAATTCGTTCTAAAATTTTACAACTTACAATTTTCATATACGGCCACAAAGCAGCAAAATAAAGACTGTATTGAACTGCACTGACAAACGTAAGAACGCTGGTGATGTAAATCGAATTCCATGGTGTTTGACCCTGTGGATTCAGTGGTTCAGTGTCTGACATTAAATATATTTGAAAATCGAATAGAAAATCTTATTGTTAGATTAGAAATTTTGTTACAAATATGAAGTTTATGATAAGACATTGATAACAATTTGTCTTTGAACTTATTCTTCGTGATATGACATAAGGTTGACAATAGGAAAGAAAGTAA